>CP135576.1:1972662-2091428 GCA_032401905.1 Swietenia macrophylla
AGGGTTTTGATGGAGGGGAGTTATTGTGGAGATTGATAGATAATGATTATGATGAGGTGTTTATAAGGTTGTTTTCTTGAATTTGTTTCTTGTAAAATTATGGAAATACCATTCAACCTACCAGCAACAACAAAACCCACCAAGGAAAGAAGCTGAATTATGGGAGATTCTCTTCTCACAGCCTTGTCAATGGAGAATCATCACCCATCTACTCTCTTATCCATGGATTCAAGTGCCTCCTCACATGACGATTTGGATTTGGAAATGAACCGTCAAGTTATTCTTCCCCGTCCACCAGATATCAATTTACCCCTGTCAGCCGAGCGTAGCCCACCCCCACCATCATGGAATTCGGATGCATGTGACATTTTAGATGTGGGGCTCAGTTCACAAGTTTATCAGCCTGAAACGTTTCTAAATATCCCCAAAGTTGTGCGGAAATGTGCCAAGCGGGTTGATAGTATTTGGGGTGCTTGGTTTTTCTTTAGTTTTTATTTTAAGCCTGCTTTGAATGAGAAATCAAAGGCCAAGATTATCAGGGATGGCAATGGAGTTTCAGGCTTTGATAAGTCTGATCTCAATCTTGATATTTTTATGGTTCAGCATGACATGGAGAATATGTACATGTGGGTTTTCAAGGAGAGGCCTGAGAATGCACTGGGTAAGATGCAGCTGAGGAGTTACATGAATGGGCATTCTCGACAAGGTGAGCGCCCATTTCCTTTTAGTGTTGATAAGGGATTTGTTCGATCTCACAGGATGCAACGGAAACATTATAGAGGGCTTTCAAACCCCCAGTGTGTACATGGGATTGAGATTGTTTCATCACCCAATCTCATGGGTCTCAATGATGAAGAGCGGAAGAGGTGGATGGAACTCACTGGAAGGGATTTGAATTTCACAATTCCACGTGAAGCGAGTGATTTCAGTTCATGGAGAAACCTTCCGAACACAGATTTTGAGCTCGAGAGGCCTCCTCCTCCAATAAAGAGTGCTCCGAATTCCCACTCAAAGAAGCTGCTTAATGGCTCTGGACTCAATTTGTCAACTCAGCCGTCCAGCCACAGCAATGGTGATGGGATGGACCTATCACCTGTCAGCAGCAAAAGAAGGAAGGACTTTTTCCCGCATGGGAACGATGACGAATGTTATTTGGCTGTTAATACACCCTCTGATCGGATAGCAGAGATGGAAATTCACCCCAATGAGTTGCCACACTGGTTGAATGACTTCAGTGGCGTGATGAAAAATGTTTATGGACCTGTTACTGCTGCAAAGACAATCTATGAAGATGAAGAAGGTTATTTGATTATCATCAGCTTGCCCTTTGTGGATCTTCCAAGGGTGAAGGTGTCTTGGAGGAATACTCTGACTTATGGCATCATAAAAGTATCTTGTGTGAGCACATCTTGCATGCCATTTGTCAAAAGACACGATAGAACATTTAAGCTCACAGATCCAGCTTCTGAACACTGTCCTCCTGGGGAGTTTATCCGAGAAATCCCACTTTCAACTCGAATTCCTGAAGATGCAAACATAGAAGCATATTACGATGGACCAGGATCTGTGCTTGAGATTATGGTACCGAAACTTCGTGTGGGACCAGAAGAACATGAGGTCCGTGTATGCCTTCGACCCCATCTTGGAGGAAATGATCTTATGTTGACATGAACAGACATTTAGTGAGAATTGTATGGGTGGTTGCATTAGCTGGTGCTTCATTGTTTTACTGACACTTTGTACCATACAGTGTAATCTATTAAACAAAATGTGCGTCTCACATATCTCTCATTCAAATTTTTTTTTTTTTAACTCACTAATTGCTGTGGTTCTTGTTCCAGCGGTTCTGCTAGCTTTTGACTGTAACCATAATTGATTTTTGAACTTGCGTGGATTAAATTCTTCTATATAAAGACATTACATTTACTTCTAGTTTTTGCTTCTTGCATAGCTCAATTACGAAGTAACTGAAATTTTCATCTCTATATACTCATTTATGTAAGTTGCTTGTTGTTGCAACTTGTGCTACCCGATGTGGTAGAAGTCTGTTCTGCCTATCACATACTGCATGCTGTTGAATAACCGGTAGCTATTGGGGTGTGTGAATGGACAAGTTGAGGATGGTGAGATTATCACTTACAGGCCCGGGGACCCTCTAATTTTAGCAAATATTGCAAGTGAAAACATGCTGTTTTCCTACCATTTGGAAGTTTATAATTTGTCCGCAGAATCTTAAGCCATTGCAGTCTGCCGCTTCAGAAAATGGAGCACCGACTTTAGAATTATAGGAAGAGCAATGATGTGATAGCATCTTGGAAGCCAAGTCAAAAGCCATGCAGTGGCTGAGTGGTGGGTGGTGGGTACTGGGAACGTAGAAATTGGTCAAGGGTGGCGTCTGTTTGAATCTTACCTTCTGCCTTTGCCTACATTACATTCCTGCTCATGTTCTCTTCCCGCCGCGTGGTGTGTGTCTTTTCATGTTGTATTCTAGCACGTGGAGTCAAAGAGAGAAAGAGAAGTCGGCAGGTAATGGAGTACGCATGGGTTAATAGGATAAACTTGTTGCAGCTTTCTTAGAATGGGTAACGAAGTTTCGAGGATTTTTCTTTTCTTTTTAGTTAATATACATATATTAATTTAATACAAATTAAAATTACTTTTTAATACGAAAAAAAATCTCTAATGATAATTTACGAAAAATACTTAATATTTATTATAATTTTAATTTATTAATTTTTAAATTATTTATTAATAAAAATATTTTAAATTACGTTATATTCATTATATTGATAGTTAAAACCCGTGATTAATAACTTTTAAAAATGATAAAAATTAATAGATGAATGCTATCTAGCTTGGGATATTATATTGGGACGAATGGTTTGAGGTAAATTTTCGCAATTATTTTACTATTATTATGTTATGTTTCTTGTGCGAGGAACTTGATAAGGTGACTAGTCACTACACTAGTGGTTTCCTGTGTGTAAGCAAAAATCTTTTAAGGTGGATGACTAATTCCAAGTGTCTTGGAATGACTGAGCTCCGTAATAATGGAATTTGACAAATTTGGGGGCAATTAATATTTAAATATTTTATTTATATAAGCTTTCGGTGGAAATTTGTAGTATGAAAAGAATACCAACCCTAATAATCTATGAGCCATTCATTTACGCCATTGAAATAAGAGGTGCTAAAATAACGGAATGGAGTTGCGTGAAGCAAAATACCGTTGACGCCTGACGGTGCGGTGTATAAGCGTTTCAAATTATCTGCCAATCAAACTTTGTCTGCAATAAGAAAGTCACATTCGTTCGGCCGATTGTGATAAGAAGGAATACGAATGAAAGAAATCGGCCACAGCCACCGAGACAAATAAAGACGGAAAGCTTGAGGGGCCGTCAGTCCTCATGCCACAAGTGGGGGACCACTTTCAACAACAAATATAAGTTGACTGACTACTCACATAATACGATAGTACTCCACTTACCAGTGACCTGATAATTCACATTTGAGTGGGGACGAGGAATGGGAAAAATTATGCAAGACAAATTAATAGTTCGAAATTAAAAATAAATGCAGGACAGTTAACTTCCCGCGACAGTACAGGGATAATTTGATTTTAAAATTGCATCAAAAATAAAGAAGAAAATCCAGACTGATTAGATAATTTGAGTTTTAAATCGGAACAACCAAAACCAAAACTGATGCAAATGAGCTTAGTCGACTTCCTCAATCTTAGGGCCAGCACCGGCACTGTTAGCACCGGCAGGAGCATCATCGTCCATCCCACCACCCATGTCGCCTCCAGCACCCTGGTACATCTTTGCGATGATGGGGTTGCAGATGCTCTCCAACTCCTTCATCTTGTCTTCAAACTCATCGGTCTCTGCAAGCTGGTTGCTGTCCAGCCATTGAATAGCCTGCTCAATTGCATCTTCAATCTTCTTCTTATCAGCTGGTTGGAGCTTGGAACTAATCTTCTCGTCGTTGACTGTGTTTCTCATGTTGTATGCATAGTTCTCCAAGGCATTCTTTGCCTCCACCTTCTTCTTGTGCTCTTCATCCTCTGACTTGTACTTCTCTGCCTCCTGAACCATCTTCTCAATCTCCTCCTTTGAGAGTCTTCCCTTGTCATTGGTAATGGTAATCTTGTTCTTTTGACCAGTGGTCTTGTCCTCAGCAGACACGTTCAAGATACCATTGGCATCGATATCAAAGCACACTGTAATTTGTGGAACACCCCTAGGAGCAGGAGGGATGCCAGACAGCTCAAATTTACCCAACAAGTTGTTATCCCTGGTTCTCGTTCTCTCACCTTCATATACTTGGATCAACACACCAGGCTGATTGTCAGAGTAGGTTGAGAAGACCTGCTCCTTCTTGGTAGGGATCGTTGTATTCCTAGGAATCAAGACAGTCATAACACCACCAGCAGTTTCCAAACCAAGGGAGAGAGGAGTGACATCCAACAACAGAAGATCCTGGACCTTCTCATTGCCCTCACCACTCAAGATAGCAGCTTGTACTGCAGCACCATAGGCAACGGCCTCATCAGGGTTGATGCTCTTGCAGAGCTCCTTTCCGTTGAAGAAGTCTTGCAAAAGTTGTTGGACCTTGGGAATCCTAGTAGAGCCACCAACAAGCACAACATCATGGACTGTGCTCTTGTCCATCTTGGCATCCCTCAAACACTTCTCAACTGGCTCCATACACTTTCTGAACAGATCCATGTTGAGTTCCTCAAATCTAGCACGAGTGATGGTGGAGTAGAAATCAATACCCTCATAAAGAGAATCAATCTCAATGGTGGTCTGGGCAGTTGATGAGAGAGTCCTCTTAGCTCTCTCACATGAAGTCCTCAACCTCCTGAGTGCTCTGGGGTTGCCGCTAATGTCTTTCTTGTTCTTTCTCTTGAACTCTTGAACAAAGTGGTTGACCATTCTGTTATCAAAATCCTCACCACCAAGGTGGGTATCACCAGCTGTGGCCTTCACCTCAAAGATACCCTCTTCAATGGTAAGAAGTGATACATCAAAAGTACCACCACCAAGATCGAAGATCAAGACATTCTTCTCGCCGACACTGGTAGCCTTCTTGTCAAGACCATAGGCAATGGCTGCAGCAGTGGGTTCATTGATGATACGCATGACATTAAGACCAGCAATGACCCCAGCATCTTTGGTGGCCTGACGCTGAGAGTCATTGAAGTAAGCAGGGACGGTGACCACTGCATTCTTGACCGTAGAACCAAGGTAGGCCTCAGCAATCTCACGCATCTTTATGAGAACCATGGAAGAGATCTCTTCAGCAGCAAATTGTTTATCTTCACCCTTGTAAGTGACCACAATCATAGGCTTATCACCGGGACCGGGAATAACCTTGAAAGGCCACAATTTAACATCACTCTGGACAGATGCATCACTGAATCTGCGACCAATCAACCGCTTTGCATCTGTTAAGAGAATGATAAATTAGTTCAACTTAACAGTAGAACAGAAAGGAAACACTAATTTATACCAATCAACAAATTAAAATCAACAAACCCAAAATTAAATAGAATTCATTGTAAACACGCACACAATGACCACATAATACATAAACAATGAATGCTAAGCATACAACTAATTTGCAGGTTCGAATACAGTTAATAAGTTGTAAGAACTGTTGGTTCTACAAACTTTTGGGTCACATATCAACTGAGGATACCATCATTAACCATAATAAAGAATGCACATCAAACCTAAAAAAATTGCCGTTATTCTTTTATTACATACTTGGACACTGCAGAGAGTAAGAAAATCTAACTGGCAGTAGATTAAGCTAATACAAATCTATCAATTGAAACAAATCAGATCTATAAATAACTAACTACTCAATAGGCAGAGGCATTAACCGAACAATGTCAAAGATCTCAAAACAAGGCTGCATCTAATATTGTATACAGTTCATAAACATGGCATCAAATCTCCCAAAGGTCAAGCTCAACTAATCAAGAACTGTAAATCAAAGTAATAGATCTAAACTAAAGATAATCAAATATAAACAAAACAATACTTCATGAAACCAATCAAGTCAATAGAGACGAGTTCTTACCAAAGACGGTGTTCACGGGGTTCATGGCGACCTGGTTCTTAGCCGCATCGCCGATCAAACGTTCCGTATCTGTGAACGCAACGTAAGACGGCGTCGTTCTGTTTCCTTGGTCATTGGCGATGATCTCAACACGGTCGTGTTGCCACACACCCACGCACGAGTAAGTCGTGCCCAAATCAATACCGATTGCCGGACCTTCTCCTTTACCAGCCATGCCTACGGCTCCTCTTTGTTGTGTCAACGAAGAACAAATCCAAAAAAAATAGAAGTGAACTACACAAAAATGAAAAAACTACAGAGAACTAGGTTTTCAAGTGGCCGAGACAAAGCAGAAGAGTACGTTTATATAGAGTTAGGGTTAGCTTTCCAGAATGTTCGAACCCTACCGTCCACGAAACCGTCAGATCTTTGGACAATATTGACGGTCCCAAATTGTTTCCTTCTTTTTCTCGGTGATCTTTTCCTCGCCGATTGGGTTTTATCCAATGAATTCTCGCCATGTCAGCAATGAATTAGACTGGGACCGACTTTTGATTCGGTAGTCTTAAGACCGTTGATGTTGAATTAATCTCGACCGTCGGCCGAATTTAAGGAATGACGAAGGAGTGTTTTATGTGAGTCTATTGGCTTGCTTGTGGCACGGTCAGATTCCAGCCCAAGGAGATTCTGAAAGCGAAAGTCTCCTTACCACTTACGTTTTGTAAATGCCGCCGACGAAGCACGTGCCGCGAAATTGCCTCCATGTGAATACGGGGAAAGTCTTGCGTGAACGTGTTCTCCACGCGTTCATACATATATTTGTTTTAAAATAAATTAATTTTAATTTTATTACAAATACTCAAATAATACTATTTCAATTTATTTTTTCTATAATAAATGAAATAATATGAGCATAATAGTGATCTGAAGAGGGACAGCCTTTTTTTTATAATTATGACATATTTTAAAAAATATTTAACCACTAAATAATGATAATAACGTAGAATAAATTTAGAATTTATTATTTGGTATTAAAAATATTTTTTATACTTAAATTCTATTGTATTTAATAAAATTACGCCGTAATGCATCATAGTTTTTGCCATTTACGTGAAATTTATACTTTTTTTTTTGTGATTGGCTATAAAGATATCAAAAATTTATAAATAATCAAATTTTAATGCATAATATTAACTAGGGTTGTAAAGAATTAATCTAACTTATTAAAATTAAAATTATGCAAATTCACGGGTGGATTAAGTCTAACTCTATTTAAAAATAAGTTTAGTATAATTTATAAATACGGATTGTATTGTTATTACGTAAATTTATACTATTTATTAAAAGATAATATTTAATTATTAAATATTACGAGATTTATCGACTTGAATGTGTGACGATTCTCTAATTTTTAATTCTCAATTTTATTATACAAAAATCAAATCCGAATCAATCCAGCCCTCTTGACATCTCTAATATAAAAAGATACAAAATTTTAAATAAATTTATCAGTATAAATATTGTATTGTTATTATGTTTGTATAAATTTTTTTTAATTTCGTATATTTTATTTGTTTAACATTGACTCGTCAGATTTGACAAACCGTTGATTTCGGACATGATAGAGGAAGGAGAGTATCCATGTAAAACTTGACAAGCATAATGCGAATATAGATTGTTCCGTGGTACATCATAATGCAGTGGATGCGCGAAGCTTTTGTAAATGAAATGCCACTCCTTTGTGTAACCGACTTGTAGTATTTCATGTGGATACATGGACGACAAACCTGGATGTATATAGAATTTTATTTTTGTATGGGCCAAACTTATTTTTTAAATAATTTTTATCAATAAATTTTTAAAATTTTTGACAATAGAACCAAATATTAATAATAAAAAAGAAACAAATTGTCATAAGAGTAACAATTTTTTTTCTTTATATAAATTATAATATGTAAAAAAAAATATACGAATATATAATTAAAATAAAATCATAATGGCAGTAAATTTTAAAATTAATATTTATAAAAGAGAAAACTCGTTATACATAAAATTAAAATTATTAAAAAATTAAGTTTAAGTAAATTATTATTAGATTCAAAATGAAATGATATAAACACAAGCATAAATATGTAAAAAGATACTAACAAATTTGTATAGAATTTAAGAATTTGCAAGGGAATAAAGGGATATTAAAAGATTAGAAAGTAAGTTATGTTAACATAATATTTATTTGTAAAACTTCTTTTTCGATAATTACGAGGTATTTGGGCAAATAATTAATAAAAAATAAAACATAGGTCGAATAAATTGATACTAATTATGCATACTATTACACATTTATATATGTATAATTAAATATATTTTATTTGTTAAAAATATACAAAATATTTTAATTATATAAAATTTTTAAGTTATAAAGTATATATTTACAATCTTTTTAATTTTTTAATAAAAATATAATTTATTTATTTATATTAAATAAATTTTTATTTTTTATTTAATTAATTATTTGTACTTATAATATAAAATTTTGACTATTCCGAGGTAAGACAATATAAGTTAATGAAATTATTTTTAAAAAATTTTAGTTATTTTAATAGAATCATATTGAGGACCTATTTGATTAAAATAAATAAAATATATTTCTACATAAAAATTATATAAATTTAAGGAACTAGATATTATCCTTGTGGTACATATATTCACCAGACTTTGCGGTGGTGTAGCTATTGTTATGGGCCAAGTCCACTCATTCGAACAAAGACCAATAGTAAATGGATCATGGGCTAAACGGGGCTCGTCAACACAAAAGGCAATTTCATGTCTTCCGCCTGCAACTTCAATTATTATCCTCTGTTTTTAATTTTCATGGATGCAATGCAATGAAGTTATTCGTATTGAGACTGGCTTAAATTGCTTACAAGTCTGTATTCGAACACTTATTTTTGTTTGGGATTGCAAGGATATTCCGTTTAGTTTTAGAAAAACAAAGTTAAAAAGATATCTGATAACGCTAAATTTTACTAACATTTGATATCTCTTTCGTTCCACGACGTACGCAGCTTAAAAATGATCATACCTCTATACTAAACTAACGAATCCTTGTTATCGTTACTCCGCTTCTCTCTATATCAAAAGATAGCTTTCTAAAATGCTTGGCTCTAGCCATCATTGCTTGCTTGTTTCTAGATCAGTTTTAAAGCTTAACTTAATTATTTTACAACCAATTCATTAATGCTTGAGCAGCTTGTCTCAGGCAAGAGAGTGAGCAGTTAGTCAATACAAGCTGCAAAAAACAAATGAATGTTGTACCCTTTAACACACGGCATTTGAATCTTGGGTTGTAGTTTGCACTCTTAATCGTTACTCAGGGAAACAGTAAAGCCTCTTGAGTAGCTGCATCCAAAATATGCATTTTCACTTATGGTTCAGAATCAGAATCATTTGCAGAGGACAACTCAAGAGTTTCATCCAAAGTATACTTTTGTCAGTTGTTCATCTGTCACTCATGCAGCTCTGACATTGCAGATATCCACTCAAGATCTCTTTTTATATACTTAATTCTTGCATTCCCACAAGCAGAGCAATTGGTGGGGATTTGGGGAGGTTGGTAAGAAACCTCTCCTGTATATTTTCTAAAGCTACGTTGCTTTGCATCGCACGTGTTCTAGAAAGAAGGTTGGAAACAAGGCTTTAGATGGGAAACTTCACGATGGTTTTAGTATTCTTTGCTCGAGGAATTTTAAATGGTCGTGGGATTGCTTGAAACAGCATCATCTTGATTCATACTTCATGAAAACATTATGCCAATGGATCCAAAGCAGGTTAGGGCCACCTCAGAGATTGGCATGTGTTCTATTGATCTTTTTAAATGCTACTTTAACCACATAACTAGTCAGAATTTCTTGCCATTGACTTATTGCGGTTCAAATTATAAATATGAAAATACAGTACAATGCTTTTCACTTGCTAATAATATTAAAGTTCTAATTCTTAATTTTGCATGTAGGATTTGATGTGGGGATGGATTTTATGCTAACGTAACCTCTCGTGCCTTCGATGAGCCACATTTAAATGACCCCTATTCTAGTTAAATCCGTGTAAAACATCAATTATCTTTTCACTGCACATCAACTGACAATATTACTGCTTTTTGCTGCAAGAACAAGAAAAGTTAAGAGTATATCTTTGCTCGTGGCATTTGAAATCTTTCCAAGGTAAAGTGCTCTCCGTGCTGGAGTAATAGAAATGAACTCATTCAGTATTCCACTACCATTTTGGTAGCTTCGGTAGCTAGCACCAAGTTAATTGTCAACGTTGATTGATTAAAATGCGGTATGTTGATGTAAACACTCGAGTCCTTTGCAGTTTTCTGTGTCCAATTGGCTTCTTGATAATCATACCAGTTTTGTGTATTCCATATAGCAATAAGGAACAACTGAAGCTAGTGTAGTTAGTGTATTATGCTATGAACGAACAAGTTCTTCCATTGTTATTTGACAGAGGCCTGCAACCGTACAGATTGACCAGTTCTTGCTTAGAAATGTATGATATGTTCGGCTAGTTTCATTGCTCGCGATAAGATGATTTCTTGCCTTAATGCTCAAGTTAAGCTATGGCAAATTTGGTTGCGTATTGGGTTAGGTCAGATTGAAATAGAATAACAAACTTTGTGGCATATGAGGTGTTGGTGCTTCTGATGTAAGCTACGCTTGTCTCCCTCACCTATCATCGTAATTCCTGGAGGACCTCCTACAACAGTTTCCCCACCAAGAGGCCTGAAAATCGTTTGTTGTTGCTGATATCGGCATTTTATTGCCTACATACTCAGCATAGAATAATAACAATGTCATCTGTTTCTATCCATATAAGTCAACAGGAAATTAAAGATGTTATTTGGCTTGAATATAGGGAGGAATTCATTTCAGAGTAGGCCCTGGGATACCAGCAGCATTGCTCTGAGATAATACACGTTGAGCAGATATGAATAAATAGTCCTTTAACGCACAATTGCAGCCAAGAACAACGCCCGAAATAAAAAGGCAAAGTGATTCGTTTTTGACGTAAAGCAACTATCTGATTGTATATTTGAGGCTGACAATTGATATCAAGAGTAATGCAGAATCAAAAGCTAGCGTTATTTAATATCAAATTACATCGCCCTCGTCTTAAATTAACATGACATAAGACAGACAAAGCAATCAGAGTTATTTTCCTCGATCCAATTAGTGGATTAAAAGGTATATCACCTTTTAGTTTGATTGAATCTGACTCATTATCAATTTTCCAAAAGCTTAAATGCTGCATTTAAGTTCAGGTTATCCCTTTTCTTTAGCCCATAATGTTTTTTAGGTATGCAAAGCTGCCGTGGCCTGCCTACACTGATAAAAACATGACTGATCTGCGCATCTTCTTGGCTTTTTATGCGGTCCGTCTCAATTACAGATGCGGTAGGGCAAGAACTCCACAAGATATCTATTGTACTTGTAATTTTCCACCATTGATTCCCATTGTTTCCGCGTGAGAATGAAAATGTTAAACAACATACAGTAGCTACCAAACTTTAATAACACATGTAATGCAAAAGAGATCAAACCAGAATATGTTGGTTGGAATATCTAGCTTGCTAATGTACCAAATTAAATGCATAGAATGAACCAAGTTGGGTATTTGGCTGGTGATATTCACCTTGATCAGCCACAATTAAGGTGCCCTGTACCCCAAGGCAGAGGGAGCTTCGTCCACCATAGCTATTGCTGGTGCTCGTTGAATCTCAAGATGAGAAGATACCCCACAGATCAATGAAACTATCATTATCACAAACCTGATCACCAATTCCATCTGAAAAATCATTTTCCCCTGTCAAAACAAAAGCCAAGTGAACTTGGTTCTAAATAAAATTTTAAGATGATTAATAAGTTGCTTTCCTACATTATGCCTTCATTTTCATGGTATTGTTTCTTTAGCTTTGTTGTAGCTCTCTTGGCATTGATGAACTGGGATTGTGGAACGAGGAATGAGTGGTGGCAGTATCTGTCTAATACGGCAGTCCAGACAGGAAAGTTATTGAATGTTGTTGAATATTCCGGAGTTTTCTGCACAATCTTCCCTTGTTAATATTAAGATAGCTATTCCTTGCATTATTGAAATAGTGAAGAATTATTTTGGCTACAACATCCGGCTGTTGCCGACAACGGAGGTATCTGGTTAGCATGTTGCAAGAGTTGCAAGAGTTCTGATTCACACTGTTCTGGTCGTCTTCCGTTTTCCACCATTGGCAAGTGCACTATTTGTGTAGAAGAAGCCTGGAACTGATGCCCCGTCCAAGTGCTTTTGTATTCTTTCCCAACTAAGCTAATAATTGAGCTACCTGGGTGTAAAGTATAACCACCATAGCAATCACTTGCTGGTATTGCAATTTACAGGTAATTATACTACCCATTAACAATAAGCTTCTCAAGTTGTTGCTTACTCTGCCTTTTAATTCATTCCTAGTGTCACATAGATAAGCAAATCTTCCCATGATTTATGATCATTTCCAAAATATGTGAGAATAGAGAACAGCTTACGCCCACCAAATTTCTCCTCTATATTTCTCAACTTTCATGTAAGAATATGGGATTTGCAAAAGGAATAGCAAAAGCTAAAGACATACCAAGCAAAATTCAATATCAAATTGGCAGCAATAGCATAAAATGTGTATTATTTAACAAAGGTGTTTATTAATTAATCCCCTTTTATGTGTTGCAACCGTTAGTGCCTTATCTACCATCGTACAACTTCATTAGCCATTATAAGAACATGAAATTGCTTTTAATCCATGCTCCAATCATTAATGGCATAACTTGGAGCACCAAAATACTGTCAAAAGTTTGAAACTTTTTCAAGTCGTTTGTCCCACTGATTACACGACTCCCTTCATGAGAAGCAGTCTGAGAATTGGCTTTGGCTGACCCTATATAAGGCACCAAAAACTTGGGCTTCATTTTCATCCATAGGCAGTTCTCTCCCTTGAAGCATGCATAAAGAAGAATAATAACTCCAAATTACACAGTTACAAAACAAAAGCTCTTTTGTTTTGTTCTCTCAGTTCAATGGCAGCAGTAACGACGACGACGAAAACTATAGATAACACACAAGCTTTATGGCGTGTGCGCCTAGCCTCTGCATTAAGGACAACTCTAGCATGTGCTGTAGTTGGCTGCACCACCCTCTACGGCCCGGCACATCTCCGTCGCATACCAGCATTTCCGGCTTTTTCCTACGTGACAACTATTTTAATAGTGTCTGATGCTACTCTTGGCGACGCATTTAGAGGATGCTGGCACGTTTTTTATGCTACGATTCAAGTAATGATCCCTGCAATAGTTTGCCTGTGGTTAGTTGGGCCTGGCAGGTTTACTCCCGGCCTGGCAGCGGCGGTCGCGACAGTGACAGCGTTCGTGATAGCGTTGCCTGATGCAACGCCGTTGATGGCTAAGCGGATTGCATTTGGGCAGATTGTGATTGTTTGCGTTGGAACGGTAATACATGGTGCAGAAACTGGAGTTGTGATGCACCCAATTCATGTTGCATCTAGTACTGCACTTGGTGCCTTTGCATCTGTTTTGGCCATGCTGATTCCTTATCCTCGGCTGGCTTACTACGAGGTAATTAACTAACATAACTGCTTAGCTCTTGATTTTGATTTATTGCATGTTTTTTGATTCTGCGTTCAAGCTTTGCGAATATGGTCACCAGAAAAATAAATGATAATGAACTGAGTGTTATATGTTATATATGTAACATCCAAAAACATGTTTAGAATTTGATTTTACAAAAAAAAAAAAAAAAACCCTATCTTTTGTTTTTTAATTAAAAAATATTTCAATCAAATATGCATGTAAGAGCTGCCTTAAGTTTTGGAAATCCCTAGACGAGTTTCTAAAGTGTGGCCCCTCTCAAACTTAATTTTGAGTCGAAAAATGAACAATGGTGTAAAACTTGTTTTAAAATTAAGGTTCTAATTTTGCAAGGCCAACCAATAATTTGTGTTACCTGTTGCCAGTGTCATCATTGTGTATTTATATTAGGATAAACAAAAATAAATATTTAAATAGGCTCTTTAAGGAATCATGCCACATAAATAATTTTCAAAAAGGATACTTAATGTCACTAGAGAATAAATACCATAATGGGTTGATTAAAATCAACGTATTATTCCTTATTGGTGTTGTCCATTGATCAAATTGCTTGCTGCCAAGGCATTAGCTTTAATATCAAATGGTACCATGCTTGTGTTTTATGCTTAAAGTAAGTCGATTTGCAATCCAATATCACCCATGTCAGCATTAATCTGATCGACAGGCAAAGGATTAGAGATTTCTGTCCCCAGTTGTAACATTCCAAAAATCATGCCCAATATTGCCTTTTTATAGGCTTCCCATTTGGGTTCAGGAACTAAAGTTGCATCAAGTAGATGCTCAAAATTTTATCAGCAAGGAGACAGATTATTTTTTGATCTGGATGTTTTTTTTTTTTTTTCCATAGAGATGGATTAAATTTGAAACTTGTAACTATTTATGGAAAATTAACCATGTGTTTCATGTTATTTGATACTTTTGCGTCTTACAAACAAGAACGAGGCCAATTGCAGATGGTAACTGATAATTTTCACCTTGCAGATTAAGAAAACATGTAGACTGTATGCAGAAAATGCTTCAGAGAGGTTGAATCTCTTTGTCAAGGCCTTAACTGCCAAAGACAAAACAGCAGCATTTGACTTAATTACAGAAGCTAAACCCTATTTCAAAGCAGGAGCTAAACTGCTTTCTAGTATCAAAGACAACGAGGTTAGTTAACATTGACTTTAAAATTCACTCTGCAATTCTGCAAATGAGGTTTCATAGTACCAATGGTGAAATTAGCTATAAGAAAATTTATTTACTTGTGAACAGAAAGGCATGCTTTGGGAGAGACCTCAAATGAGATTCTTAAAAGCAAACTGCATGGACCCAAGAGAGAAATTGCAAGAATTGGAAATTCCAATTAGAGGGATGGAATTGGCCTTAACATTTTGCCCTTCTTTCCCTGTTGGCATGATTGATGAAGAGTTAAGAAATGTTTTATACAGTTTGAAAGCAGAGATCGGCCTGAAATTGGAACAAATCAAGCGTTATGCTTCTTTTGATGCAACAACAGCTCCGGAGGTAATGAATGAATGCGTGGACAAATCTCTTTGGACACTCAAAAACATTTCCTCAACCGAAGATGTGCCAGCTTCCTTCTTCTTTTACTGTCTGGAACTCCTTCAAGATGGCTTACCCGTTGCTCCAAATACTAACTGCATTGTGAAGGAAACAGAGAAAACTCATACTGAAGAGTCAAGTGAATCCCAAAACCAAAAACAAAGAAAGTTTAAACTCAAATGGATCAGGAGCAGTCTATTGATGTTGCCTAGCAGTGAAAGTTTGGTGTTTGCTCTTAAGTGCTCGCTTTCTCTTGGTCTTGCCGTGCTTCTTGGTTTGGTATATAACAGAGAGAATGGATATTGGTCAGGACTGACGATTGCCATTAGTTTTGCCATAGACCGACAAGCAACATTCACACTGGCAAATGCTCGAGCACAGGGAACAGCCATGGGATCAGTCTATGGGATCATATGTTGCTTTATGTTCCAGAAGTTTGAGAATTTCAGGCTCTTAGCTCTGTTTCCCTGGATTGTCTTTACTAGTTTTCTAAGGCACAGCAGAATGTACGGTGACGCTGGTGGGATATCAGCAGTTATAGGAGCCTTATTGATCCTGGGTAGAAAAAATTACGGCACTCCAAGTGAGTTCGCAATTGCACGAATCACAGAGGCTACCATCGGATTAATCTGTTTCATCACTGTAGAAATTCTCCTCCAACCAGCCAGAGCAGCAACACTGGCGAAAACTCAACTTGCACAGAGCTTGCAGGTGCTCCGGGAGGGCATTGCGGGCATAATTCTTTTCGCAGACCAAAAGAACATGCCAACTTCCTCAGCCTCGAGAGACAAACAAAAGAAACTGAAATCCCATCTTAACGAGTTAGAGAAATTCATTGCAGAAGCTGAGTCGGAACCTAACTTCTGGTTCTTGCCTTTTCGTGGTACCTGCTATAGAAAACTCTTGGGCTCTTTGTCAAAGATGGCAGATCTCTTGCTCTTTGTGGCATACAAAACCGAATTTCTCTCACTCGTGCCAGAAAAATTTGGAGTTGCCTGGAAGGAGATCCAAGAACAGATAACTGATGATCTCGAGCTTTTCACAGAAAAAGTTGGCTATTCATTGAAATGCCTTGAAGAGTTGATATTGGTCAAATCGGTTGCACCATGTGCACTTGAGTTGCAAAACAGGAACATACCTCATGACATTGAGTTGGGAAGATCATCAAATGAAGATGCACATAGGAGTTTGAGTCCGGATGAAGAAGAGGTTGAGGAGATCTTAAGCTCTTTTCTTCAACATTCGAATGAGGTTGTCAACAAAATCAACACTAATGAAGGGGAGGAAAAGCTAAAAAGCCAGATGGTTCTCTGTTTGAATGGCCTAGGGTTCTGCATCGGTGGCCTGATGAGGGAAACAACAGAGATTGAGAAAGAAATGAAAGAACTACTTAAATGGGAGAATCCTTTCAGGAACATTAATTTGTACGAAATTTCCTGTAAGCCGAATGCTTTGTATAATCCAACACAAGAACCTCCAAGTAATACAAGGGAGATCATGGATACAAATACTGAAACCCATGTAACAGAAGAGGTATACAAGCCTCTTAGCTAATTATTGAGAGTAATTTTATCTCCATCAAGCTATATCTGCAACTTTTACTTGTAAGATTAAATAGTAAAGAAAAAAGAATCACACATCATTGGCTAGTTCATAGATTTGGCTAAAAAATCTAATCCTTGGTTGGAAAACGCAAAAGCTTGCTTCTTTACCATATCAATTGGAGGTAGATGTGAAAATAAAGGAGAACATATTCATCTCAACCTTGGTCCTCAAGCATTCACCACATGTGGTGGAGCATGTTTGAAAAGGGAAAAATAAATAATTCCATTAGGTAATTCCTTAGAAACAAGTTACTATTTCAAGTGTCCTAGGCTATATCCAAAATTCTATAGACAACGCCCTTCCATTGTCATCTTCTCACATCATACGCTCAAGCTCAAAGCCACAACCACAACCTCATCCATAACAATAATTACCACAAATAGCATCACCCAGATTAAACAATTATGTAAGTTAATATATTAAAATGCTAAAGAAACAGCGGGAAAGCAAGTAAAATAAATTTAAGACGTCTACAAAATTGAATTAACAAACTGACATTCAAGTTGCAAACTGAACCTCTTTAATTAACTACATTATCTCTATGTGAAAACAGCCCAGTCTTTCAATCTAACAATACACATTGGCTACAGTCACATCAAAAGGCAAAAAATTCTCAGTTGCCTTCATACTTTGGATCAGCCATGACAAAGTGATATGCAATAACCAGTACAAAAATAAAGATGGCAAGAAAGTTTGCAAAGAAACCCAAGTCTTGGTCATCAATCATCTGCAACAACATGTGTAAGAGTAGCAAAATAGATCAGAACCCAGGTTCAAAATACAACAATATAATCAACATCACTAATCAATATTGCTCAACAGAAACCCAAAGAGTTGATAGTACAAATAGCATTAAAACTTTAGTCCAACATTAAAGGAGAATCAAACTCAAAATTATATTCGCCCAAGGAGAAGAAGCCTACTGATCCAAACAACAATAAAAAATTCATGTTGAAATATTAATGCTATAGGATAGAAATGAAACTAAATCAGAGTTCCAACTTAGAACCGAGAGAACAAAATACAGGATACCCCCCAAGTCTGCACGACACTATTACCAACAGATCCAGTCTATGCAACCCGCATATTGAAAACTCATTCCAATCCTAAAGTAAAGAATGGAATCAACTTCTTAACACTGGGGTACTAATCTTGTCCTATGGTAAGAACTAACAACGGCAGATCTTACACACTCCTTGCTGAATTGCCAAATAGTAGAAACAGGACAACATATGTACACAAAATAATAGAACATTTAATAACACGCACTGATGATCCACCAAAGGGCATAACAATATTCTGATATGATCTAACAACGTTCAGAAAACAACATCAAAATTTTCTCAAAGGAGTTAACTAATCTGATCTAAGTCGAATTGTGCTCTTAATTATGATTCCAACCGAAAATGTAACCAATTGCGATTGGCACATCAATAACCTCAATTCAATCATTAATCAAGTCAAAATCGAGATCAGCAGAAACTATTATGGTTCCCAAAAGATTCATCAACAAATGAATTGCAAATGAATCCGTCCACAAACAAGAGTCGAGACTGGAAATATAACATTGTGATCAAATAAATCAAAATAATACGAACCATAGAGAACAGAAACAGCAAGCGAAGAATCTTACGTTGACAAGCTATGAAATCAAACAGGATCCCAGATTCAAGTATGTTCTGGCTTGGAACGAGAACGGTCGAGAAACATTCTGACGGTAATGGGCCTAATGCCTTTTATGGGGAAATTAACGGATTGAGTCAGCTGACGTAGACTCTTAAACGTCGTCGTATGCACGGTAAAACGTCAACGTTTGGAATTGTCCTGGGATTTGAATCGTCGCCGTTTGGCCTGTCTAAGCAGGCACGCCCAAACTACAGCCACTTCTTGTCTTTCTCATGAAGAATTATAATGCTATTTAAACCAAATCACCCACACAATTCAAAAATGTTTTTAACTTTTAAATGTGTTTTGGTGTAACTTTAACAATAAAAAGTAGAATATCAAATTGAATTATTCATAGTTCTTTATGAGATAAAAATGATTTTAAGCATTCTCTCTATCTTTTTGCATGTTAGTTAAATGAGTTGTTCGATTTTTATTAAAAAAATTTAGAATAAGCAACATTTAATGTATTTAAATTAAAATAAATGAGTATCAAGAAATATATTTAGCTTAATTTACAATTTGTTAAATTAGAAAAATAGTTATATTTTATTTTATAAAAATAAAAAATTTATTTTAATTTTTCATTTGGTGTGAAACTATCTTTTTAAAAGTTATTAAAGATATATGGCACATGTAACATGAGGTATACAAAAATTTAATATATATATATATCAAGTTAAAATTAATTCGTGGCGAAGTTATTAAAGAAAACATGTACAATAATGGAAAGCTTTTTGCCAAATACTATAAACAACTCGTAGCTCAAGGATGAGTTTGCAACGAAACATTTACAAAAATAATTGGACCTTTTTTTTTAAGTAAAAAAAAAATTAAAATTTTCTGTTATACGCACTAAAATTTGACACAATTAACTGATTAGTGTCTAAAAAAAATATAAATAATTTAATTTAATCTGCAGTGTAAATCAAAATTTTTGAAGAGAGAATAATATCAATGTTATGCATCCATGTAAATTTATTGAATATTATTTTTAAAATTACTTCTAAAGATTTTATTTTATTTATTTATAAAATTGATCTACATTACACCTAAAAAGGTACGATATCAAACATTAATTTTTAGACATTTATAATTCCCTTGTCAAATTTGACAAGTTTTTAATGAATTGGTACACTAAGCATACTTAAATTAATTTAATATTTTTTATTTCCAAAAAATTTAAAATATTTAATTATTTTTTAACTAAATATTAATATCATTCCATTATTATTATTATTATTATTATTATTATTATTATTATTATTATGTTGGAATATGCTACTATTCAATAACTGTCACATGTTAAGTAGTGGTTTAATTTTTATATTTTTAATGTGATATTTTTGTATTATTAATTAATAAGGAACATGTTAAGTGTCATTCAATTTCCAAATTTATATATCAAATTTGTATATATACTAATATTAATTAATTATTTATTTTGAGATATTTTAATTAGAAATCTTATGAGTATGCCAATCAAATTTAGAGATTTTAGAGAAATTATCTACTAGTAAGATATCAGTCAATTTTATTCTAATATTAAAGGATGAATTGTCTTACAGTAAATTTAATTTATTATAAATATTTAAATAATATATGTTGGTATTGCGTTATAATAAGTTCTATTACTTGTAATTAAGAATGGTAATTTTTTGATTCGATTCTTTAATTTGACACAAACACGGCATAAAATTTATGAATTTAAATTTATATTAAAGGACACAATTATTAGAGAAATTACATAATTCGATTAAAAATATTATCACATTAAAATTCAGAAATTTTAATACTTGAATTAGTTTACGATATAATTAATTATTTAAATAATTTATCGTACTAATTCATTTATAGTTTAATAAATTTATTTTATAATTTTTTTATTTAAAAAAATTATAATTATAATTATTTTTTAATAAAATATTTAGTTGTATTTGAAATAAAATTGATTAATATTTTAAAAAATTATTATCATAAATACAATTATAACATAATAAATATAAATAAAAAAATTTAAAAGTGATATAATTTTAATTTATTTAATTATTTAATAATTATATTTGATTAAAATTTTTATTTTTTAATATTATTAATAAATTAATCAAGTTCGCATTAATCTTTTTAATTCTACGGAAATATCACACGAGCAGGGTCTAATCGGTAAAATACTAGCACCCAAAAGAAGTTAGAAGTCTTAAAATATAAGTCTAGGCCGAAAGAACTTGTTGCGAATGCCTTCCATTCCCTGTCACATGCTGAAGGGGTAAATCACATTTCTAATTCCATCTTATATGATTTTTACGAGAGTCTAGGCAAGGTATTTAACTTGTTCGGTGGAACAACTTTTCAGATCACGTGGTTCACTTCTGAGGTCTGGCTTCCTGGGCTAAACTAAGGCTGCAGCCGGTTGTGAGTTGGGGATTTATCACCGATGGTAAAAGACATGATTGCCCATTTGTCCTAAATTCATGACTGAATGTCTGATTATTGATTGCAGCCGTCCATTTACAGCTCCACTATGACTATCAGCATCTTCTAGTTTCAAATTCATATCGGTGATAGACTTGATAGTCCGAGATACACAGAATCATGGTTGGAAGCAGCCCAACTGCCAGCATCGTATTGTTTATTAGTTAGTAGAAAGTGCTTTTCTTGCAGCTACCGTTACTTTAAAGAAAACTTGCATGGTGGAAAAATCTCAGATTCCAAGCAAAACCCCATTAAACCAAGCCCCACCTCCTTTTTTACTTGTCTCTTCTTTGTCTATGCTCCTAGGGTTTGCCATGACCGAAAACAACGCAACACATACCAGATTAAATATTCAATTGTAAGGAGAAAAAGATCGAGATAAAGAAAACGTAAATTATAGCGAAGAGATATCCTTCAATCTTAATTTCCTGGTTCTATTTCCGCGGAATTAAGTGGGTTTTTGTTTTCTTAAGCGCAAAAAACCCCTAGGATTTTAGGTGGCCATGTCTGCGGGGGTTTGCGGGAAGCGGGTGGGGTTCGAAGAAATCTACGGATCCTCGTCTCCTACGTCGGCTAAGAGATCCAGGTGCTCAAATTTCGGATCTCCGGTCCGATCAGGATCCGGCGACCCGGCTTTGTTCTTGCTGCAAATGTTTCCTGACTTGGATCCTGAGGTATGGTTTTTTATGGTTGATTTATGTTCCATTTTGGATTATTTTCCTTATTATTTACGTTTTATCGAATTATCTAATTATATTATTTTCGGAATATGTCATTCTGTAATAATAGGTTTAGTTTTTAGAACAAAATAAATATTTGATTTCTATTTTTCTTACTTTTTAAAAGAAAAATTAATGCATCATGTTATAAGTCCAAATTGTGAACCGAGTATGGTATTAACTGTTCATAGTGGATTCCACTCTACTTTGGTGACACGAAGTCCTGCTATTCTTTTGCTGTTTTCTTGATTATTGGTTGCAAATATTGTGGCTAGTTGATGAATTATTACTGGGTTTACATCTTTAGTTGCTTGATTGCCCTAATACTTTTGATCTATTTGTTCTTGATTTTCTATAGAAATATGATGTACTACTATGATGTGATAGTTTTTAAATCTTAATAATGTAGTCAGTAAAATAGTGTTGCATTTGTCTTGAGTGCTACCTAGTTCGACCATTAAAATATCTCGGATGGTAGTAAAAGTATTGGCTTCGAATTCCGCTTCCAACAGAGGTGGGGTGGGTTTGGTTTACAATGTAAATTTTGTTCTCATGATATTATATATAGAGAGAGAAATGTAGGAAACAATGTGCAAATCCAATTTGTTGGTGTGTTTAACTTTCTATAGTGTTTACGAAATTTCCTTTCTTTCTTCAATCTAGGTGGTAAAATCTGTTCTTCGGAATCATGGCAATAATATTGAAAATGCAATCGATGGTCTGCGTGCACTTCCGTTTGGTATCATTAGTGAAAGAAATAAACCACTGGGACTTGATTTCACAACAATTGGTAATTGTTCTGTTCCCGGGGAGAGTGCGGCTTCATGTAAGTTTTTCTTCTTCCATTAATCCACTAATTTCCTCAATTAGCTTCCTGAAATGGCTGGTATATGTTCAATGCCCGCTTAATGTTCTTGACTTAGTCTGCTTTTTGTTGTTTCTTTCTGCATCTGTACAACCAGGTAGTCAAATGACAGAAGAGGAGGTTGGAGATACAAATACAACCTTTCATGGTGAACATATGACCTATGGGTCCAAGTGGGTGGATTTGTTTGTGAACGAGATGATGAGTGCAAAAGATCTTGATGATGCCAGGGGACGTGCTGCCAGGATTTTAGAGTCTTTCGAAAGAAGTATCAGGGCCAACTCAAAAGCATCAAAGGAGGTGACCGAACGCTTGTATCTTTCATAAATTTTGGCTTTGGGAATAACAAATTAGAACTTTGTATATTCCCATGCTGATTTATTATTCATAATTATCCATGGAGCAGCTTGAGAATGCCTCTCTGAAGGAGCATCTGCAGAGCTTGTTAAATGACAACCAGATTCTAAAGAAAGCAGTTTCTATCCAGCATGAACGCCATCTGGAGCAAGAGCAGAAGGGAAAGGAAATAGAATTTTTGAAGCATATTTTAAATCAGTGCCAAGAACAAGCTCGAAATTTAGAGGTAATCTTGCTTATATTTATAGCACTTTTCTCTTCCTCTCAATTCTGAAGTTTGATATGATCCGATTATCTTTTGTACTTGGCCTACCAAATCTGGCTGTAGAATTCTTTGGGAATATTACAAATCTTTTCTCCTTTACTCAGATATTCACTATATATGTGCGGCTTAAAACAGCGCATCCATTGAGTGTTGTGGAATAACCTACAGGTGGGTAATGTAAGGGGATGGGGGTATGCATGTTCGTTAATGAGTGCTTCAGTTCATTGGAAATGTTGTACTGTATGCGAGATTTTGATAAAAATGAATTCAGAACAAGACCAACTTGATCTATGTTTCAGGTTTAATTATCATTTTTCTGATTTGCAATCACGGCAATTCTGAACTATATTTGTGTTGGAAGCTATATTTTGAGTTGAGATTGATTAGTGTGCATATGAAAGTCAGAATCCTGAATTGCTGAACAAAGACTGCCAATCGGAATAATTTTGTCATTGATGATTATAATCCTTATTGTATCAAATGATTTGCCTTTGCTCTTGGTTGTTGTCTAGAAGTGACGATTATAAATTCTTGTTTTTGGCAGCGGCGGAACTACACCTTAAAGCTTCACCTTCAGAGGGCACAAGGAAGTAGCACAATTCATGGGCATTTTCACCCGGACGTACTTTAAGTCACTTGTGTTAGATTGCTGAATTTCTTCTCTCGTTAATAGTACTTATCTAGAGGTAACTACTAGCACAAAGATTTACCCACAAGTTTGTACCGAAAGCGAGTTGCTATCTGTATGAGTGAGGCCAATTACACTTTGGCTGTATATGTAGTCACTGTTAGTGTTTGTTGCATGTCCTTTTTCTACCTGCATTTGAATTTAACTCAACTGCCAATATGCTCTAGTTTTGAACACTTCGGGCGTAAACTTGGGTGGGTGGTTTGCAGTTTGCTCTGTGCCCTGTTCGTTGACCTGGGACTTCTATCACCCCTTCAGCAGGGCACTAGGTTAGCCACCTTTGAGTTAGTGGGTCATTGGGTTGGATTAGTACAAATAGGTAGGTGGGATTGATGATGTGATATCTTTATCAATTAAATATAGAAATGACGTAATGTATTATTCTTAAATTTCCTGTTGCTCTATTGTCTTAGGATCACAGTGCAATTGAAAAAGAAGCAAATGGAATATAATTAGAACTTTTAGACAGTATCAGAAAACATTACCTTGTATAAATTAACGTGACACAACATGATGATTCAAAAAATTATCAGACGTTTCCGATGTGCCTATAATGTAGCATCGGGCGAATTATCAGTCAGTGTGTATCATCTTACTATAATAGAGTATGGTATGAATTCAAAGAAATGCATGAAAGCATCTGTTCCATGGAGTATTTGGAAAATTTCATTGATTTTTGGGTTTGGAAAAGCACGAATCTTTTTTGGATGCTCATCTACAACTGAAACGTATTGTATGTAATGCTCGAAAGTTGAATAGGATGACTTTTACATATGGACAATAGTCTAGAATTGTTTTAATATAAATGTAATTTATTTCTTAAATTTTGAATTAATTTTATGCATATATTAATAGAAGAAAAATATTATATTGCAACCTTATTTTTGTGTCCTTCGTTGGTCTAAAAAATTTATTTTTAATAATTTTATTTTGGATCATTTGATTGTCACCAAAAAAGAAATTTTTGGAGAGTATGTTGAAGTAATTAAAACAAGATAATTATACATTGTTTCCTATAAGATATTGTACTTTTTTATCTTAAATAAAATTAAAATATTATTGAATTCAAAAAAATCTAATGCATTAAGAGTGTGCTAATTTTATTATTTATAATGAAATTAAAATATTAGTGAATCTTTAAGTTATCTTACAAAGTTTACGTGCATGGTCCAACCAACAAAATCTGTTAAAAAAAGAACATGTTCGCTTAACTAGAGCCTTCGATAAAAAGATGAAAATTTAAGAATAAAATATCTTTTAAATAAAATGATTTTATTATATTAATATATTTAATGTAGTAAAATTATTTAATTAAATTGCGTAAAATTTATTTATTGATGATAAATAAAAAAAAAAGTTAAAAGAGAATTATATAAAAAAAATTTTACTGCATTAATTAAATAGTAAAATATTTCTTTAATTTTTTTATTTACTATCAATGAATAAATTTTTTTTCACTTTTATTAATTAGATAATTTTATTATATCAACTATATTAATGTGATAAGACTGTCTTACGTAAAATTTTTTCATATATTATTGCTATGTTTTCGTAATACAATACAAAAAATCTTAAACTGTTTAGAGTGAATGTGCTATTTTTTTAATTAAAAATTAAACTAAAATGTTATTGAATCTCACATGACTTATACATGGATCACTCATTTAACAAGATTTTAAAATGTGTTTATTTTTGTTAATCTATAAAGAGAAAAAAAAAAAGGAATTCTCATAAGAATAAAAAATATTTTGTTTATTTAGAAGAATGAAATAAGGAATCCTTATTATTTCAAGTGCCTGAATAATGATTCCTCTTTCGAAGATAAGAAATTCTTTTTCTTCTTTTAAAATAATTAAAATTTTAATTTTGTCATTTATTTATATATTTTAGTATAAAATATTATTTTAATTAATTTAATAAAAATATTTTAATTAATTAATTATTTTAAAAATTATTTCATAATTTTAATTTTATTATATAAAAAAATAATTATTGATATAATTATAATTTATATTTAAAAATAAAAATTTAAGTCAATTTAATTTTTTTAATTATAAAATGCATAAAATATTTTAATAAAGATAAATATTTTTATTCAAATAAAAATAATTAATTAATATAATGAATATTTATATATAAGAATATTTAAAATTTTTAATAAAATATAATTACAACTAAAATTAAAAGTCAAAAAAAATTAATCTACAAGGTTTTAAATCTGCTTCTGGTATCCCCCAAGCTGAAGGCAACTACAAGGTTTACTTTGGAAATGGATGGCATTATACTCCTCTATGCAAGCTTGAGAATCTGGGGTATAGACATGTCATGCCAGGCCCCACAATCATCATGAATGGGAACAGTACTGTGATAGTGGAACCCAACTGCCAAGCCGTTATAACCAAATATGGCAACATCAAAATTGAAATTGAACCGACTTCAAGCACCGTGAATGTGGCAGAAAAGGTTGCAGTTGTGGTGCAGCTTTCAATCTTCAATCATAGGTTTATGGGTGTGGCTGAGCAGATGGGATGAACACTACAAAGAACTTCCATATCAACTGACATCAAGGAAACGCTGGATTTTTCTTGTGCTCTCTTTGGTCCTGATGGTGGACTAGTTGCTAATGCCCCCCATGTCCTGGTGCATTTAGGAGCTATGTCCACCGCAGTTCGTTGGCAGCTGAAGTACTGGGGGATAATTTGAATGAAGGCGATGTTTTGGTAGCCAATCATCCAACTGGAGGAGGTAGCCACCTTCCCGATATAACTGTTGTTACACCTGTTGTTGATAATGGTAAGCTGGTATTTTTTGTGGCAAGTAAAGGGCATCATGCAGAGATAGGAGGGATGACTCCCGGAAGTATGCCCCCCTTTTCAAAGTCCATATGGGAATAAGGTGCTTCCGTAAAAGCATTTAAGCTTCTGGGAAAGAAATTTTTCAGGATGAAGGAATTACCAAACTTCTTCAATTCTCTTGTTCTGAGAAGGCTGGTTATAAAATTCCAGGGACCTGCCAGCTCCAAGATAACCCATCAGATCTTCATGCACAAACAGCTGCTAACCAGATAGGAATTTCCCTCATTAAAGAACTTATTGAGCAGTACAGTCTGAAGACAGCTCAGGCATACATGACTTACGTGCGGCTTAATGCAGAAGAGGCTGCGAGAGAGATGCTGAAGACGGTTGCTGCTAAAATACCATCTCAGTGTACTAAGGATGGAGACTGAAATTCTCTAACCATAGAAGAAGAGGACTCTATGGATGATGGATCGATTATTCATTTGAAACTGACAATTGACTCTGATAAAGGTGAAGCATTTTTTGATTTTAATGGAACCAGGCCAGAAGTTTATGGGAATTGGAATGCACCAGAAGCAGTAACTGGTGCAGCAGTCATATGCTGCCTTCTTTGTACGGTAGATGTTGATATTCCTCTCGATCAGGGTTGTCTGGCCCAGTTAAAATTCATATCCCTCCAGGCTCATTTCTCTCTCCAAGTGATAAGGCCGCTGTAGTGGGAGGTAACGTTCTTACGTTGCAGTGTATAACTGATGCAGTACTTACTGCATTTCAAGCTTGTGCTTGCTCTCAGGGTTGTATGAATAATCTCACATTTGGAGATAATACTTTTGGTCACTGTGAAACAATCGGGGGTGGAAGTGGAGCTGGTCCTACATGGGATGCTACAGGCGGAGTTCAATGCCATATGACCAACACTCGTATGACTGATGCAGAGATATTGGAGCGAAGGTATCCTGTTCTTTTGCATAAATTTGGACTTAGAGAAAACAGTGGTGGTGCTGGAGTTCATAAAGGGGGTGAAGGGCTTGTGAGGGAGATAGAGTTCAGGCGCCCAGTTGTGGTAAGCATTCTTTCAGAGAGGCGTGTTCACGTACAAAGAGGATTGAAAGGAGGAAATGATGGACCTCGCAGAGCTATCTTATTACAAAAGACAAACGGAGAGTTTATCTTGGAGGTAAGAACACATTTGAGGTACAAGCCGGAGAAATTCTCCAGATTCTAACCCCAGGCGGTGGTGGGTGGGATTCTCCTCTATAATTCCTTTCCCATAACCAACCCCAGCTGCTGCTTTGTGGTTCAGTTGATTTTCATTTTGAATCTGCTACTGCTACAGTGATGATTAGACAATTTCCTTTACCGTAACATCTGTAGTTGTTGAATCAAAAGATCAACTCATGTTAGGACATTAAAAACTCTTGCCAGAATTCTCTTGCAAAGATGCTATGCAAGTAAAAGAAGACTGCATAAGTGTAGGAATACAATTTTTTGATGCTAGGTATCACAGGTGGATCGAGTACTTATTAAATTAATCTATTAAATAATATTATTTATATATAAAATTGGAATCGAATTCATTGTTTATGTTTTAATTAACATGTTTGAAAGTGTGACACTAGAACTTTTTCAAATCTAATAAATTCAATCAATTTTGATAAATTGTATTGTATGTAAATTTTTTAAAAGTTGAATTTAGCAAATTATAAAGCATTTCCCTGTCGCATGAAATATTATTTGTGTTAATAGGACCAGATATCAGAACAAGATAATAGTGGGGTCCACAGTAATATGGTATGATGTACACGTGTCATAGAAGTTAATACAACGTGCACGTGTTCAGCGTGAACGCGTACCTGAACTTGATTTTCCCGCTTCCCTTCTGCAGAAATAAAATCCCTAGAATTTTGCTAATTTCTCAATTCCATTCATAGTTAAGTGAAGCGTGGACTGATGAACTCTTCTCGTCTGTACCAAATCTTATCCCCCATTCTTTCCACGCCTACCTCCAATCGAGCCGGTAACAACGGACGTAGCAATGACGGCGACGACGAAGCTCCGTCGGCATCATCTTGTTTTCAAAGAACAGTTAAGTATTTTTCTCTCTTCCTA
Organism: Swietenia macrophylla; assembly: GCA_032401905.1. Taxonomy (NCBI): domain Eukaryota; kingdom Viridiplantae; phylum Streptophyta; class Magnoliopsida; order Sapindales; family Meliaceae; genus Swietenia; species Swietenia macrophylla. The sequence goes on from CP135576.1 coordinate 2,001,508, forward strand.
CAGCCAAAGTCCTCTTCACTGCGTCATTTGCTTTTTGCTAACTTGTTTTTGTTTTCGAAAGGTATGCTTGTACGATTGGTGGTTGGTTAAAGCGGAGACGAAATATGAAGGGAAGAGATTTGCTGTCGCTGGATTCACATCTAGAGAGTAAAGTTATTTACTCCGCTCGGGTTTCATTAATTTAGCTTTCTAATTTTCTGTCTTCCTGATTTGTTTTAATTATGCACATCATTTATGGATTCTTAATTTTTTTTTTACTTAAATTAATATTTTGCTAGTGAATTGTTGTGTCAAAGAGAGGAAGACATGGCTTATGTAGTGCATTTCAACTTCTATATTTTGCACTTGGTTCTTCAACAGATAAAACGAGAGCAAAAATTGCTACGTATCTACTGCTAAAGTTACCACAACCCAACAGCTTAAGTTTATTTGTAAAAGTCCGATAATAACATACTTCTTCATGTTCAAAATTGGATTTATTAAACAACTTATGATGTGGATCCATATAGCACATGCACAACTACTTTGCTGTGTGGGCCCAAGACCATGGTTAAACATTGTTGTAATTTGATTGATTAGTAGAATATGGGGATTTAAATACAAAATCAAGAGGTCAACTTGGCTCTAATATCATGGCAAAGTTACCACTTAACCAAAAAGTTTAAGTTTATAGGGACTCTTAAGTTATCACATGAACAGTTGAAGCAGAAATATCAACGTCAATAGTATGTTATAATTGATATTCCATCTTCTGAATATCCGATTAGTATTCATTGTTTATTCTACTGCATTTCATCATCAATACTTCATTTACCATTTGTTGCAGGCAACAAGCAATGCGTGTATTTACCTCTGCACCTATTGTTACAAGATATGATGTTTTCACTCTTGAGACAGCTGATGGAATCTACATTGTTCTTAAAGGCTTTATAAACAAGTCGCGCACAATGGAAAATGGGTTTTCCTCTGAAGTATGTTTCTCATACTGTTTTCTTTTTGTTTGCACTACATGATTTATAATTGTCAAATATACCTTAAAATGCGTTCATACATCATCTTTTTGGATCATTGCTGTTATTTTGGTATGGGATTTGAAAAGGGCGTTAAGAAAGTCCTGATTTCAGGATGCAACCTTGCACTGTTTTCCATTGATTTATCTACTTGATGGACAATAGTAATTTGGTAATAGAGATGGAAGTTGAATTTGTCAAGAGTTTTATAGTTTTGTGAGGGTAAGATTTTTTTAAACCTTTAAGTTTTTGATATGCCACTAGTTTCAGGTGTGTATGTTTAATGTCATTGTTTATACATTTTCCCTCATGATTTGATCATACAATAGGTTTGTTGGGTGGATCTGCCATTGTTCTTGTTTGTATAGGCCGTTAATTGGAAGCATATGGACCCAATAGAGGATATTCATGGTGTTCTTTGTGTCCAAATCAACATTAATGTTAGTAAGAGTTCTACTTTGCATCTACATCAGAGATTCCAAATTGAAGCTTTTGCTTTCCTTTTCTGTCGATGCAGATTTTCGGTCACTTCATGTTTGGGTTTCCTCCATATTGGGAAGCATGTGCTGAACAGTGCTTGGGCAACGAGTTTATGACTGGAACTTGTTTGTTCCCTGGTTATAAAAAGGCAGCTTCAGATCCAGAATGTATGCTTGTAATTTATGAAGTTCACATTTAACTAAATATTATTTGGCAAATGTGAATTTTATTTTTTCATGCCTGATAGTTCTGTTCACTCACATACTTCTTTCTTATTTTTGCTCCTTATCAATGTGCTGCAAAATTGCAGCTGATGCAGGTATGCCAAATTCTGATTCAAATCCATTTCCAAAGGATCACAGTAAAGTAAATAACAAGACTAAGCATAATGGTGGAGACATACACAAATGTTCTGAATATGTGTCTGAAAATACCACTGCTAATACCTCCAAAAATTCTGATTTGTGCGGCCATGCTGCTGACCACTATGACGTTGGTAATACAGAGAATCATGTCTCAAAGAATCTTCGACCGTCAATGAGTTGTGATATAAACAATGTTAGTTCACAGGAGGATAACTTAGCAGTGCAAGCATCACCTTCAAGCTATCATACGCAAGGATCTTGTGAGAGGATGGCCAATTTAAAAAGCAGGATGAAAGGCAACACAGGGACAGCAACAAAATCAAAAACCGAAGAGAGAGCAAGTTCAGAAGACATTACTCCAACTAATGCTGCATCAGGAGAATCTCCAGTACCTAAAGGTTCTGATGCAGACAACGCTAATCCATCCAACATAGATCCAGCTTTATCTTTGGGAAGTTCAGAAGCTGCTGACCAGAGTGACGCTGGTAATACAAAGAATCATGCCTCTAAGAATCTTCCACCATTATTGAGTTGTGATATAAACAATGTTAGTTCACCAGAGGATAACTTAGCAGTGCTAGCAGAACCTTCAAGCTATCATATGACAGAATCTTCTGAGAGGATGGCCATTTTAAAAAGTAGGATGAAAGGCAACACAGGGACCGTGAGAAAGTCAAACACCAAAGAGAGAGCAAGTTCGGAAGATATTACCATAAGGAATGCTGCATCAGGAGAATCTCCAGTACCTAAAGGTTCTGATGCAGACAACAATCATCTATACAACTTAGATCCAGCTGTGTCCTTGGGAAGTTCAGATGTAGGATTGAAAATAACCTCTACTGGGCAAAAGAAAAATGTTCTGGATATGTGTCTGAATATAAATGTATCTTCTGACTTGCCTGGCCATGCTGCTGGCCGCAATGACTTTGGTAATACAAAGAATCATGTCTCAAAGAATATTCAGTTAATGAGTTGTGATATAAACAATGCTAGCTTACTGGAGAATAACTTGGCAGTGCCGGCAGAACCTTCAATCTATCATATGACAGGATCTTTTGAGAGGATGGCCAATTCAAGAAGCATGACAAAAGGCAACGCAGGCACCATTACAAAGTCAAGAGCCAAAGTGAGCGCAAGTTCCGAAGGTAATACCACTGGGAATGCTGCAGTAGGAGAATCTCCTGCACCTAAAGGTTCTGATGTGGAAAACACTAATCCATCCAACTTGGAGCCAGCTGTGTCCTTGGGAAGTTCAGAAGTAGCATTGAGAATAACCTCTAGTGGGTCAAAGACTTCACAGAAGCGGAAAGAAAATGATAAAAGTAAATATGGATTGAATTATGAAAATAAAAATAGCCCCACTGCTTCTATGCTCCAAGACTCTGATGCTATTGTAAGATATATTGGTGAAAAATCACCTGGGGTTGAAAGTTCAAATTTGTGGAATATTGGCCTTACAGTGATTCACAAAGAGCCTTTGTTTACATCTTCTATTGGTGAGGAACCAAATATTCCAGTGCGTTCAGCAGTAAATGTGAATACTGTTACTCCAGCACAGGTGGATACAGTTTATGCAAATGTTACTGGAAGTAATTCTGGAAATAAAAGTAGCAATTGTTTGAGGAGTTTGAATGGCAATGAGAAAAGGCATTGTGGGTTTAGTGATTCTGTTAAGTGTGGTAGGAAAAAATTGATGTCAGAGGTCTTTTCACAGGAAGATAATTTGAAGAGGTGTTCATCACACACAACAATTCACTCCAAATGGAAGATGGATAAATTGGAGGCAACAGAAAGCGAATCTGTGGGTGGAATTTTTAGAAAATTGCTGGGAATTTTTAAAGGCAAGGAGAAGGAAAGAGAGTCAATTGTCTGTGGATTGAAAGCAAAAGGAAGTGAAATCAGTTTTGCGTCAGTTCTCCCTGATGAGACAAGCAATACCGTGCGAAATGATAATCTGTGTGATGAACGTAAAGAGTCTAATCATAGTACTCCAGTAAAAGTCAACTCAAAACAAGGACAGGGTCGTAAAAAAAAATCTCAAGCTAGGGCACCGAGGCAGAACAAGAATAGCATAGCCAAGAGTTCCAGTGGGCTTGGTGATGTGAATCATAATCGCAAGTCAAAAACTACAGTTGGCAAAAGAGGAAGAAATGCCAAGGTAGACTCATTGAGGAAGAAAGCCCGGAGGAAAATTAATTTTGATGCACATGTAAGTTGTTCGTCAAGTAGGATCTATATGAACTAATATTTTCAAGCTCTTTTTAGTTGAACGCATGTGCACAAGTAACATTTAGCATGCTTAATCTACTTGAGAGCATTTCATCTTATAGGGTTTGCATTTGCTGTGTGGTTCATGTGATAAAAGATTATTTATAGCAGTAACATATTATAAGCTGGGGAAAGATATGAAAGTAGTACTTTTTTCGTTCTTTACTCTGAAGAGCTGTATAATGACCTAAGAATCGAGGTTAATTTCTTTCATTTACATTGTTGTTAGGTTTTAGTTATTTTGTTGCCAACACCAAATAGTAGACACCTGGGCAGTGCTAGTAACTGGGTTTTAAACACTCTAAAATTCATAACAAGCAGTGTGCCTTTATGCATTTTGGTAACTTTGGTACTTGTATTAAAATTTATTATTCTTGTTGCTTTCTTTTGGCTGTCACTGTACATAATGCTTTGGTATATGATGCAGCCATCTTCACCTTATTGTCTGTGTCCTTTATTTGCTCTGTTGCTCCTATCATATTAGTTTATCGTGGTTCAATTTTGTATTTGTATTTGTACTTGTTTACTGACTCTCTTTCCTGTTTTATTTTAAAATATTTTCTGTCTACTTAGGAAAGCCCTCATACTCCGAAAACAAAAGAAAAATCTTCTATTGTCTCTCCAGAATCTTTGAGTCTCAAACGATCCAGATCAGGTGATTTGCAATCCTAACTCTGAGAATATCTTTTGCTCTATTTAATGGTTTCCTTTCTATTCATATAAAATCAGACACAGCTGGTATGTTGAACTAATTTACTGTCAAATGTCGTCCATTCAGGTCTAACTAAACATAAAATTTGCATTAGAGTGTGTGAAATCTTATTACTTGGATGGCTTATTTTTCTATGCTATGTGCATTTTCTAAACTATTGGTTTTCTGCAATACCTATTGGGAAGCAATAATAGCAATCAATGTCATGGGATGTTTGGGTAATCATGCATATCTTAAATATCTTTGTCACTTGATGTTTGTTTGCTCAACTGTTTTAACTGGTTTGCAAATGTTTCAGGGAGACTACTTGTACCTTCTCTTGATTTCTGGCGGAATCAAATTGCAGTTTATGATGCGGTTTGTGATATCTTTCTAGCATCTTATTGTTTCTTGTCGTAAATATTTAATTGTTGTATGGTTTCAGCAGATAGTCTTACCTTCTAAAGAGATTTGTCTTTGTTGAAACTCCTGATTTTAAGAAGACTTTAACTAGTGCATATGCAGTTGCAGTGCTTTTTGTAGTTTTTTTTTCCATAGTTTTAATTTTTTAAAAAAGACTAGCGGCACAGTAATAATATTAGAAGAAAGTTTCTTTCCTTGACTTTCACAATAGACAATATTTTGACACTGGTTAAAATAAAATAAGTGGATCTAAGTGGAAGTAGTATGAACATGTATCTCTATATACACAAATAATGTGCAAGTCATGGAAAAAATGTTTGCATGTACATGCATGCATATTCTAGTATCTAGTAGACTTTGATGGAGATTATTGACATTCTTTCTATCACAATATGTATGATTGAAAGCTATACTCAATAATAAGTCTCTGGAAAAACTTCTAAACTGAATTATTTAGCCATCTTACTAGTTTTTCAAATTGATGTTGATAAGTTGTGACTGTTCTATGGTAGTCGTGTCCACTTGCTGCACAATTCCTTGCTCCATTCTTACGTAACTGTTCTCTGTAGATTGTTAAGAAACTAAGCATGACAGCCAGAATTAATAAGAGTTTAAATTGCTTCAGATGATATCCATATCCATACATGTCAGTGTATATGAGCATTTCCTTTGTTTAGTACTTATTTTTTCTCTTGATTATGTCTTACAACATTATCTATTACCAAGCTATATCTTCTAAATTCATTTATTTTGGACCTTGTCACTTGCAAATAATTTGGACAATCATGCTTCAGATATGGAAATTTTTTTTTTGGCTGTTTTTGTCTTGCTTTAAGGATGAGAATGCAGTAACGATTTCCTTTTTGCAGGATCGTAAAATCACTGGAATTCAGGAAGGAGCAGAAATTTTGAAACCATCAACAGGTTTGTCTTCATTTAAATTTAATGTGCCTTTTGAATTTGTTGAAGACTCTGAAAAACTGAAAATAGTTGTAGAAATGGAAGCGTTTGCTGTCAATTATGAGTGTTACCAATGATTTAAGCTATTGGATTACCTTAGTCTCCTTGTGAACGAAGCGTATCTTGAAGTTTTCCTCAATCCACGGTGTTCCATCGCATTTGATGGTGCTTGCTTCATGGTTCAGACTCTTTACATTTAGGTCATAGAAACTTTTTAATATTGAAACATAATTCTCTCCTTACGCATTATAATCATGTCTTTTCATTGTTTCTCTACCTTTTTTATGCGTTGATTTGGTTAGTTGTATTGTGCTATTCAAGTCATTATGCACAATCGCTAATTGTCTGTCTCACTTGGTCCCCAGCGATTGCATCTGAACCACCTAAAAAGAAAAGGCGATGGGCTTAAATCCCAATGGGACCTTTGGTGTTAGTTATTGCATTTTGAGCAGTAGAAATGGCAGCAGCTGCACGTTGCACTGGAACATTAGCTAATCACTGAAGTTGGATCGACAAGGCGACCAAGAATACCCATCTGGGATTTATGTTAAATTACTATAGCTGTTCATTAGTATACGATTTAAAAATCGGATTAAAATGTCGTCAGATGTACGGAAGCTCGAACTCCCAGTTTGTAATTATCAATGCATATCGCTATTATCATTCTGAAAGATTTACCAGCTAATAAGTGCAAGAGTCTGATCTGGCTCCGGGGAATACGAACACATACAAAAGTGATTATATCAGGATTAATCTCCGATGACGGAATTAGATAGGGTTGGATAATGAAGCCATTCACAGGGCGGGTCTTAGCCAGTACCGTACTGCCGATTTCCGTACAGCGCATTTTGTAATGGCTAAACCCATAGGATAGAATAGGTGTCGTGAGATGAAATGTTAAGATGGTCAGGGATTGATTGAACTTCAATTCTTTGTACGAGCAACGATGGGATAATGTCAGTGGAGCTGCAAGTTTCAAGATGCCCGCTACAGATTCTCAAAAGATGCCGATTTTCCATGCACCGACTGCTATCGCATGGGCATGGAAAGGAAAAGCAAAGTGAGGAGCACTCTAGTCGGTGGCAAACAACTCAAATTCCAAGCAAAGTCACATATTACATGCAACAATGCTCACCCTATAAATAATAGGTTTTATCAAGTCAAAACGAAGAAATCTCAAAGGTGCTCATAACTACATGAAACAGATACATGAGATGACTCCTTTGTATGACCAATCCACGAGTTAACAACTAAGCACTTGCTCGTAGTAGCTGATGAAGAAAAGGAAAGGGAAATGAATGTCTTGAAAAAGATTTCAACCACGTGTCCGAATCCTCTCATTATTATTGAATAACATGAAAATGTGATAAACTTCCATTGAAACGAATATCAGTGACCTGTCCATGCCAGGAACTAAAAAGCTCACCTGCAATAAATCAATGGCTTCATAAGAATAATGAATTGCTTATAAGAATGTTCTACAACATGACTGATAAATTGCATGTTTTGACAACCAGCTTATCAAGAAATTAACTAAAAGTCCGGTATGTGGCAAGTGACAACTCAATAAACGCAGGCACAAACTTCCTGTAAACTAGTAGTTAAGGAGCAGACTACCATGACAGTCAATAATACTTCTCAAGGTATTGTGACTGCCCAAACATTCTCTGAAATTGCACAATGAAGAGCAAACTTTATGCCCACTAGCTTGCAGGGAAAACTAAGATCCATGCGAAAAAAAAAAAGAAATATATTAACAACTACATATTAGACAACACTCTCCATGAGAAAACCATGTTGACAAAGGATTTGGATTTGATAACTAAGACGGATAAAGATGCAACTAACTGGAGTGACAAGCAGCATGTATACCATTAACAAACACTTCAAATTGGAGTTTCTAGCTCCAAAATCTGGAGCACACCAAACTCGAGTCTCTATGCTATATTTGTTCAGAATATCAATAAATCACATACTAGAGCTGAATGTTTAAGTGAGATTTTATATATTTAATTGAGAGAATCATATATCACATTCTAACATAAAACATCATGAAAAAAACATTTGTTATACAACAGAAAATGATTAGTTAATCTGAACTTATTCAATGTTAAAAGGCCAAGGCATTCCACTGAGATGAATTAAGACATGTGACTAAAGTTGGTGACAAGTCTCCCCAAAAACCTTGGTCAAAGCTTATATTGAGAAATTTCATTGTGGTTGTGGTGACAAAGAACAATTAATTTTGTTATTTTTATACAGCTAATTGTATTGTGAATTCATCTATATAGTTTGAAAAGTCATTCCAAAATACTCAAGTTATTGGTTTCAATCCCTCAAAATTTTCTTCACATTAACATGATTTTTAAGTTACGAGAATACCACGGACTTTCATCCTCTCATTCACATAACCTAAAAGTCATGTCAGCTAAGAAGCATAACATTTTCTATCAAAAATAATAAAAAAAAAACCCACCGGAAAAGAAAAAGAAATAGCGAGGCAGGTTCTAACAACAACCCACACATAAATGCAAGTGAGGAAGCCAATACATAATAACCCTAATTAATATTAACCATCAATCGAAATCGATAAGCAATTAAATAAGAGAAAAGAGGTCAGATTTGTAATTAATAAGGGAATTAGGGTTAAAAATAGGAAGCATTACCGCTTATGCTTCTGCGCGAAGGGGGAATTCTTGGCATCTTCCTCTGCAATCGAAAAAACATAATCGTAGAAAATGCGTAAAAATATGGCAAATCAGGTTTTGATTCACAAGATGCAGAATTTTAAAAGTCAAAATAAGTCAAAATAAGAATTACCAGTGAGACCAAGAGATAACTTGGTGATGAGACTTCCGGTTATGGCGAAGCCGACCAAAAAAGGCCAGTTCCTGCTCCATTCTCTCCGGAAGAATACGGGCCATGGATCGAACTTCCTCATCTCTCTCTTTCTGGCAAATCGCGCAAAACTTCTTAGACGAATATTTCTGCTCTACTAACGATCCATACAGTACATATATAGCGTGAAGATGGTTTTGTAGTCACGCGCCTACCCACGGTCAGTGGGAATGCTACTAGGTCACATTTTACAAATGAACGGATCGGGTCGGGTCCGACCACTCCCTTTGGTAACATCTAAAAAAAAAATAGAATTTATTACGTATACATAAACACGCGCGCGCATACATATATATATATATATATATATTTATTTAAATAAATATTTTTTTAAAATTTAATAAAATAATATTTAAATACAAATTTTAATAAAATTAATAACAAATACTTCTTAACAGTAATTAAAATAATAAAATAATTAAAATAAATCTTATAAATTATTTATTTTTATAAAAATATTTTAACTATTAATAATATTTTTATAATTATAAAAATTAGTTAAATTAAAAAATTTATTTTAAAAAGATAAAAATTAAAAATTTTATATTTACAAGTATTTGACATATTCAATTCTTCTTTTTTAAAAAAATAAAATTTTTTAATTTAACTAATTTTAATTATTATGATATTTTAGAATAATTAAAATAATTTTATATAAATAAATAATTTATAATATATATTTATATCGTATAATTTTATATATTTTTAATAAATTATATATTTAATTTATTTTTTAAAATTTGTATTTATATTCATAAGTCAGGAATCCATCTGTTAGTTCACGAGGGCCCACGCTTTCCGAGCTACGTGGGGTTTCGTTATTTTTATACAGGTTTGGTCCCAGAGTCTCCACAAATCTCATTTTTGCGAGTCCCAACCCAGCTCGTACATATGTACTATTAAACTAATTTTATATTTATATATTATCATATTAATCTTATTTAAATAATTAAAATTATATTTTATCTATACATTAATTATAATATATTAATTAAATTTAATCTTAATTATTTAAAGAGTATTGATTTAATATTTAAAAAAATCTTCAATTTTTTTTCTGTATATTCAAAATTTTATTTAAAAAATTATTAATTATATATAATTAAAATATAAATTTTCGATAGTGTATGTTTGGAAAGGAAGGGATTCTCATTGCTTGCTAAAACAAACACTCACATTTAAAAATTTAATGGGTAGTTGTATTTATTTAAAAATGACAATATGGGAATATTCATAAAAAAAATCTCAAAATTAAAATATTTAATAAACACTCATTTTATATACATGACATCAAATACTTGCCGATTAACTACCTATGGAAATCACATCACTTCAATTCTAACAGTACTTCTATTAATTCCATTTAAAGGCTTGCTAAATAATTCACATCAGTACATGGTCCTCAATGGTAGTATGCTTTGTCTAAGCAAATGAAAGCTTCGACAGCCATATTTACAAAAGAGAGCAAATTCTATAGCTTACAGCAGGCCTGTAGAAGATCTGATCTAGCATATACCATTTTCAACCCTTGACTTGCGGGCTGTGATTTTATATACTGGTGGAAGATTACCTGCTTAGAAATTCAGCCCTCTGCAATGGACTGAAACATACTATTGATTCATCTCTGATAACAGTTTTTCAAGCACTTCTGATGCAAGAGGAATGTATAAACAAAACCTCGTCTTCACCAACTCATGATCTTTGAGTTCTGTCAAATGGGAGTTCAGAGTAACCTGGCTGCTCGCCAAGAAGAGCTCTCTAGATGTTGCATATAGATTATCAACTCGCATGCCTGCAAAGTAAAAAATAAAGATCGATATGCAAGTTGTGAAATGGGAAAAACATGCTCCAAGTTAAATATAACTGCTTGCCTTCTTTGTCTGGATGAGACAGTTGATGTTCTGAAAGAATTTCAAAGACCCTCTGAGCATTGGTGTCAAAGTTTGTAATACTATTGCAGCTGTTTTGGCACTTCGGGCGCTGCTGCAATGTGCAAGAATCAAAGGAAAGAACATCCCTTCAACATTGTACGGTGCTAAGGTATGGACATGATGTCAGTACCACTTAAAACTAAGTGTGAACCATCTTCTTCTCCCACACTATCAAAAAATTTAGTAGAAGTTTTAAGGTTCAAAGCATTAGAACACCATTTAAATTATTCTGCCAACAATGCCACATATCTGCATTCCTTTTATGCAGACAATAATGTAGAAAAAATCATGCCAATTTACTGGATTTAAAGACTCGACACAAGTTCTCTTTATGACTGTTAAGCAGATAGACATACATACACCTATCTGTAGCTCAAATTGACACTTGGGCATGCATTCATGCCTCACTGTATTAGGATGATAACTCCTATTGCCACACCATATTTAGTCACTGAACCAATCCCGTTTTCAACTTCTTTATCTAAATAAAGTAGATTAAAAAAAATGTATCAAAAATAAAAAATCACACACGTACACTATTCTTTCAAGCATATATAGAATCCCCCGACATAAAAGGTATCACTAGCTAAAGTAACCGGAAATAATTAAATGATTTAAATTTCATAGACCACAAGATTTTAGGAATTAAACTCAAGAACTTGACCTTCATCTTGGACTAATTTTTTGCAAGAAAAGTAGTACCACAAGGATTTCAGGACAGCATTTCACAAATGCAACACATAAAAACAATAGACGGGCAATGAGTAACAACAATATAGCAGCTAACTAAGTAGTTATGAACCTGTGACTGGTAATAAAAAAAATTATACATGCAAAGAGGTGTATTCACATGATCGATAGAGGCAATCATGCGGACATGGGAACAGGAAGCAACCCGTGCAAGAAATTGTTGAGTTTCAGAGTCTCCTAACCCAGGTCCATCAATGTTGTGAATGACAACACATACAAAACAATCATTTTCCTTCACCTGTGACCCATCCAAAAACGCAAGAAGATCATCCACGGATCAAGAATTAGATGGTTGTCATGCTTTAGGTAAGTTCCTGGAGGAGGTCTTTTGTTTGGATATGAATTGATCCCATAGAACTTCGGTTAATTAATCAAAACCTACATTTAAAATGTCAAGATTCATAACTGACATAACACGAACAAAAAATCAGGTCTATGACCACTAGTTTAGGCCACAAGCCATTCCCATGTTACAAACTAAAGAAGAAATGCAATAAGCATAACATATGTTATGTTTTATGTGCAAAATCCTAGTATATGACATACATTATTCAATTCCTTTTGGTATCTGTGTTTTATACAGTTTATTTTCATCTCTCTAGATACCAACATATCAATAAATGCCGAGAAAATAAATCAACTATACACCACAAATAAAATGCAGATGATGATACCTGTTTTATGTCAATTGACTTAAGATAGCCATTGATTACAACCGCGGAATTTTCACTCAAAGCTGTTGAAGCAAAATCTTCAAGCAAGGCCTTCTTAGATCCAAATCCATACATTAGAAGGCCAAAGCCACACCTAGACCATAAAATATGGATCAAAAGACTGAAAGATATTCTTTCAAAAGCATAAGAAGTGTTTTTAGAAACATTCAGCTGAATAAAAAACAAGAGCAATCTTATTCGTTATAAATGGTAGACGCTCAAATGCTCCTTGCATCCCACACACTGGGGCATTCTAATGACTACGTCTGTTTCTTTTGTACAACTAGGAACAACAACAATTTTACAGGTGGAAAAAAAGTTGAAGCAGACTAACTCATTCTAAAACTCTTTAGGGTGGTCAAGCAGTCTATTAATGGTAATCAACAGCATCTCAATTGCTTATAGCATGCTTGAACCCTGGCAACGGTTGAAATCAAAATGATGTGATACATAAACTGCAACAACATATCATGTATGCAATCATCACAATATTTACGCAAAGTGTTGTACAAGACAATTTTATTCTCAATTTCTCATCTGTCACCAAAGAAAACAAGTTCGGCAACAAAATTCAAGTAGAGTTATAATGTTGAAATTGTCCCAACACATCTTTACTGTTGCGATAAAAGACACGTATCTTTCAGCGACATTCACGTACTTACTGGTTATAATTACACCAATGATTGACACAACAGAAACCTTAACAAATGAATAAGCTGAGAATCCTTGAAATATTCTCAGTTCAGTATCCTTTCCAAATACACATTACCAATTGCCGTTTAAAAGTGTAATCCCATACCGTATCTCAGAAACCCATCTAGAATACAAACTTTTTAACTGTTCACCAGAGATACAATCTCCTTCTCGTGCTTGATTCTACACTAGATGCTGATGCCCTCAGCTACTGCAATAAAATCACAACGTTAGTTTCTAAAACCAATTTTTCAGAAATAGAGAAAGAAATGTTGCCCAAAGAAAATTGAAAGCAAGTACCTGTTCATCGACGAGATCAATATCGGAAAGCTTATGGGTCGATTTCTTTCCCGAGGAGGCCAAGTCTATTGCCACAAAAAAATTTCTTGAGAATCCGAATTCTTCCTCTTCTCCACCGATGATTTCCATTGCTTTTCGGATGCAACTGAATAAACAAGGTGCAGAAACCTATTTGATTGATACTACAAAATTTAAGTGTGAATTGAAGCTGTTCAGTGTCCAAAGCCCTCGGGGTGTTCCCGCGCATTTCTCCATGGTGCCCGAGAGGAAAAGCGAATACTTTGCCGGGGTCTTCTTTTAACATGGCCTGGTTCTTTTTTTAAAAAAAAAATTAAAAATAAAAAATTTCTGCGGGTGAACTCTGCACTGTCTTTTTTATTTTGATAATAATAATATATTATTAAATTTCATAATAAAATATTAAAATAAATTATTTATTATTTATTTTATTAATAATTTAGTTTAAAAATTTTTATTTATTTTTTCTCATAAAAAAATATATTTACTTTTGTAAAATTTTCTACTCTACACAGTAATTATCAATTTGTCAATTTATAAAATCAACGCACATTGTCCCTATATAACAACGTCTTAAATATTGGTGTATGTAAAGTTTTTGTGAATAAATTAATAAAATTACTAAAGAAACATATTTACTTAATATCATGTTTTTTATTCGATCTGTTTTTAATATATCGTCCTTTAACTTAAATAATAAAAATAATATTGTAGGGTGCAATAAGTTTTAACTAAATCAAATCAAATCATTCTAATCAATTTTTTAAATTTTTTATTTAGTTTTAATTTATTTAACTTTTTATTTGGATTTGAACCGAATTAATCTAAATATTTTATGCTTATTTTTCTTTAATGAATAAATAATAATTTATTAAGTATAATTAATATAAAATTTTGAATTTAAAAATAATAAAATTAAAAATAAGTTTTATTTTTATTTAATTACAATAATTGAATCGAATCGATATTTATCAAATTGATTTAATTTTATTTGTTATTTATTGTTAATTTGAGTTAATTTAATGAATTTCAAAACTGAAAATTTGTAATTAATTTAAAATATATATAAAAGAATATATGTTTCGCAAACTTGAATAATTTTAAAATAAAAAAATGTCTTCCTTTGTTTATCTAATTTAAAAATTTATAATAAACTATTTTAAATTTTTTTTTTTTAAATCTTTCGAATACTCCTTTTGGTGCCGATAGTACAATGTTTGAAAGTTTGACATTAGAGGCGGGGAAATTACGAGCCAATCAAAGTTGATCAATTTTCCGAGTTTACAAAATATGCCAGGTCATCAATCCGAGATAAACAATTTCACCAATGAATTATGAGGCAATTATCTGCCGTTAATTAAAAAGTAATCTACGGTTCAAACACAAAGATATTAGATGACGCGGATGATCATTTTAGGCCGTTGATTGCACTGAATCCAACAGTCCCAGGATCCCATCTCTGCTTTCAATTTGAAAACAATAGCTGATGACGGGGATGTCACTTTGGAACCGTTGATAATATTTAATCCAACGGCTGGCGTTTCCCTTTCCACTTCAAAGTACCAAACCCCAAAGGACACAGGCTTCTTTCTCCCTGTATAAAGGCCCACTGCCTTCCTCAAATGTTAACCAGGCAGCTAAGGAGAAGAAAGGAACCAAAATTCCGAATTCGAAAAACCTAGTTGTCTTTTTTGCTTTATCGAGAAAATGTCTGGACGTGGCAAGGGAGGTAAGGGTTTGGGCAAGGGAGGAGCCAAGAGGCATCGTAAGGTCTTGCGTGATAACATTCAGGGTATCACAAAGCCGGCAATTCGCCGTTTGGCCAGGAGAGGAGGTGTGAAGAGAATCAGCGGTCTGATCTACGAGGAGACTCGTGGCGTCCTCAAGATTTTCTTGGAGAACGTGATCCGTGACGCTGTTACCTACACTGAGCACGCCAGGCGTAAGACCGTCACCGCTATGGATGTCGTCTACGCGCTTAAGAGGCAGGGCAGGACTCTCTATGGATTCGGTGGTTAATTTGGTTTATCCTTTAAGGGTTCTTTTGTATATCAACGAACCAGTGGTGTTTAGTGGGTTTAATTAGTGGAAGATGTAATGGCGTTTCTGTTTTAAATGAAAATCCAGTTATCTCGTATTTTGTTGATTGTCGTTTAATTCTTTGATTTATCTTTCGAATGGCTTGTGAATCTCACGATGGCTAATCAATTATCTGAAGCTCAATCCATATTTGATGTGAATTTCGTCGGTTCTGAAAACTCAACGAGTGAGATTTATCATATTGGAGAGCGGCTGCAATAAGATATTCAAGTGACAGGAGTTCACCATAATTTCATATCAACCCACCAATAATTCAAGATAACGAGGCTTGGTTGGTTGCATACTTAATAAGCAATTCTGGAGGCTTCCTTTGGTTTGCTATGGCTGATGGCAATTCGCCGTGCAACTGTCCATGATTGGTGCGGTCAACAGTACCCAACATGCAAAGAACAGCAGAGATACGCAATGAGTTGTAGAGTTTGACTTATGTTGAACTTGCACAAACTGCTATATCAGTGACAGAACAAGATAAATTTAACAAATCTATCCACCGATTAAACCAGTTGAAAAAAAATTCCATCAGCAACCGCACATCATCAACAATAAGAGATTAACACGGAAAAAGATAGTTAATATCACCTGCTTCGGGGCAAAAGGAAGCCAGGGAACCCATTTGTGACAAAAGTGTCACCTTTGTTGCAGCAAGCACTTGTTCGGTTACTCTGTTCAAGTTATACCATTTCTCACTAAATCGACCAGAGGCAATAGAGAAAGAGGTGGCGCGGAAGAAAGGAAAACAAAAGAAAAGCAAGAGGAAAGTTCCAACGGTATAAATGACAGATGTATATCAAGTATTAACCCAGGTACAAACTAAAACTTAACCCCTGAAATTGATAAATGGCACACTACTTCCTTCTAAATAAGAGCATGAAGATAACAAAGTTGCCTGGTTTTAGGCATCATCAAGCAAGCAGACTTGAGGAAGAAATCAGTGAACCATTTCAACGAATTGTTTTGCTTCTTCATGGTACTTCTCCAAGTCTGCATCAAGATCTTCTAAAGAGGGGTTTGTCTTTCCACTTCGACCTCTAACGAGGCCACAACACCCCCTGCCTCTGTGGCCACCGTGGCTAGGCCTTCCAACAGCACCTCCTCTTCTTAGGCAGCTGTTACATTTTACATTACAACAATTTCTCAGTTCCATTATTAAAAAAAAAAAGAAAAAAGAAAAAAAACCCTTATACTTCAAAACTGAGTAACTACATAAGATAGGACCTTAAGTTTTAAAAACAAAGATTAACTCTTTCCAAAACAAATAATAATGGTAATATAATTTTCAAAGGTAGCACGTATCAAACAAACAATCATCTATGCCCCTCAAATGAATTTGACAGATCTAAGGGTCAGAATCAATTGAGTTAAGTATGATGAAAATTTTGAGGCTAATGTCAACAACTCACTGGATTTTTTTGGTCATTACTTGTTAACAAAAATTAAACTTATGAGTGACTTAGGAATGAGTTTTTCATAAAAGCATGGTGATGCAAAAGTGGTAATGTTGTGAAGCACCTCAAGAAAACATATAGGAGTCAAGGAGTTCTATACATAAATCTCATGGAAAGTGTTTTGCTAAGCTTCTGGGAGCGCATTTTGATTTCCAAACATGCCCTTTGTAATTGGAGGTGCAGCAGGTCGAGTTGCAATATTTGTTCGTCAACTTTCTCAATTTTCATTCGTTTTCCATCTTTGGACATTGTCATATCTATTTACAGCAGCCACAGCATCTGATCGTCGTGCAAAGACAACTTCTGCAGTTCCCTGGAAGAGATTTATAAGCACCAAAGGACACAAACAGTAACTAGATGGAGATTATGCGAAACTTGATGCGCTACCTTTGATCTTCCACTCCCATCAAAATGAACAGAATAGCGTTTACGATCATCAACCTCTGAAAAAAGATCCTGCAAGAAATAAGTTCATAGTTCAATGAAAACTTCATAGATGAACAAAATCATTCTTTCTCATTAGTGTCAATATAATTTTAAGAATAAGTTATCTAACGCGAACAAAATCATTCTGTCACAAAACCCTCTTTAATCTGCTGATTTTACTTCTCATAACCGGCTCCTGCTTAAATTTGAAAAAAGCAGCTAAATCCTCTCGTAACTTAGGATGCAAAACCCGCTTTGGGTTGAAATCTTTATCAATGCTCATTGCTTTACAGGTAGTGATTTCGTTATCATGTGATGAGTCCATGATCGACAAATCAATAACACACGTTTTATGCTTAACAATACTTTCAAATTAAATTAGTAAAACTATTTCAAACAAAAAATAAAAGCAAAGAAAAAAAAAAAGAGGAACAAAACATGATTGACGTCTAAAAAACATTGAAATAAAAGAACTACCTTGATATCTTCGTTAGAAACACCATAATCCAAGTTTGAAATAAGAAGCTTGGTGCCAGTATCTATCGATGAAGATCGAGCCGAACTGCGAACTATAAGCCCGTGCAATACCCGCGAACATGCCGTGTTGCCGGGTGCCTAGCTGATCTTGAACCGGCTACAACAAAAAAGTACTCCTTTTCAATCAAACCGACACAGAGACGTCCAGAATCAGAGTAATTTAATATACAACACAGCGCTGAACTTGCCCAAGAAAATAGTGACCTTGCCTCGAGAACTGGACTTCTCGTTGGATTTGATGATATCATCGAGACACAAGTCCAAGGCGGTCGTCATCTTTGGATATTTGTTGAGGATTAAGCTACGCTTGCGCTGAAAACGAATGGAGAAGAATACAGATGAGGTAGTCGAATTGTAAAAGGAGAACACAAAACAGCAAGCAGTAGGACGTCTCTCGGCGCGGTGGCGGTGGAGTTGGTTATGTCGAGTGGGTGGAGGGTTACCTACAGAAATCATATTTTATTATTGAGAGCAGGTAATCAACAGAACGGTGTCGTTCACATCAGTCTAACACACTGGAGGTCTCCGCTTCGAATCCGGGCGACACCAAATTAATGTCTTTTTGTGTATATTTGGGCTTCTAGCTCAACCCTACACAAGGCTGAAATCTGTGTTTTTAACACGAGCTGAGAGTTTTCGAGACGGCCCTTTTTATCTTTTGGGAGTGTAACAAAATGAAACTCTATTGCATAGTGACGTTCTTGCGACAGCCCAGCCATTACAAGACAAATTTTGCCTTAAAACAGTAAATTTATAAACAAGCAAAAGACAGAAGAGGTGCAACATAAACAGTAGAATTATGTTGTTCAATGTTGCTTCATGCCATACAGAAAAGCTAGAACTAATAAGATTAATGCCACAAGCTTAGATGAATATTCACGTGTACTCCTTCACTACTTTGAACCTCACGAGGCAGCTGAAGACTCGCTTAAAGTTCAATCCCAAATTTGCAATTTCAAGAATTCGGATTGGATTTGAATTCATTAATTTATTCAATTAGACCCACCCTTTGTTTCTTGTTAGAAACTTTCTCTGGTAGCCAACCACGTTGGCCTAATTAAAACCTAATCTTGGTTCTGCTGCTGCTGATGACGACGACGACGACGATGAATCCAATGCATTATTTGATTGGTGTTCTTAGCTTCCATCAATCTCTGTCAACAGATCAAGCAGCCCTTTATTCTTTTTCCATTGTTATCTCTTATATTCTCGTAATCTTGGTGAATCTGTGAGCACACTGTTTGTTTCCCTTTGGCCTTCATTGTTGATTATATTATCTTTTAGCAAATCTCATTGGTTATGTCTAAGCATTGATTGATAGAATTTTCTTCTTTCTTTTTTATTAATATTTATTTATTTTTTTATTCATCTTTTACTGCTTAAATCTTTAAAGAAACAATGAAGATAATTAGTAAGGTTTTGATTTACAAGTACAAATCTTTTCACATTATATGATAATCAAATAAATATCGTAGAAAATTATCTATATCACTTTAATAATATTATTTTTATACTATTATCGATCATAAATATATTTTATTTTTTTATTTGACTACAAAAAATTATATTTAAAAATATTATATAAACTATTAATTAGTATACAAATTTATCTGTACAAATTAAGATGATAATATTATATCTTTACGAAAATAAAAAAATATTAAAAAATATGATAACAATAGAACATCAGTATATTAATTTTGCATGAATATAAATTATTCTCAGGAAAATTGCAGTAGATGCCCAATAATACTGTATAGAGATGCTGAATCCAATTCACATTGCCAATGAATCAGTGCAGGTTGTGGGTGAGAAGACACCAGAGACTTAGTGAAAACCAACAACTACGAAATGACAATCATTATATAAATTTGATAACAAAGTTAGCACTCGGGACATTTGGTTGTCATTCATCTAAGCCTACTTCTCAATTATTGCTGAGAGCTGACGAAGAAAGAGAGGAACCTTGCACACCCCATTCAAGAATTTGGATTGGCAATTATCATTAATGCATTCCTATGTGTATACATATTTGTTGATTCGAATTTTAATAAAACCATAAATGCTCACGATGTTAAATTTTTAGTATATATCGAGTTAAATATAATAAGATCATTATCTTCTTTTTTTTAAAATTTTTTTAATAAAAAATATAATTTATTTAAGATAATCTTAAATTTTGTAATTTAAACGAATTTTTAAAATATTATTTAAATCAAAATATATTTATATTACATAAAAAATAAATAATAATACATAATTAATATTAATCTTAAAAATTTTGAACTAAGTTTTAAAATTTTAACCAATTATATGTATTAACTGTTTTAAAATTACCACCAAAACAAGCTATCTATGCCTATGAATTTAAATTAATAATTGCATTGGTAATAACTAACGAAGGAGAATCAACAAAATTGTATAATACAAATGGGAATTGGGTCAATGTGAACCACGAAATTAATAGAAACCGAAATTGGGAAAGCATCTGTAGAAATGATCCAGACACAATCGTAATCTAAATTTGATTAATTTCGTTAAATGGTGTAAGTAGCTTTAGAGACAATCGATATTGCTAGCGCAGAATTGTGATAACGATGGCTCACTTTAAAATACATCTAAATGTTATGGTGGATTCTCCATGATTCAAACTTCCATAATCATCTCCATTACAATTTCTCTAATGAAAATTGAGGTGCTTGCTGATCACTGCTGGGTCCTCCCACCAAAACCCATTACATAATCGGTGCAGAAGGGAACGCACAAAAATAGTTCTTTTGTTATATAAACCCATTTGGACTCGTCATTTTGTATGATACTTGTTTGGTGCTTCCTGCGGCAAGCACTTGTTTTTGTTTCAGTGTTTAACAAAAATAGTTCTTATGAATTTTGTATAACAAAATTTATTCTTTTTCCATTGTTATCTCTTATTTTCTCATAATCTTGGGGAATCTGTGGGCACACTGTTAGTTTCCGTTTGGCCTTCATTGTTGATTATATGATCTTTTAGCAAATCTCATTGGTTATGTCTAAGCGTCGGTAGGATTTTCTTCTTTCTTTCTATTATTTATTTATTTATTCATTTTTTGCTACTTACACGTTGAAGAAAGAACAAAAATAATTAAGCAGATTTTGATTTACAAATACTTGTCTTTCAACGTGATATCATTGATGATCAAATAAGTGTCATAAAAAATGATCTATCTCGACCTCAATAGTATTACCCTTATCCAAATATCAATCATAAAATATATTTCATTCTTTTATTTAATTCGAATTATACAATAATTTATATTTTAAAATATTATTATGTCAGCTATTAATTTATAAATTTATATATATAAATTGATGTGATAATATTATATTTTTATAAAAATAAAAATATTATGAAAGTACAAAAAATATATATACATGAATATGTGACAATAATAGAATGTTAAGTTATTAATTTTGTATGAATATAATTTATTCTCAGGAAAATTGAAGTACATACCCGATAATATTGTATAGAGATGCTGAATCCAATTCACATCATCGTATAAATTTGATAACAAAGTTAGCACTTGGAACATTTGGTTGTAATTGATCTAAGCCTTCTTCTCAATTATTGCTGATAACTGATGAAGAAAGACAGGAACCTTGTACACCCCATTCAAGAATTTGGATTAGCAATTATCATTAATGCATTCCATATGTATACAGATTTATTGACTCAAATTTTAATAAAATCGTAAATGTCCATGTCTTAAAATTTTCATATAGATTATAGTTAAATATAATTAGATCATTGTCTTCTTTTTTATTAATAAACCCTTTTTTAATAAAGAATGCTGCTTATTATAAATAGTCTTAAACTTTGTGACTTAAGTAAATATTTAAAGTATAATTTTAATCCATCGAGTAATATTAATATTAGATTAAAAAATAAATAATAATATATAATTGATATTAATCTTAAGGGTTTTGGATTAAATTTTAAAATTCTAACCAATCATCTATATTGAATGTTTCAAAACTATCACTAAAACAAGCTATCCATATGTATGAATTTAAATTAATAATTGCATTGGTAACAAATAATGAAGGAGAATCAACAAAATTGTATAATACAAATGGGAATCGGGTCAATATGAATCATGAAATTAATAGAAACCGAAATTGGAAAACATCTGTAGAAATGATCCAGACACAATCATAATTTGGATTTGATTAATTTCGTTAAATGATGTAAATAGCTTTAGAGACAATCGATATTGCTAGCGCAGAATTGTGATAACGATGACTCACTTCAAAATACATCTAAATGTTTTGGTGGGTTTCTCCATGATTCAAACTTCCATAATCATCTCCATTATAATTTCTCAAATGAAAATTAGGGTGCTTGCCGATCACTGCTGGGTCCTCCCACCAAAACCCAGTTGTTATATAATTGGTGCAGAAGGTAAAGCACAGAAATAGTTTAATAAAACAAAGTATTCGTGGCCTTGAATCTTTTGTTCTTGCGGGCATCTCTGAAAAAATATTGGCACGCCATTATCAGAAAACCCAAAAAATGCTGCTTGTTAGCAAGTGATTTATATGATGCTCACAACTAGATTTGCTAACTCTTTCGTGAACAATTTTTGTGGTATATGATGCATTAATTCTTCCAAGTTGGTAATGCCGTAGCTTGCTAGTTGATATTTTGATGCACAGGCGCCTTGCGTTTGTTCTTAGTTATCTGATCATGAGTGGAAAATTAAGGTTACCATTGACATAATCAAATTTTGACTCAAGTAAGAAACTCTGAAAGCGCCACTTGCTCCTGCGGCGCCGAAGGATCGAACCAATTGGTGGATGAAATGCGCATGCATGCCATCATAGTGTACAATTCTGTATTTCCTGTCAGCATAGAGGACCAAGAAAACAGTTTATACAACTTTGTCTTTGTGTATTTTCAGAAATGCGCGCGCATGCCGTCCTCTGTGTCCTTTCGTCTGGTGAAGAAGCAGCAATATTTGTGATACAGAAAATAGTAAGGTGGGTTGGGCTTTGCTTGAGAGTGAGGTGACGTAACTTTCAATTAAATCGAACTAATTTGTAGTTTGGAGAACCTTTGACACTGGAATCGTGATCATTTAGAGATAATGTTTTCTGGGACAATAAGATGTGTACATGTGAATGAAATGGCTCTAAGATGCCAAATTTGAGGATGGAAGTGTGGCTAACAAAAATAGAAATTATTTTTAAAAAAATAATATTTATTCTTATTCAGCACACATTCTGTATAAAAATAGTTAATTCTAAAATTATAAGATATTATTTATATATATATTAAGTTTAAAAAATTATTTAAAATTCTTTTAATTTACTGTACACTAATTATAATTCGTTATTTAAAGTATGTTGAGTCTGTCTATTTATCATTATTCTTATTTTAAAATAATTTTTTGCAAGGTTATCGTGATTGTTTGTCCGACTTAGTAGAGTTTGGGGGGTGGTAGCGGAGGTATACGTGCTTTCCTTTATTGAAAAATTATCATTAATAAATTTAAAATGAAATTTTTAATTAAAAAAATTTTAAATAGAATAATCATATTACATCAATATTATTTATATAATAAAATAATCCAATGAAATAAGAATAATATATTTCATCTGGCGAAGAAGCAACAATATTTGTGATATAGAAAATAGCACTGTGAGTTGGACTTTGTTTGGGAGTGAGGTGACACAATTTTCAATTATATCGATCTAATTTGTGGTTTTGAGAAGCTTTGACATTGGAATTGTAATCATTTAGATATGGAATCGTGTTCATTTAGATATAATGTTTTCTGGGACAATAAGATGTGTACATGTGAATGGAATGGCTCTAAGATGCCAAATCCAAGGATAGAAGTGTGGTTGACAAAAATGGAAATTATTTTTAAAAAAATATATATTTATTCTGGTTAAGTACACATTCTGTATAAAAATAGTAAATTTTAAAATTATAAGATATTATTTATATATATGAAGTTTAAAAAAGTATCTAAAATTCTCTTAATTTACTGTGCACTAATTATAATTCGCTATTCAAAATATGTTGAGTCTGTCTATTTATCATTATTCTTACTTTAAAATAACTTTTTGCAAGATTATCATTTGTTCAGTAAGAAAGTATTTGGTAAGACTTCTTGTTGAATTTGTATCATTGTCCCGCATAGTAGAGTTAGGGGGGTGGCAGTGGAAGTTAATGTGCTTTCCTTTATTGGAAAATTCTCGTTAATAAGCTGAAAATGAAGTTTTTCATTAGAAAAATTTTGAAGTGAAATGATCTTATTATGTTAACATAACAAGACAATTCAATTAATGAGACAATAATAATATATTTATTGATGATAGGTAAAAAATTTAATAAAAAATATTATAAATTTTTCTTCTCATATTAATTGAATGATAGAATCTTTTATGAACGTTTTTTATTTGTCGTCAACTAATATATTTCTTTAATTTTATTAATTAAATAATTTTATCATATTAATAATATTAATTTAATAAAATTATTTTTAATTTTTTTTAATTAATAAATTGATGGGTCGTTCAATAATTAGTAAAAATTAAGTAAATTTAGACTCGCGCAAAACTTAAATACCAGATAAATATTAATTATCAAATAAAATTAGCGTTTTTTTTATCTCTAAGTTAACTAAAACAACCATGTCAAACATCATCTCATTATCTTACAATTATTCAATAGTCAACAAGTAAAGAAAAGTTCTCTTCTTTTGTACGTACCAGCTGCCATTTTTACGGTTGATTCTTGACAACTCCCTGTGGAGTTGTATCCATTAAACAAACGGACACGAAATGAATGCATTATCAAAGCACTGATGATACTCAGGAAAACGTGTTGATTCTTATCTTATCATTGAAGTTGACTTCCTTGTTAAGCAGATGTCCTGTGAGTTTCTTTTACCAACTTGTCGCTGTTGTTTACAATACGTATAAGATTACTCTATCCCAGCCCCTTATTCAGCAAAACTTCGCTGCAATGGATAAGAGAGTGGTCATCCATGGCGGCCATGCATGCATGCCGTGATCAACTCTCTTCATTAGTTCTGATCAGATTCACACAAAATACATGGTTTCAACTCTACAACTTGAAACAAGTAGCTGAGCAGCTACGGATTCCACACAACACGGGCTCTGCAAATAAAAATGGCAGCAGCCAAGCAAAGCAGGTCAAGGTCCGCTTGCAAGCCTGCTAGATGCTCTTTCCCAGCTCCTTCCTGCTTCGCTTGGCCACTACGTTTGGCTTCGATAAAAACCTTTTACCAAATCTAATACCACGTGCAGGTCACTTGGTACTTCTAAAATTACGGCATTACCCTCAACTTCCATTCAACCAAGAGCCGGCGAATACTGGAGACGTGAACCGGCAAATTTTGACACGGCCAGAGTATTAACTCCGTTAGTAATTTTGACGTGTCCAAGTTTTCCCGTTATACTCTGCAATTTCAGTGTCTTGTCTGCGTATCTTGTGAAGTTTGACAATTTAAAAGGAACGTGCTCCACATTATTTATTCACAAGACAAGAGACGTCTTTGAATCAACCCAGCTTTCAATTTCAACTACTTACATGGAAGGAACTCGTGCGTTGAATGCATTTCCTTAGAGGGGATGATAACATACGGATCTTTAAATAAAATTATTATTAAAAGTATAGTTTGTATTTTACTTTTGCATCATCTAATACTGTTCAAATATGTTAAAAATCTAATATTAAAATTAGAGTTTGCAATCCCGTTAAAATAAGTTAATTTATATTTAATATATTTAATAATTATGTCAATCAATAAAAATTCTAATTCGACATAATTATTAAATGAATAAATAAATTACAGTCATATTATTTATTTGACATTTTAATACATTTTTATAGTATTTATCGTAGTATTTTTTTAAAATATTAATTAATTTTATTCTAAAAATATAACTAAATATCTTTGAAATATGAATAAATATAACTAATTTTTTTTAAATATAAAATAATAAATAAATTTATTAAATTACAAATTAGTTATTACAATATAATTAATCAAATAGTTAATCGTGTGATAAATGAATTCATATATCAAGAATTTTAATTCTGAATTTTATACAATTATTAATCGTATTATTTTATATTAATCTAAATCGGTAAATTTTATATTATTTTTATATCAAATTGACAAATCGTATAAAAATTATCATCCCTAATTAAAATCAATCATTTGATTATTACACTCTTGAAAACTTTGACAAATACAGAAATACGTAATATATTATAAACTTTCAAGGACTTTGGATGCAATTTTCATTAATTAATTTGTGTTTATATTATAAAACAGAAGAAAAGTTTTACCAAATTCTACGAGATGGAGTGTATATATTGGTAATTGTATTTGATTTGTTGAAAAGCTTGTTGTTGGTGACGTCATTCACATTGCTGATGCAAAGCACCAAGACTTTTTGACAGACGAAAAGACAAACACCCAAATTTGGGAAACCCTACAGAAAATTATTATACAGTTTATCGAAGAGCAGAGAACAAGCAAGCACCCAACTAGACCCAGCCAGATAGCTCTCGTCTCTCTCACTCTCTATAAATTGCTCAACTTATCTTCATTCTCCAGTTGTGTCACCACGCTCTTCCCTGCCCAAGCACAACTTTCCACATGAAAATACTCGCAGCATAGTTAATTTTGTGCCAGAAAAATTCATCAACTCGATATTTAATAACATGGTTGTTAATATAACTTCCATTAAAACTTCTTCAAATGGAGCCTGGCAAGGTGATAATCCACTGGACTTTGCCTTCCCATTATTGATTGTTCAAACCACTTTAATCCTTGTGGTTAGTCGCTTCCTTGCTTTCCTTCTCAAGCCTCTTCGCCAACCCAAAGTCATTGCCGAGATTGTTGTACGTATTCATTTCTATCTGAAAATATAATGAATTAATCAATTATATAAATGGTAAAAAGTTGCAAGAACTGTGTTTTATTTATTTATTTCAATAGATGTCATAATTTCTTTGTCTTAATGGGTTATCGAGTAATGATTATTTTGTGGTTTTTCAGGGTGGAATTCTGCTGGGGCCATCAGTTCTTGGGCGAAACAAGGATTACTTGCATCGTATATTTCCAGATTGGAGTACCCCTATACTCGAGTCAGTGGCAAGTATCGGTCTTCTCTTCTTCCTTTTCCTTGTTGGCCTTGAACTTGATTTGAACTCGATTCGGCGGAGCGGAAAACGAGCCTTTGGCCTAGCTCTTTCCGGAATATCTCTCCCTTTCGTCTGCGGCATCGGCGTTGCTTATGTCCTCAGAAAGACCATTGATGGACTTGATCAAGTGGGTTATGGCCAATTTTTTGTTTTCATGGGCGTGGCTCTCTCCATCACAGCTTTTCCTGTTCTTGCTCGCATTTTAGCAGAGCTCAAACTGCTCACAACTCAAGTAGGCGAGACTGCCATGGCTGCCGCTGCATTCAACGACGTTGCTGCGTGGATTCTCTTAGCCCTAGCTGTGGCCCTTGCCGGTGACGGCGCCGATGCCGGTGGAGAAAAGAAAAGCCCACTAATAGCAATATGGGTACTCCTTTCAGGTGTTGCTTTTGTTATTTTTATGTTTACTGTTGTTCGACCCGCAATGAAATGGGTCGCCCGACGGTCCTCTCCGGAACATGACGTCGTCGATGAAGCTTATATATGTTTAACGTTGCTTGGTGTTATGGTATCCGGCTTCGTGACTGACCTTATAGGAATCCATTCAATATTTGGCGCTTTTGTTTTCGGATTAACCATTCCAAAAGGAGGGGATTTTGCAGAGAGATTACTAGAGAGGATTGAAGATTTCGTATCAGGTTTGCTTCTTCCACTTTACTTTGCGTCAAGTGGATTAAAGACAGATGTGACCACGATACGCGGAGCTCAATCGTGGGGGCTGCTGGTGCTGGTTATAACAACGGCATGTGCCGGGAAGATTTTCGGAACGTTTGCGGTGGCCATGATGTTTATGATACCAGCAAGAGAGTCTATAACACTTGGCGTATTGATGAATACAAAAGGATTGGTGGAACTCATTGTTCTCAACATAGGCAAGGAGAAAAAGGTCAGTTTCATTTGCATAGTATTGATTCATCTGTTTTCTGGTTTGTTTTTGGGAAGCAAGTTTGATATGGGCTGTCTGTTTTCTTGTTTTTGTTTGGCAAGAAAGGTTTCTGTCGTGCATAGTTGTCAGCAATTTAGCATTATCTTGATAGCCTTACGTTCTTCTGCCTTCGCAAACATCCCCACTTCATTTGCCTTGTCAATAAGACAATACTGTTGGGGGTCTAAAATAGTAAGAGGGCAAAAGCTATTGCCCATTGCATTTTAAGAAAGTTTGTCTTGTTAGAGATCACTTGGATACTAATTATTCTCTCTTTCCAACAACTGTTTTAAAAATAAAAGCAATTAGCTTAATTTAGTCCCTTAGTTATCGTTTCATTCTAAAATTAAAATTATAAAATTTAACATTAATTATATAATATTATTTATTTTTTTAATCCAACGTTCAATTTGATAAGCATCTATTTTAGAATTGGCTTAGGAACTAAATTTGAGGATGGCCATGCTGTTCTTTGAACTTCAAACTAGAGAGTACTCGTCCTAGATTTTTTAAACCGACTTTGAGTTGGGTACCTTAACATTAATATATGCCCAAATGCTCTTTAATTTTCTTTCCAATACCCACGAACTATATTACAAAAGGGTACCCAAAGTTTCCAAGTTGTGATGCAATTCCAAAGACCCAGGATCATGCAAATCATAACTTTACATGTTGTCATGTTCTGACCATTATCGCACTTGGTTATTCTTGAAAGATAAACGTGTTCCAATAACAAATAAAAGTTGGTACAAGATAACATCCAGGAAAGTTTAAGCAGGTTTCCATCGTCAATTGTTGATTAAAATATGTCTAGATAGCTAGATTGCTTGTTTGAATTGTAAAAGCACATGATAGAAGTTCTTCTCCCTACGACTTTCAGACGAGCCATCATTGGCTTGTCTTAGGCTTAGTTCACACCTCGCCTCATCGGTTCAACATCGTCCAGGTACTTCCTTTGAATTTAATCTCAGTTGCATTGCTAATTCTTGAATATATAATTGTACAACGGCTTAGAAAAGGGTTTCTTACAGAATGCGAAGAACTTAATTCAACATCATTGATATATGTTAGATGCATGCACGGACTGGAATAGACAAAGTTATAATATTCAATTAACAAGTAAATACACAGTGATTTTGAATTTACTATTAAAACAATTACAACAGTTAAATTAGTATAGGCAGCGTCAGTAGCAGTAAAAACAATTGTCTAATGACGCTTTGTCTCCTGCAAATTTGGTTCAACAGGTGCTAAACGATGAGATCTTTGCAATTCTAGTTCTGATGGCACTCTTCACCACCTTCGTTACAACCCCAACTGTCATGGCTCTCTACAAGCCTTCTCGCGGCGCCTCTATTCGCACTCACCGCAAGCTTCGCGACTTGTCCGCCGCCAGTGATACGAGCTCCAATGATGAGTTCAGACTCCTGGCTTGTTTTCATGGACCGGGAAACGTTTCCTCCCTCATCAGCCTCGTTGAGGCAACTAGAAGCACCAAGAAACAACTCAAGCTCTTCATCATGCACCTCGTCGAGCTCACTGAGCGATCTTCTTCGATCGTCATGGTCCAGCATGCCCGAAAGAATGGATTTCCATTCATTAATCGCTTCCGCCGCGGCGGGTGGCATGACAGAGTTGCCGGTGCTTTTCAAGCCTACAGTCAACTGGGCCGAGTTTCTGTTCGGCCCACAACGGCAATCTCGGCGCTGTCCACGATGCACGATGATATTTGCCACGTGGCCGAGGATAAGCGAGTGACGTTGATTCTATTGCCTTTTCATAAACAATGGACAGGAGCGGCCGACGAGTCAATGGAGATGGTTGGCCATGGCTGGAGAGCAGTCAATCAGAGGGTGTTAAAGCACGCTCCGTGTTCTGTGGGAGTACTTGTGGACCGTGGATTCGGTAATGGGTCCCAGACTCCGGGGCCCAATGCCACGGTGGCACAGAGGATCTGCATCATTTTCTTTGGTGGGCCGGATGATCGCGAGGCTCTGGAGCTGGGTGGCATGATGGCTAAACACCCGGCAGTAAAAGTTACCGTTGTTAGATTCGTTAAGAAAGACGGACTGGAGAGTGGCGGCGTTATGTTACGGCCCTCACCAACCAGGTGCAGTGAACAGAATTACAGCTTCTCCACTGCCAAAATGAACCCAGAAAAAGAGAAGGCAAGTTTCTCCTCTTTCATCCTTCACGCAAAAATCTGACCTTGAAATTTTTCTAAATTCATCGTTAATTAATTCCTATGGAACAAATATTCAGGAGCTGGACGAGACAGCATTGGCTGAATTTAGGAGCAAATGGGAGGGGTTGGCAGAGTGTACAGAGAAAGCGACGAGCAACGTTGTTGAGAGAGTACTAGCGCTTGGGCGCAGCGGCGATAATGATCTTATAATTGTGGGCAAAGGCAGATTTCCGTCAACAATGGTGGCAGAACTGGCCGACCGCCAGGCGGAACATGCAGAATTGGGGCCAATCGGAGACATATTGGCGTCGTCGGGACAAGGGGTCGTGTCTTCTGTGCTTGTTGTTCAGCAGCACGACATGGCACATACTGAAGAGACGCCGGTGTCAAAGATAGTGCACAGTGACTGCGAAAAGTTGAAAGCTGACGAGTCCTCAGGTGCAGGAGAGATTTCACAGGCTGTGTAATTATAATTATAGATACATAACTGGTACATGCAAATTGTATGGTCTTACGGTACCAGCTTATAAGTTCCAGAAATTTGGGTTTTGTAATTATGAGTGTAATGCGGGTCGTTTCATTTCCAATTTCCAGTTCTGGTAATGGGTATTCGTCCTGAGTGGGCCATTTTACCTGGGTACAAGTATCTTTCATTAATTTTCTACCCGAGATTATGACAACACCATCAACCTGTCCTCTCTAAACCTACACAATTCCTGCATATGACTTTCAAAAACAGCATTAAATATATGTTTAATTAGTAGTAGTATATTTTATTTTACAAATCATTGAGCAATCAAGTCGCCACTCAACATAACCAACGTCAAAACCTCATCCGATGGTGCATGGCAAGGCGACAATCCGCTTTGCCTTCCCATTGTTAATACTAGAAACCACTTTAGTTTTTATTCCCCAGCCGCTGTCTTGCCTTTGTTATTAAAACCCTGCCACACCAAAGTCATTGCTAAAGTAATAGTAAGTTCCCTATTCCGTTACACTGTAAATTTTCTCGGAAAATTAGGAATTTGAAGTTGTCATAATGTTCTTATTTTGTTTTGCGGGATGGGATTTTACTGGGACCGTCAGGTCTAGGAAGAAACGAAGATTTCTTGCACCTGGTTTTTCCATCATGGGGCACTCCCCACTCGAATCAGCAGCCAGCATTGGTCTTCTCTTCCTCCTTTTACTCGTTGGCCTTGAACTTGATTTTAGCTCAGTTCGCCAGAACGGCAAAAGTGCTTCTAAAATAGCAGTTGCTGGAATCACTATCCCTTTCCTCTTTTGAGCCGGAGTCTCCTTATTTCTCCAAAAAGCTGTTCAAGAAGAGAACAAAGTTCGCTACGTCCAATTCCTCGTCTTCAGAGGCTTGGCTCTGTCCATCACAAGTGGGTCAGACCGCCATGGCCGCTGCAGTCTTCAACGATATCGCTGCATGGATGTAAAAGCCCTAGCCATCTCTCTTGCTGGAAACGGGTTCGGTGAGGCTCATAAAGGTTCATTAATATCAATATCGGTTCTCATTCCAGGTGGTGCCCTTCGTTGCTTTCATGCTAATTGTTGTCCGTCCAATTATGAACCAGGTTGTGCACCATTGCTCTTCCGAGCCCGGTGTTGTTGACGAGGTTTATATCTGTCTAACCTTACCTGGCATAATGTTGTGTAATATAATCCGGATTCCTGACCGGCCTTGTAGGAATCCATTCAATTTTTGGACTTTGTAGTCGGATTGATGGTTCCAAAAGGAGAAGAACCATTGCAGTGAGATTAATTGATTAAGAAGATTCAGGATTTTTAATCACGTTTGCTTCCGCCACTTTACTTATCCTCTAGCGGGTTAAAAAAACTGACGTTGCTAAGACCATACAATCTTGTATTATATGAACACATGATTGTGATTATGGAGCGAAATGAGCTTTGGTTGTATAATTATGATGACTTAACCGGTTCTAAATGATGAGATGTTGGCTATTTGGTTCCTCGTGGCGCAGCTCGACACATTGGTGACAACTCCAACAGTTATGGCCATTTAGAAACCTTTGCGTCGGGTTACTTCTCGACATAAACGTAGCTAGATCGACAATCTTCTGCTGCCAACAACGCACAAGAAGAGTTTCAAATCCAAGCATGCATTCACGGTCCTGAAATTATCAACCTCACCGACATATTCTTGAATTCGCCGAGCGTTCATTCTCCATCCTTGTGGTTCAGAAAGCTCGTACGAATGGTCTCCACTTCACCAATCGATTCCGTCAGAGGCATGGTACATGATCAAATCGTTGCTACATTGAGGCATATAGCCAACTCATAAAATCTCTATTCGACATTCGATGGCCATTTCAGTGTTGTCCAACATCCGTGAGGATATTTTTCATGCAACGGAGAAGCGGGTGGGGATGATCATCTTACCATTTCACAAACAATGGAGGGCAGAGGGTGAAGATGCAACAGATTGTGTTTGCCATGGTTGGAGACAGGTCAAGTCTGATCCGACGGTGGTAGAACATGCTGCTGCAGTGCTAAAAGGGTATGCATTGTATGCTTCCGGGCAACTAGATGACCGCAAAGCTTTTGAATTAGGTGGGAGGCTGGCAGGAAACGCTGGTGTTAAGGTGACTCTTGGAAGGTTCATTGCATGGCTAGTACAGGAAAGAGCTGCATTGCTGAGAGCGCAGTTCCAGATAAATGCCCCGAGCTCTACAGAGAGCAGGAGGTAAACGAGGCTGCAGCGGAGAAGTTCAAGAGGAAGTGGAATGAGACAGTGTAGTATGAAAAGAAGATGACAAGCAACAAAAGAAGTGAACTGCTAACGATAGGACAAAGTGGAAAGTAGGGCTTCTTGTATCGGGAAAAGGAAGGCTTCCATTGTTTATGGAAGCAACACTTATAGACTATACGCCGAGAATGTGCGTTTGGGACCAATAGGAAACATTTTGGAATCATCAAACCAAGGCATTTTAGGTTTATGTACTGGTTATCCAACATCATATTGCAGCAGATGGAAATGAGACTACTGTCTCCAAAATGGTTTCAGGAAAGGATTGTAGGATCATTCATGGAACGGCGGGCGAGGTACCTTGCGTTTGAGAATTAAACTGAGATGTGCAAATGTGACTGTATAAATTCATAATTACCAACAATTACAATCTTGGTATTATGTCATGATCGGTTCCTGCCTGAAACAACTTACAATCGTACTGAAGGAGATGTACGACGAGTACAAGGTTGCAAACATTTCATAATGCATATTGTAGAGCAAGTGAAGTTTCAAGGCTGCGAACACAGAATTATCAAGCATCCAATGCCACTGAACAACTTTCATAGATATATAAAAAATTAAAAAAAAAAATGAAAATTCCATGTTCACAGAGTATTAGGGTATAACTAGAAAAGTATTGTGACTGGTGCTACTAATAAAAATAATAGTTGCTTAACTATTCTTGTGACTAAGATCACTATGTCTATAGCTCACACCATGGACATCCACTGAACCCCACATGCCACACACCAGAAAGCCAGATGCAGGTTGGCTATTCCCATCATTCAGACATGTAGTCCTTACTAGTTACAAGTACATTATATTTTGGTAGTACTGCTAGTTTTTACATGCAACAGTATACTCGATCATTGTTAAAATTCAATGGAGATGTTAAGTGATTATTGTGGAGAAATCAATGCAAAGCACAAAATGAAATATGAATGAAAAATAATTGAACTAGTCAGCAAAGATCCAGAACAACTTTGAATTTTCAAAGTCACGGTAATGCTCCTCACACTCAGAAACAGAAGTCCTTTTGATGGGGCAACCTGCCCCGCCTTTATAGTTGTACATATATAAACTACTTCCAAACAAAGACCTCCTGAAGAAGTCATGTAAAATTTTGAAAAAAGAAAATAGACAGAAGGAGTTGTTAAAAAACACACTAACCTTCACAAAAGCATCCTATGTCCCATTGAGATTCAATTTTTCCCAAGAACTTTCTTAATGTCTGTACTCTGGTAGAAATTGTTACAATCACCATCTTTGGCATCTTCATAGCTTGCCAATCACCAATTTACGTAACTAATCACCACTTCTGCTTAAAGCATGGTTTTGCAAGAGTGCGATATCATTTTACCTGGCCATATATTATTAGTAAAATAATTGATCAAACAAATGAGACAACCCACTTAAGATCATGATACATCTATATGAAGAAGACTACAACAAAACAAGGATGTGAAATAATTAAAAAAATCTGTGCAAAATGTAAAAGCCTAACATGACAAACAAGAAGCTTACAGCAAAATTAGAAGTCATGCATACTATACTCACGCTAGAGAAAGCCTCCTCCTGTCCATGTGGCATCTGATTTCCCATTGTGATCCACAGTTTTCTTATCAGATGTGCCTTGATAGAAACTATCATATCCATCATCTTTGGCATCGTCCCAGCCAGCCCAACCATCATTGTTATTTGACCCAGTCCCCTTGGCAGTATCCACCTTATTGTTGTCCTTCTGGTCCCAATCATCCCAAGAACTTGAGCTATAAGAATTATAATGCCCAGTTGATGAGGACTGCCCACCTCCAGCAGAAGAATTCCATCCTTTGTTCTCCTGGTTAAACTCCTGATAATATCCATTACTCTCCCTTTCATTTCGTTGCCAGTTACCATTGTCCCAGGTGCCTTCTTTAGAGTACTCCTCAACCTTTTGGGAAGCCATTGCCATGACCCCCTTCATAATCCCCCATGTCTTCTGTCCAATCTCTGTTGTCTTTGCAGTGACAATATTGACAGTTTCATTGACCTTGTGATCATAGCCACCTTCCTTCACCTGCAATAATTTCATGCACCTTATAATTTCAAATTATGGAAATTCTTATAATCAAATAGTATAAAATATGACAAGTTAGCAGTATAGCCACCACAATGGAAGTTTGCTGCTAATACAGTTCTCAGTTATGCAACAGAGATATAATTTACAATGAGAGACAATTTACAAAAAAAAAAAAGAAGCATAAGAAACTCAAGGCAACAAATAGACATGCACATAAAATGTCCACTGCAAATAAGAATATTTCACACACTAATTGAAAAACAATCAAGAGAGGACAAGTATCAAGTATGTAACCAAAATAAACTTACCAAAACATATGATGTGCTTAAACTGATTGCATGAAGTCCAATTTTAAAAGCATGTCTTTGTTTTTGAGAGTTTTGTACACAAGGAAACAGCAAAGGAGCACAAAAGAATTCATATAGCCATTTTGAAGACATTGGTAGATTCTACTTCTCTTCACATTTCTCAATTATTGTTACATTCCACAAAGTCACTGTTAAAGTCCAATCCCTTCCCCCTTTCTCAATGTTTATTATTGGTCAAAAACTCAATTTTAGCAGACAATAGTGTATTTCCAACGAAAATATCAATGTCAGAGTCATAAAAAGCTTTACCTGGAGGCTAAAAGGGGTGAATGTGTAAGACACCAAAAACAAGCATCAGTTGAAAAAGATTGATGGGAAAGCTTAAGATGTTTAAGATAATGGAGGCTAAAGCTGAGGAATTCTGATATGAATTACAGAAAGACCCATGATCCAAACACACTAATGGGTCAAGATCAGAAGACAGACAATTAACACAAATGCATAGCTTCCAGTAGTAGAACCTTCTGAGTAAGAAATGAGATAATGAGAATTAGGGAATACACAAGCACGCCTCAACTTAGTATATTGTTGCAGCTACTGATAGCTCCATGCTTTGACAAAAGGACCAACAACAATGATTGCGCATGACAAACAACTAACATTCAATCTTAGCTATCCCGCACAATCTATCCAAAATTACTGAAAATAAACATCCTTCCTTGCCAACCACTAGAATTGTAGGTTGTAACAGAACCACCCCATTCTTTGCATCATCAGGAACCAGAACAGTCAATCAAAAAACCAAGAACATAATCCTTTCATGCCAAAATGTTGTGAACTGAACTTATATAGATGACAGTTGATTGCTCAACCACCAGCTCACTTGCACATGCATACACATACACCCTAAATAATCAGCACTTACAACTGATCATCAGCACAATTCTAACTTAACTACGATTCAACAACATTAGAAAAAACCATGAACCCACTAAATGATCCAAAAATGGGAACCATTTTCAGAACAATTAATAATACCTACCAACTAGCAACCTAAGAGCAACAATCACAGCAACAGTCATAACTATATTTATCAACTGCAGTTCAGACCCTACCACCCATGGCCAACCATAAACCCTTTAGAAAATCATAACACCACCATTCATAAAGTTGTTGATCATCAATTCCGAGCCATAATCATCATGACTTTTCCTTCGTCACCGTTTAGCCACTGACACCAAAATAACCAACAACTGTAATATCTAGGCAACAGTTCCACTAAAATATCTGATAAGAAAAAAACTGAGATAATAAGGACTGCTAAGGAGTGGATTTTGGCATATCTGAAAATGGCATCCATGTGCAAGGACACAGCTTCGGTGACGACAGAAATGGCTTGCTTTTGAAAATGGCTGGGTAGGTTCTCCTAGCCAGTCACCACAGAAACTTCTTTCAATAAAATCAACTTAAACCATAAAATTGAATAAACAAGTCAACCAAGAGCAAATTTCTCCATCTTAAACATACATTTTCCAGTGTCAAATTTCAATATTCCTAATTACTACATTTGGAGACCAGTTCTATGAACACTTTGTAACAATGAAACATTATCTATAAAAATGAAACACTATCTATACTCTGCTCAAATAAAAATCTATACTATGTTATTTGAATGAGAAATTCCATAACACAATAGGATTGGAAGAGAAACACTGCCTGCTCATCAAAGTATTTTACCACGAAAGAGTATATCAACCCTCTTTAAGCACTGAAAGCTCTCCAACCACAATATTGCAGTGTTTCTTATGACAAATAATGCGACCTCTCGTATGTTTGCTATGTGCATTAAAAATAGAAATATGAATGCATAACATAAATTTCAATGCTGCCATCAAATCACCAAAAAATTCCAACGCAAGCTAATAATCATGTTAACATTTACAATCAAAATCCAAAATTACCTTAGAACTGAACTCCTTGGTGCCCGCTTGAACAACATTTGCAGCAGACTGAGCTGCAGAAGCAGCCACCAAAGATAACCTACCGAACCCCTATACAATCACACACACACATAAAAACAAACAAACAATCAATTTAAATCAAACAAAACTAAACACAAATATATATATATATATATATATATACACATATATAACAATCACCAATTCGATCAACCACCTGAGAAACAACAGATAAAACGTCTCCTTGCTGATTTACATTCCTCTGCGAAGGAGCGGGACTGGATCCGAACCCGACATACTTCCCTCCTTGCGATGGCGGGATCCCCTCGGGCCGAGACTCATTCTCTGCTATTTTTCTCGAGAAAAAGCTCTCCTTATTAACTGCAGACGCCTCCAATTGCGCACGTGTATAGATATCTTCATTCGATTTGGACCTCACGGGCACACCCCCCTTCCCGCTACTTCCGCCTCTGAAATCGGAAACCGATTGGTTTCTTCTCATATCGGTCGACGATCTAAAATCGTCGTTGTCCCAGTTATCCCACCCTCCGCTATTTCCATAATTACCATTTCTACCACCACCACCACCACTCTGAGCCAGTGGAGGCTTACTTTTTCCACCGTTCAAGGTTTCTTTGACAACCGGCGGGTCGCGCCAAGGGCGGCCCTCAGCTACAGCTTGAATTTTATCGCGATAAATGCTGGCAGCATTGGTGTTGTATTTAGTCACGATATCCGTTTCTTTCGGGATCCCGTACTGTGCGAGGAATGCGTTGAGCCGTTCGTTGCCTCCAGCTTCCATTTTCTTTATCTGGATCTCAGACCACGAGTCCATAGTAACGGATCGGACAAAGGAGATGTGAACACCGAGGCCACGGTGCTTACCGGAGCACTCTAAGCACATGAACACGCCATAGGAAACCGACGCCCATTGCGGATTCTTTTGGGCGCAATCGACGCAGATCTTGTTGCTTGGCTGTGATTGGAGATCTCGTAACCGCCTCGATGCTGCCATATTACGTTCCGATCCGATCTAAATCGGATTCGCTCAGAATCGAATCGAAGAAGAATTGTAATCGGGAGAAAAATAAAAGAAAGAGAGAAAATAAATTTTCTTACTTCATATTTTAAGAGGATAATTGGGGCAAATATTGGGGGTCACCGACACCGTTTTGAAAGGACGGTCCATATTTTATAACTCGGAAGTGGCGCACTGCTGTTACGCGGGCGGTGTTAAAAAACGCAGAAACGAAAATAAAAGGGTCGGCAGATGATCTGGCACGTGTGCTTTCTGCCCATGAAGATCCAGCACTACGGAGACTTTCCGCTTTTGCAGAAAAAAAAAAAGGAGTTTTATTGTAGACCCACCTTAAGTTTGTAATAATTTTACTTTATAATAAATTTTGTAAAATACTACACTTACCTCCCTCCTTAATTCTTAGCACAAATTAATTTACTAAATAACAAAAATACTTTTTATTTATTTATTTTTTATGAGTAAGCTTCTAATTTATTCATTATCATTTAATTTTTAAAAATTATTAAATATGTTTTCTAATACAAATAAAATAATATTTTATCAAAAATATTTATTATATATAAATAAATTAAAATATATATTTATTTTTAATTAATTTATTTATGTAAGATGAAAGGAAGTGCACCTTTCTATAAAACTTATAATAAATTAAAATTATCATAAATTTTACAAAAAATATATGATAAAATTTTAAATAAAATTATAACTACCATAAATTATTATTCTCGTGTCATTGTGATTCCTTAACAAGTTTTATTATGTTCAATTGATGGAGCAAAATATTAATTAGGCCAATTTTAATATATATATATATATTTAAATTTTATTCAATCAATTATATTTATTTTAAAACTTGTTCTTAAAAATTAAAAATAATTATTTTAGACAATAACGTTATTGTACTATATAAAATACTATTTTCCTCCAAACACTAGAAGAAAATAAAATCAAAAGGCAACTTTTATGTTGATTTATGTCGATGAAATTTATTAAAAATAGTAATAAAACTAAGAGAAAATAGACGTAGTAATAATATTGTTTAAATATATTTTTTAATATAAATAAGAAGGGTAAAAAAAAAAAAAAAAACTTGGTGAACAGAGAAACTCTAGATTGGGTTCGTTGGAAGAAGCCCATGCAGTGCTCAAAAAGGGGTGGTTTGGCATGCGAGGTTGGATGGCAGCCTAGCATTCCCAGCCCTCGGCATCAATACTTTCTATCAAGAATCAATATTTATGGTTCAATGCCCTAATGGGTTGTTTTAAGATCGTGTATTGTTATGCTCTTATAACTTATTTGTAAGAGTTAAGATTAGGACCTTCTACAATAATTTTTATACCATTTATAAATCACTGAATGAATCTATATTAAATGAGTGGATTATATTTGATATTCACAATAATTATATTAAATGTGCAATGATTACACATGTTAAATATAATAAATCTTGCGTGAGCCTGTGTGTATATAATTTTAATAATTTTAGAGCATATTTGATACTTAACTACTACATATTTAATATTTATAATATTGATTATAGGTGATTTTAAAGTCGTAACACTCCTAATTTCAAATATATTCTTAATAAATTAATACACTTAAAAATGCTAAACAATCGTTGGTCTGAATGTTATAATCGAAATAAATAAATAACTATTATAGTATATATATTAATATTATAATATTATCATGTATTTTGAAATTATTATAAATAATTTTTAAAATTAGTACCTGTCATTCGGAGTATGTAATTTATAATAATATTATTTATTGAATTCAAATATTAAATATATTAAAAAAAATTTAAATTCAAAAAATTTAGTACATACATGCATGTATCTTCGTTACCTATTTTATAACAGCGAGTAATAATTAAACAAAAAAAAAGGTCAACTATTAGATTTAAAATTGAATAATTTTAGAATAATCAATAAATAAATAAGTTTAATATTCAAATGAATTAAAATTTCGATCCAAACTCAAACACACGTGGATGTTTTATTAAAATAAAATAAAAATTAAAAAAGTATTTATCAAATATTATTGAAATTATTTTTTAATTAATAAATTTTAAAATAAACACATGTGACAATACGTTTAATCTTCCATACTCTTAAATATATCTCCCCATTCATCTGCACGCACGTGTAGTCCACTCGTTCTATTAACAAGCATCTTCCGCGTCTAATGGGAAAATTTTCAAAATAGCCTTAGTTTGCCCCATTATAGACTTGTAGAATTTTAAACCCATCAGGAATGGTGAAATTGCAGCTAAAGCTATGGCGTCCAAGCCAAATCACATACACCTGGCAGCTCAATTTGACACTGTAATCGGCAATTAATATCAAAATATGCAAGCCACATAGCAATCTTACATTTTCCAGAAAATGGTAAATTGGCAATATGTGAATAACATTGCTACAAGCTACAACAGAAACTAAGGATACAAAAGCAAATATCATCCTCCAGGCCAGAAATTAGAACGCCAACAGTACCATAAGGTGCAGATCATAACAAGCAGCGCTGAGCATATGATACTCCCCTTCACATTTCCATTCCGTCCATGCTGCATCATCTATTGGATTGGAAGGCAGCCGGTGAAAGAATGTCCAATCCCAACTTCATATACTGCTTCTATCTTGCCCACCGGTATCAAATTTTCATCTTGACCGGTAAGTTTTCTTGGGCTTTCTGCGATCCAAGATATCACCAAAAGTAGCTAGTGCATCATGAAATTTCCGGATTTTAAGAAAGCCCCTTATCATTGAAATTTCACTGTCCGAGAATTTTGCTCTATCCATAACCATATCAACAAGCTCAACCAGAGTTTCCACCTTCGCTAAAGAAACAAGTCCTTCAGCCAACATGTAGAATGAAGAGAACTCTGGTAAAAATCCTTTCTCCAACATCTCTATCACAAAATCAACAGCTTCTCCAATTGGTCCTCCACCATTACAGAGTCCACGAAAAACAAGCTTGTATGTCAGAGCATCAGGCGGATCACTCTTATCTACCATTTCTCGGAAAAGTCTCATAGCGTCATTTGTTCTTTTCCTTCTAAAGAGAGCTTGAATTACAGGGTTATAAGCCTGTGGAGTCAAAACTATCCCCTTCATCTGAATTGACCTAAGGAGCCTACTTGCAACCTCAACTCTACCAGCCTTACACAGCCCCCCAATTAGGGTTCCATAGGTAACGATATCTGCTTCACACCCATTTGAAGTCATATTTTGGACAATATCTGCCGCCTTTTTTATGTCTCCCACCCGACAGAAGTATGTAAGAAGGGAATTGTATGTAAACTTATCAGGTTTTAACCCTTCCATTATCATCAGGTCCATAAGCTGGGCAGCATCCTCCACTCTCCTGCTCTTACAAAGACCATCAATAAGGGTGTTGTATGTCACAGAATTTCTTGAAATCCCTTGGATTTCCATCTCATCAAAGATCTCCTCTGCTTCTTCGATCTTTTTGAGTTTGCAGAGGCCATCAATCAAAGTATTATATGTCACCACATTCCTTGCACAGCCACTTGATTCCATTTCTTTTAACAGTCTCATAGCCTCTTCTAGTTTTCCTCTGGAACAAAGGCTGTCTATCAACATATTGTAAGTAAACTCATCAGGTTGGCACCCTTTATGCTTCATCTCCTCAAACAATTCCGTTGCAACACCAAAATTACTGGTCAAGCAGAGACCTTGCATGAGAGAATTAAATGTACAAACATCAGGCAAGATTCCCTTGCTCGTGAGAACACAAGCAAGTTCTGTGGCCACTTCAACTTGGTTCTCTTTGCACAAGGAGCTAATTAGAGTATTATAAGTCACAGTATTAGGTGAACAATCCCTCAAAATCATCTGATTGAGGATATCCACAGCCTCCTCAACTTCACCCAATTTACACAATCCAGAAATCAAAGAATTATATGTAAAAACATCAGGATCAAACCCCTCTTGAAGCATAACATCCATGACCTCCAATGCATGCCTCACATGTTCTGCTTTGCACAAACCATTCACTATAGCATTATATGTAAATTGATCAGGATAAAATCCCTCATTCACCATCTCTTGTATAAAGTTCAACGCGTCCTCTATCCTACCCATTTTACAAAGCCCATGAACTAAAACATTTACAGTCACATCAGTCCCCTGGCACCCATTTTCCACCATTTGCTCTCTAATTCTCAATGCACTGTCCAAATTACCTTCCTCAATTAATCCTTGAATTAATGTCGTAAACGTTTTCTGATCCGGTGCCAAACCGTAGCTTGGCATCTCTTCCATCATCAAAATCGCAGGCCTAATTTGATGAGCCTTACATAAAGCCTTAATCAAAATATTAAACGTCGAAATATCTGGCTTAATTCCTCTACTAACCATATCAGCATGTGCAGTTTCAACTAATTTTAACTTATTCCCATCTACAAGAACATTCAACAAGAAATTATAAAAATGCGTATCTGGTTCTAACCCAAACTCTTCCTTCATCAACTGAATTACTCTTAAAATTTCATCATGCATTTCAAACTGGGCGTAACTTTCAATGTAAATCAAGAAAATACCTCTGCTAATTTGACAACCAGAGAACTTCATATCGTCTAAAGTACGTCTCATGGAATCAAAAGAACCAACCTTCCCGAGTTTAGAAAGAAT
This sequence comes from Swietenia macrophylla, assembly GCA_032401905.1. Classification (NCBI taxonomy): domain Eukaryota; kingdom Viridiplantae; phylum Streptophyta; class Magnoliopsida; order Sapindales; family Meliaceae; genus Swietenia; species Swietenia macrophylla. Next base: position 2,044,635 of record CP135576.1, read on the forward strand.
TTCTTCGTAGAGTGACGGATCGGGTATGAAATTGGGCTGCTTTGAGGCCCAACTGAACAAGCGAAGAGCAGAGGATTCGTCGCGTTGGCGACGGAGAGTGTCGAGTAGCTGGGACGAAGTGAAATTGGAAGGGAGTTGTTGGGAGAAAGTAGGGAGAGAAGGTGAAGATTGAGTGGTGAGTTGTTGATCATGGTGTTGTGTGGAGGCAAAAGAGATGGTGGCGGCGTTGGGCTTGGGGGAGAAAGAGAGAAGCGGTTGTGGGAGAAGCCAAGGGTAACTTTTAAGACAAGAAGAGAATGACATTTGAGGGAATTCAACAAACCCAGAACATGAATTTGAGAGGAAAGCTTCCAAAGCTTTGTACTGATAACTGATGATTAGAGATGGTGAGCCAGAGAAGTGCCACTGCAGCTGAACAGAGCCGGAGCTTTTACGAGGAGTTCGATGTCTGGGCTTCTGCCATACTAATATCCTCAAGAGAGAAGCGGCAAAGACACGTACGACGCCGTCTAGAGCAGCTAATGGCACTAAACAGCTACGTTTTTGGAAGTCTTATCGAAAGCGCACCGTTTCTTTGTTTCCATGCGCAATGGTTAGCACTAATGAACTACTTTGGGTCGTTGAGACCACCAGCCCTAACAAGCTCGGTCAAGTTGAGCCCGATATCCTTGGGCTACCTAACAAGTTTTAGCGTAAATTTGCAGTATGTATTAAATTATATTATTTTAAATAAATTAAATAAATAAAATTTTATGAATATTTGGTTGAACTATATGTATATAATATATATTTATGAGTATTATTATATTAATCTATATTTTATTTTAATTACTAAAAATATTTTTATATTTTATTTTATAATATTACATTACATTATATTATATATATTAAAATTTTATTATTTTATACTATTATATTAATTTATATTTTATTTAATTTATTTAAAAAATTCATAAATAGAATTTGCTCTCTTTGTTCTTCATCATTCTCCACTAGCCAACGTTATTTTGAATTAGTAAACACACATTCATATTTTTATTTATATTATTTATACAATAATATAATTATCATTACTTTTTGATTGATCATTTGTTCGTAAATTTAAAATTAAATTTTTATTTAAAAATTTAATTTTAAATTTACGACAAATAATCACTGGTATATAGCAATGTTGTCAACAGATGATGAGCAAGAAATATGGGAGGTCTGTTGTAGACATAGCAACCAAAAAAATTATTATATTTAAATGTATTTTATTTATAAATAAATAATAATATAAATTATTTAACATATAATATTTTATTATTTGAATTTAAAAAAAAAATGTAGAGTAAACCAGTAGATGCCTACAGAAGCATTGGTCCGCTTCACTTTAAAAACTAGCCAAGACCAGTCCTCCCAATTTGTGTGGTCAAAGGGGTCAAAATGAATTTTATGCCAACAATGTCAATAACATGGCGCAGTGAAGCTGCGAATGGGAATCTCTCCCTACGATTATCCGAGGAGCAGAACAATCCCTTATTGATGGCAATACAAAGAGAATCTGTCCTTACCATTATGGGAGGAACAGAACAATATTCCCAAGAGCATATGGCACGCAAATTTAATGTGAGTACCAACAAGTTAGCTGGGACAAGAATCAGAACAGTGAGAAACAGATACACTCTCATTCTTTACGCCCCACATCGCCCTAATTAATTGAGTGTAGATTTTTTTATTTTTTTATTTAAATAAATATTAATTAATAATATAATAAATAATAAATAATTTTAATTATATTTTAAATTTTAAATTTATATTATAAAATATAAAATTAATTTATAATTTTTATTAAAATATAATTTTAATTATTTATTATTAATTATATTATTTTTGATGATTTGTTAAAATTTTTTAAAAAAATAAAAAATCTTGACTGAATTTATTAACCCACTTAATTCCTACAAAATTTCTAACACCTTCAATTTTATAAAACTTTGGGAAAGCAACATTACATACTCGCGAACAATATGGATACACGGCCTTTCGTACAAGTTCATAACAAGTTAGTGACTACCATTTTTAAGACCAACAGGCTGTAAATGTTGCACGCAACATGAACTCAACAAAGATGACAGATTGTAAAACAAGACGGGAATGAGATTACCGCAAACCTGAGATTAACATAGTCCCTTTCCTCTTCCAGTGCATTAAGCAATCTCTGTACCATATCCCTATCTACTCTGATAAGAAAAAAGCTTACCCACTTTCTAGTTCCGAACTCAGAACACCGCTTACATATTTAATCTGCAACAACCAGTATATAATTTGCAAAAGCTTTGTTCTCATCTCTACACAATAGCATCATACTCGGGGACCAGAGACAACAACATTCCAGCCTGATCTCAAGGCTAGTCCAACTTCAATTTCAATGAATGGATAAGAACTTATAGCCCCTCACACACTATAAAGTTATGGAGTATAATTGTTCATTAAGTTCTATTGACAATGACTGGCATGCAAATGCCGTAAAATATCCATCCCCATCCATCTTCTCTGTTGACCTCGCATCCTTTCATAAACTCAGTTTACTCAAAACTATGTTCAATTCACAGAAACAAATAGCAGCTTTGTTGATATATTATTCTCAACGGTACAAAACAAGCTAATAAATTGGAAACAAGAATTGTTAATTTAAAAAAAAAAAAAAAAATGGCATGCCCCCTAAACATTCCAAAATAAGAAGAAAAAAGTCAAATATTAAAAATTTGAAAACAAACTAAAGGTGAGATGTCTAATCCCTCACAAAAAACGGTTACATATTAGCTTGTAGAGATCATACTACAAGAAGACGCCGAACACATAGGTTCCATGTAAAAAACAAATCACAAGATATACCAGAAACCAAATATGCATATTCAAGATGGATAAAAGACTGCCAGGCAAAACTTGGAAATTGATAACATGACTAGTCAAGTTTACCATAAAACAAACATATAAACATTTCACTCAAACAAAGAAGACTAAATGGAGAAATTTCCTCTCTGTGAAGCCATTCAAGTTTAGTTGGCACGGCTTCTAATGACATCAAGGCCCATCTCAGTAGGATCCGTCGCTTGCAGTTCTACCTGAATTCCATCAAGTTCTCTCTTGAATCTTTCTTTGGTGCTTGCATAAATCATCTTGCTTCTGACTCTTGATGTATCAGGAGACCTTCAAAGAACAGAAACAAAAAGTATCAATAACAGCTAACAAAACTGCAGATTGCTTACAGTGCTAGAAAATAGGAATTACCACGCAATAAAGAATATCCTGCTTTTCTGACAATTCTCTGTTGTGACAAAATCAAAATCATAGACAGCATAACGGCATTCATCAGCAGGAAGTGCTGCAGTGAAATCCTCATAGTTTTGAGCTGGCTCACCAAGCTTCTCCACAATAACTTGCTTCTGCTTCTCCTCGATCTTGAAAACAATGAACCGATAGGTTCTTTTTGCCTTGAGCTCCAAAAACTTTAATTTGCAGTCATCATGCACAGCCATTCCAGACACTGCATTGGCCTGCAATTGCAATACATAATCAATAACATAGTTGCACAAAACTCAGACAGTGTGCACACAACATGAATGTTATAAATCAAAATTGCATCTTAATTGATCTTCCAGTCAAAATAAAGGGAAAAAAGAAATTCAAATCAGATGGCGTACACTTTACTGGATAAACATGGATGGTAAAGTAAAAGAAAACATATAAATATATTTGAAACTAAACTTGGTGACTAATGCTCTTATCTTCTCCAACAGTAAAACTGAAACCTCAAAACAACTCAACTAAGAGAAACTGTGGCGCTAGGCTTTATAATTTTTTTTTTCTCTGTGGCAAAACAATAAAATTTTTCTCCAACACAAATTCAGCTCCATTTCATCAGCTTCATTTCATCTCCTTGAATTTTTTAAACAGATAAACGAGATCAAGAGGTTGTCACGATTCACACGAACGTATCAAATGGTGCATGGAAAAATTAACTAAGACACAGCAGATTGACATAAACCCATTGTTTAGCACTGATTTGATCGCAAAATTAGAGATACCTAGTACCTTGAGGACTGTCATTAATAAAGATTTAGAAAAAGCTAAAATAATCCAAAACTCGGACAAACTGATAAGATAGAACAATCAAGTAATTGAGTTAAAAGATCTATTTCATAATCATTCACCAAACATCAAATTTGATACATCAGAATTATTCTGACACCAATCTGATCATACTTTAAGAAATCATAATCCAAGGTCCCAACACAATCGAATCAGATCCGCTAGCTAAAAAAACCACCCATAACTTATTGAAAAACCATAAATCCACTTCAATTTCTTAAATCGCACGAACTTACTGTTCATAATCCAGATCCAGCACTAAACCGCTCAACTCAACAATCAAAAGAGGAAAACAAAAAAGCACCAATCCATTTGAGTCGTTTAATCTTACGAATTTTCCTCCATTTCCAGACAATTTCTTAATAACCACACAGAAGAAGAGAATGAAATAAAATTAGCAGAGCGAAAATGACAGTATAATAGTAGAGAACTCACCATTTTTTCCTTTTTTTTCTCTTAAAGGACAGAAAGAGAAAATAAGATCGGCGATGAAGAGGGAGAGAAAATTTAAAGAAAAGAGTCTCCTCCGATGACGAGGGTGAAGCTCAGATGCGAAAGCAGCTTATATTGGTCGTCTCTGCCTGGAGAGAATTAATATCCTGAGAATTTTACATTTTAGATTAGAGTGCAAGTAAAACCAGTCAAATCGCGTGGTGCCACGTCGTGTACGGGTTATAGAGAGCACGTTCTGTCAATGTCAACTGGGCTGCTCCCAGCGCTTTGGCTCGTGGAATGTGGCTGCCTTTAAGGGTGTGGATCAAGTTGCCCGCTGTAAGTTTGTAACGGCGACGTTTCATTAAATAAAGATAAAATAATAATAATAAATAAATAAATAAATAAATAATAATTTTCAAGTATCATCTGACTTTAGAAGAGATTATTTATATAATTAAATTATCACAAAAGAGTTATAAAATTTATATTATTTTAATTTTTAAATTAAAAACTCAATAATCACACTAAAAAATAATTTTATAATATTTTATATAATTAATGTGATAAAATTATTTAATTAATAAAATAAAAAATTTATTAATTAATAATAAATAAAAAAATAAAAAAACGTATCGTAAAATTAAATAAATTTATAATATTTTTTATTTATAAATTAAATAATTTTATTATATTATTTAAAATAATACAGTAGAATAGTCTTTTTTTTATAATTATATTCATAATATTGTTGTTAAATTAATAATTAAATAAAAGAAGCCGGTTGGCTTGTCTGGCTGGCTGGGTGGCTTAATTAGTGTACCAGTCATAGATATTTGTTAGCCGTCGACAACATGATGTTGGATTAATAATGGAGAATTTGGATCTTTCAGTAATACCATTAATGAAGTTAACACTAAATATAAATAAAATAAAAAGTGCGAAGAACAGTCTGTGTGTTGGACTGGGTCCACAAAGATTCTCCCTCCCTCCCTGTATCAGCGTCGATCTAACGCTACTACTATTTCTTTTTGATTTGATAATTGGCTGCCAAATTCATCCATCCTGTTGGGCTTGCCGGTGTTGCGATGCTAATAATTGAATTGGTAAAGCAAAGTGGTTGCCCCCTTTTTTTTTTTAAGAAAAGCTTATTTCTTTACACGCTTCACATTACATTTTAATCGGACATCCCTTTTTGCCTGTAGCTTCGTTTTCTTTTTAATAATGAAAAAGATAATAATAATAATAATAATGTATAATCAATTGTTAAATTTAAAAAATTAAATACGAGTAATTTGTGAATGGAACAAATTTAATTGATAATTTTAATTTTTAAAATTATTTGTAACATGAAAATCTTTTATATTATTAAAATAGGTTAAATCAATTGAACTATGTTACATAGGGATGATATTAGTGAGTTGTATTTTATTCGTACTATATTAAATAAGACCGATTGAAATTTGATATATTTGATAAACGTGTCAAAAATATAAAAATTTTAATTTAATATAATTATTAAACAATTAAGCATATTATAATTATATAATTGATCTAATATATTTTTATATTATAATATATTTATATAATATTTATTTATATACTTAAATATTAATAAAATTTATTTATAATATTTTAAAAATGTGATAAATAAATTAATTTTGATATAAAATTAAATAATTTTATTAAATTGTAAATAAATTAATATGTACTTAAATTAGAATTAGTCCATCACGAGAAATTTAAACCCACGAGGGTTATTGGGCTGGTCCAATAAAAAAAATAAAAAATAAATTCAAAACTTTAATAATTTTTTTGTATACTGTTAATGAGATAAAGACAGTCAACGGTCTTTCGGGTCGGGTCAAACAAGGGCAACATCGAATATGAAACGAGTTCAACAATTTGGTTCACCAAATTTGTGAAATGAAAGGTGATAAAGTAGCATTCAGGCCACCAATAACTACCAGAATTCTGCACGGAGATCAGGTAACATGGCATTTCCATTTGCAACCTCAGCTTTATAAAATGAACCTAAGGGCTTGAATGTAATTTAAGTATAAAAACATGTGGCCACCACGTGCAAAACTCGACAAATAATTATAAAAAAATCAGTTAAAAAATTAATTAGATTAGTTTTAGTTTAAAAAATTAAATTAATAATTATTAATTTAAATTAAATCAAATTAAACAGATTAAATTTATTTATTTTTTATTAATTTAAGTTTAAATTGAATTGAATTAATAAATATTAGTTTAATTATGTTCTATTTATTATTTATTATTAATTTAATTTGAGTTAAATTAAATTTTAAATTTTTTATTCTATTTAAAATTCAGCGCCAGCCAAACGTATTTACCCATATGCGAAAATATTTAGTTTTGAATTCGCCTAGACCTAACCCAACCCAGCCCACGCTATGCCACCGGCAGGTCCGGGCCCCGCTACTGCATTTTCATGTAATTAGTTTTGGCTGCCAAAACCATAATTCATTGCTTAACGTCGCCGTGTTATTCTCCGCTCAAACGCAACTTCATTCATCACCCTCCTTGCGATCTTGTAGCTTCAGATCTCTCATTCATTGGTCCCCGGAACAGTCCCTCAGCTATTCGTCAAGAGAACATTTCTATCTACCATTTGCATTCACAAATTTCATATATTACCAAGCATTCATTTGGACAACCGCAATAGTGTACATATAGACGACAAATCGTTACTACCATGTCATATTGATAGACGACAGCCGAGACAACGTCACTACAATTGAACCACGGGAAATTTTGTGATGCTTAACAGTTGCTTAAAATAATGCAGCTAGCCTCCACTCCTCCTCTAATCACTACGCAAATACTATCTATCTTTGTTTGTTTGAGATATTGATAGAACAGGAGAAGGATTGAAATGAAAACGAAACGAAATTTTCATTTGATTTTGAAATTACTAAAATACAACATACAGGTACTCATTAATTTTTCACACCGGTGGACTTGTCGTTGTCGTTGTCTTTTATGACATTTCCCGGAGCCTCCGCCAGCGCCGGATGCGCATGCGACGGAGGGAGAGGAACACGAATCTGCGATGACAACTGCGCCTGATCGGAAGGCGGTGAAGATTCAACCTTATCTACACCAACATTATCGGAGACAGGCGCCGAGAGATCATCGAAATTGATGAATACGCTCTGCGAAGGCCTCCGCTGATGGCGGCTCGGTCTTTCGGACATTTTCCTTTTTTTTTTTTTTTCGAAGAGGAAGAGAGAGTAGGAAAGATAAACAGAGACAAGTTATGGGAGAGCGGTATGGGCAGAGAGGGGAAGGAGATGGGGTTTTATAATATACGGTGAGATTTAATTTAAGTCATGGTCGACTATATTTTTATTAAAGAAAGCTCTTTGGTGGTGATTATCCAAATCCTAGATTGATGCGCTTTGCATTAATTTCCAGGAATTATTTAATAATTATGTGCTATGACATTATTGACCTTCAAAACCTACAGCGACCCTTTTTTTATTTTCCGTACATGATATTTAATTATACATAATTACATTTCATTATTATTATTAAATTTATTAATTACGATAATAACAATTATAAGTTAAATTAAACACAAAGCAATCAATAATTGTATTTGTTTTCATTTTATTTTTATGTAAAATATAAAAAAATTGATTTTATATTCATTTCAATTAAATATTAAACAGGGTTAAGGATGAGAGGAATGGGTGGGCATGTAATTTTGTGCAACCGCCGGTCTGTTTTCAATTTTATTTTTTGGCTTTTTTTAATACTGGCGTGTAAATCCATGTAATTAACAAAACCGAGCCGTGCGATGCGATCGTGCGTGGCAAAGCATTTTTAATTTCTATTATTTTTCTGTCCAGTGAAGACAGGATAGAATATTATACACTTATATATGGAAATTCGCGTCTGCTACTCTGTAGTCTGAATTCAACTGAGCAGATAAGCAGTGGGGTTGAGTCTATGTACAATGTAAGATTTACGAGAAAGTCCTACGTTGGATTGTTTTGGAATATCATCTGTAATAATGGAATAAAATTATTTAATTAGTAAAAATAAAAAAATTAATTAATATTTAAAATATAAAATAATAATTATTTATTTTTTATATTTTTTTATATAAATTAATAATTAATAAAAATATTTTTTTACGTTTTTTTATCTAAAATTATTTATATTATTAACATGTGCATTTAACATCAGTAAAGATCTGAAAATTAAGAGATAATATAACCATTATAGGTAATGCATTTAATTTTTCAACAGTAAAAATACATTTTAAATTAAGACGGATGGCTATGTGAATGGTTATTAGGCATTATTTTAATAGTCAAATTTATTTTACCGCACTTAAATTTTCAAAAAGATAATTTAAAATATATAAATATTTATGTATTTTATTATTTTTTAAATAAAATTATTAAAATACTTAACGTGATTCAAAAATATTATAAATACTATTTTAATTAGTATGTAATTATGTATCTTGTTAATTAAATTTGACAAATATTTTTATAAAACTAATATTTAAATACATTAATAAAACCCACGTTAAATATTACTACTGAATTACGGACAATTTTATAAGCGTAGACGTAGTCATGATCAATGTGTTAATATTGAAAAAAAAAAATACATCACTAAAGCAAAATGATTTTTTTTTAAAATAAAAAAATTTCTCTAAAACAAATGAAGCTTTGGATGGGCCCGGAATGGCAATGTAATGGGCCAATAAAAGCCCACCAAATAAGGTCCTTTACACGCCGGCTTCATTTTTAAACAAATTAAATATCGAAATCGCTGCGAGTTAATCTTTCGATATCATCACAACACGTGTCTAGGATGGTACATGACCATCATCAGAAGTTATCTCAGGTGTTCACGGCTGCAGTGCACTTGATCCTGCCACGTGGTAAGATCGTACGGGTCTGATAGGCCCCATACAAAATATTGGTCCCACCAGCTTATCCAGTTGTCAACTCTTCTCGGATCTTCCAAATATCGTCACCAACAAACAATATTTTAATTCCGCTTTTATATATTAAAATATAAAAATAAATATTTATATTTTAATTTTCTCTCTCGTACTCTATCTTCTTCCTTTCTATAAGTGTAATCTCGACCGCGAACCACGCTTTTCGTTCTGGTTCGTTGCTGCTCCCACGTTCCCTCTATTTTTTTTTAACAGGCAAAACCCTAGCCCTAGCTTTTCAATTCAAAATTTTCAGTTAAGATTTATAACTCAGTACGTATACAAGATTTAAAGGGTGTAGAATCCGACGGCTTTAGCTGTTTCCACGTTGTCGTTGAGATTTACAAGGTCTATGCGCTTTGTCAGATCTCGAGACTGTTTTGATTCGTTTATGTGTAGATTTGAATTTCTTGAAGGCTTGTTGGAGGTTGATTTGGAGCAGTTTACACGTGTCATGAACACAAAATTAAACTTTCAAGCTTGAAGTAACGGTCTAGCGGTTATTGGCCACTGAAAATAGTTGTTTGGATTGGTTTTCTATTGTTTCTTGTTCAGTTGGGATGTTGTTTTGACATTGAATGGTGTGAATAATGCTGTTTTAGTTTTTCCTAGCCTTCTTGTCGGTGCTAATGCAGATGCAGAATTTGATTTGATTTCAGAATTTGTTAGTTTTGGCGGCAATTTCGACGAATTAGGGTTTTGTTTCTTGCTTTGATTGCTGTTGAATGCAAGTAGTTGGTGCTACTCTCGTGATATTTAAATTTGGGAGAAAATTTGAATTCAATGGAAGAAAGTGCAGTTTGTCTGCAAATTCCAGCATACGGGGAAGCGGACATTCAGCGTTCTTCAAGAGCTGAATTGAAGCGGGACAGTGAATTTTCAATAGACAATGTTGAATCAGACTCATATTCTAATAAGAAGCAAGCAGATTGCGGAGTTTGTTTGCAAATTCAAGCAGATGGAGAAATTAATATTGAATGTTCTTCAAGAACTGAATTGAAGCGGGATCGTGATTTTTTAGTAGACAATATTGAATCAGACTCATTTCCTAGCAAGAAGCAAGCCAAAGAAGAAGCTCTAAATGATGATATTAAATCAGAAGTTTCCAATCCCGTTGTTTCTCCTAAAGAGTTCACATCAAGTTCTCAAGATATCACTAGCGAAGAAACCAGATTAGTTAGAATTCATAGAGCTGGGTCTATTGAGGTCCCATCCACAAGGTCGGGGAATTTGAGTTCAGAGGAGACTTTGAGTGATGGAGAACACACTGAAAGTTCATTTATGGAGGCTTCTCGAGGCGAAAAAAGTTCCAGTGATGTTTCAAAGACTCATGTTGTATTGGAAATTCCAAAGCATGCTAGTTCATCATCTGGAATTAGAAAAATTACGTTCAAGTTTAGTAAAAGGAAGGAAGATTATGATTTGTATATTTATGGGAAGGGGTCACATGAAGGAAGTAACCACAACTTGTGTGCTCGAAACATGGAAATAAAGATGTCTAAGAAGGTTGTTCCTGATGAATACCCCACAAATGTTAAGAAGTTGTTGTCAACTGGTATCCTTGATGGGGCACGAGTAAAATATATTTCTACAACGCAGGAGGTAAATTTTTGCCTAGATGTTGCGGTGCGGTATTTGCTTATTGGTTACTTATGGACTAATTTGTTTATTGATTTCTTTCCCTCATTTTAGAGGGAGTTAGATGGAATTGTAGATGGCGGTGGATATTTGTGTGGCTGTTTTTTATGTAATTTCTCAAAAGTAAGTCACTTTCAGTTTTCAGTTTGTAGTGTTGTTAGTCACCTGGAGTTATGCTGTTATTGTGATGATTAAATGATTGTATCATACAAGCAGGTTGTAAGTGCACATGAGTTTGAGCAGCACGCTGGTGTTAAGACTAGGCACCCAAATAATCACATATACTTGGAAAATGGAAAGCCGATTTATAGTATCATTCAAGAACTAAAGAGTGCTCCACTTGGCATACTTGAAGAAGTGGTAAAAAATGCGGCGGGTTCGTCTGTCAATGAGGGGTCTTTTCAAGTTTGGAAAGGTGATGTTTTGTTTGCTTTTACTGTCTTCTTGAGGCATGTGGGATTTCTAGGATTACTGTCTTTTAATTGGTGAGAAAGTTGTGGTGTTTGATGATATACAAATCTTTGTGATTACTGGTATAATTATGAAATTATCTTAAATATAGGGAAAAGAAATGAAAATTGAGGTTGTATACTTCTATGTGTTATATTACATCCCTCTATAGAGTGTTCAGTTAAAGAGAATGAAGAGTTTTGTGCCTCATGAAGTGTAGTTCCAGAAACATTGTCCTTTCTGCTGTTGTACTTATTTCGACATGCTTTATATTTGCAGCCAGCATTCAACGCCGTCGTAGATTGGTTGAACAAGATGACCACCATAGTATCAAGCTTCCTAGTCTGCCACATTCAGTTGTAAGGTACAAGAGCCTTGGCTTTTAATAATTTCCTTTGTATACTGCAGTTTCAATCTTTTACTTTTTCTGCCTTCTGCTCCAAGGCTAAATGCTTAACATAATGGTGTCACTAAGCTAAGAGAAGACATATTTTCCTTTCATTCTTTCTGGCCATAGAATTGGATCTTTTCTGCTCTTGTATTTTTTAAACCGTTTGGGAAAATGTTGATAATACTTGGCATATACAAGGCTAATGGAACCATTTGATTTGTGTATAGGATTAGAAATTGAGAAAATCTAAGATCCAAGTAATTGTGCACTTGTTTTTAGTGCATCCTATATAAAGTTAGAAACTACACAATTTGCTTTCCATGTTTGCTTTTGTTGAGGTATTGCATTAATAAACTGTAATTTCCAACATTTTGACAGCAGTTCTCTTAGTGATCCTTCACTTCTGAAATCTTTTCGGCTGCATCTTTTTGCTTATCTTGTAAATAAGAGAAAATAATCTTGTTGTATTACTCTTGGAAATATATGGTGGCAGAATGCATGTTTAGTAACAGAAAGAAATTCATTCATTCTGCAAATGGCTTTTATTTTTCTAATGTGTGCTATCACCAAACTGTGTTTGAAGGATCTTATAGTTTTGTGTATTTCTATTATGTATGGTTAAACTTAAAAGTTTCTTTTAGGAGCGAGTTTCTATAAGTTAGAAAGTAAGAATTTTGATAATGTATCAGAGTGACATAATATAGGATGGGCTCATTCTATTCTACATTATTCCTTTTACCAAAAGAAAAAGAGTTTGTGTAAATGTTATTCTAACAGAGTGAGCTAAAATGAAAATAGCAAAGAGATGCTTTGGATTCCTTTACTTGTGCCTTCATGAATAACAAATCTACCACTCCACTTCAGTTTTTCTAGTGAAGAAGAAAATGTGAGATTTTTAAAGTGGGAGATCTTTTGAAGGTTCTAATTTTTTTTTTCTCCTCATCCATTGTGTTGGAATTGAGTCTGAAGTAGATGTATTAATGCCAACTATAAAAGGGTGGCACCAGCTTGTTGCTACCTCATTAATTTTTTCCGCCTAGTCAGGTGGCATTTTCTGACTTTGCTGTTGAACTGTACTAAATTTGAAGGGCCTTGTAGACCAAGTCTGTCCGATGCCTCCTCGGCTCTGCAGGTTTAAACTAGCAGAGTTGGTAGCTGTAATTTTATCTTACATATGGTAGCCAATCCTGCACATTGAGTAAGGTGCAAAGCAAATCTTCCTACTAAAAGAAAGAAGTCTTGGCTGCTCTACTTTACAGTTTATGCAGTGTTTCAAATACATTATTTGGCAATTATGTTTCTGTTATTCGATTGAGAAACAGGCTATAATGATTATTTAGTGCAAGGTTTGACTTATTTTACTTTATCTCTATGTGTCAGCTGTTGGTAAGGAAACTAATTGATTTACCTTCTAGTTTTGTTCACGGACATAGTTCTGTCACTGAGGTGTTCTGTATGACAGGTTAAGTTTAATTTCCAAATACTTTCCATGAAAGTACTTTGATAACTACTGAGCGGTTGGTATGTGATGGGAAAACAGGAAAAGAAAACTCTTATTCCTCCGTCTATAATGTGCTTGGTTAAGAGGAATGGCGGACCCCATGATTAACCTTTTTTGTTTTAATTTTTATAAGATAATGTCTCATTCAGTTCTCATACTCATTTTTAATAGGAAAATGCATTATGGTAAAGATATTGATTATTTTTCACAAACATTTATTTGCAAAATGAACGTTTTCAAGAAAACTCGTGCATTTAATTCCATTTTTGTTTTTACCAAGAAGAGGAAACAATTTTGACAAGGAAATGTTTAAATGAACTCCTGGTGCATGAGAATAAAATTATCCAGGCAGATTTGTTATTGGGCCTGATTTTCCAAACTTTTCTGCAAAGTTCCTTTTTTGGAAGCTAAGAAGATTGTAGTATTAAATTCCACAGGGCATATTTAGATGGGATTTAGGGCGTGAAATCCTAGAAGGACATTTCTTCACTAACTTCGAATTTGTATAAACACAAGGCAGCCTGAACTGGCATCTATTGTGATTCTCAAACTTAGTGCTTTGCAAGAAGAAAATTTTTTCTCTTTCTGGTTCATGCTTTCACTTTTCTTTGTCTCTGCCAGTTATAAGGTTTCTTCCCTTGTCCCCATCTCTCTCTCTTTCTAGGAATTTTGGTCTACATTCTTCCTTTCCTAGTCCTTTTGAAGAGTAATGAATTCTGGTCTGGACAGTCATACCAGATCTGGGTTAATCAACGGTGAAAACTAAGTTTTAAAACCATAATTTGGTAGCTTTGGTGATTGATCTAACTGTACTTGTCTTGATATAATTTGCATGCACCTTTGGGTTGTTTGATTTGGCAATTTTTCTTCAAAAATCTATCATGTATCATACCATATCTGGGTTAATCAACCGTGAAAGCTAAGTTTTTGTATGATTTATCTGGTAGGTAGTTTTTTCTGGGATATGATTGTTGTATTTGTTCCTAATAAAGTATTTGATTATGTGTCTATTGTATTACATGCACCTAAAATTGAAATTTCAATTTTTATAATTTGGCAAAGTCCAAGGTTTAAAGTTGTTCTTAACAGGTGGGTTCTGTAATATGAGAATTGTAAATCCTGGTTGCCGAACCACAACTTTTAAAACTGTCTAGAAATTTGTAAATACCTCATGTACTTACTATCTGTTTGCTTGGTGATTGTACTCTTATTTGATTATTCATTGGCTACTAATTTTCCTGTTATGAACTTGCAGCTGCTCCAGTCTAGCATTGGAAGAAAGCATTAGCGCTACTTCATGTTCCTTTGTGCAGGACACTGGTAGAGAGCTAACATGTATGAAGGACATGTCTGAGGAACGGAAACGTGGAGTGAAGAGGTGATCTTTTTCTGCCCCTTTTCTTGACCTTTAGCCATCCTGGATTTTTTTTGAAAAAAAATTTTGTTTTGCTGGCTTTATTAAGTCATATTTCCTGTCACTATTGCTGAAATTACTGTTTCTTGTGCAGGCCTATCACGCAACAAAAGCGAGCTGCTGAAGGGGGTACCAAGAAACGGTAGTGATCTATTTGCCATGTTTCTCCCTTCATTTGTCTTTTTATTGAAGTGTGCTTCAATTATAGCAATTATACTTTTATTGAAGCCTTTTGCCTCTGAAATTCCTTCTATTTCTTGGCAGGGATAATGATCTACACCGGTTGCTCTTTCTGCCCAATGGCCTAGCAGATGGGGAAAGATTGACTTACATTGTCAAAGGACAGGTGATAAATTTGATGTATGTGGAAATTGATTATTGCTTCATATACCGGTGCATGTCTAACACAAAGTTGATTGTTATGATTCGATTTCCAGAGATTACGTTTTGGCTACAAGCAGGGTAATGGTATAGTCTGTGATTGCTGTAACAAAGAGGTAAAATCATTAAACTGTGTCATTACTGTTAGTGTAGACTTCTACATTTGTTTATGGAACACTGCTTGCCCTCTCTCCACATCTCACTTGCAGTTATTCATTTTCTTCCCCTGGTGAGCAGATTAGCCCTTCTCAATTTGAAGCTCATGCTGGAATGGCGGCCAGGCGTCAACCGTGAGTAGCCTTTAATGTAATGTGATTTCTTATTGGATTGTCCTGTCTATCATTTGAAATTAAGTTGTATGGATTTTGCAGCTATCGTCATATTTATGCTTCTAATGGAATGACACTTCATGATATTGCCATTTCGTTGGCAATGGGGCAAAGACGTACTACTGGTGGCAATGATGATGTGTGCAATATTTGTGGAGATGGAGAGAATCTAATTCTTTGTGATTGCTGTCCTCTGGCTTTTCATGCAGGTGGGTATTCTGTATTTGATCTTGTAATTTCTCACTGTTTTGAAATTGATGTTATAAAGTCATAGATGTATTATTGTTTTAAAGGATGCAAAGTATTATGCATTTTAACTCAAAGTTCACACTTACACACATGGTGGCTCGTGTGTCTTTTCTTACAACATCAACAAACCTCTTTTACTCTTCACATGTTGGGCTTTTATGAACTGCATGATGATATTCCTTTCCACCAGTTTGTTCACCTTATGTACATCTCTTTTTCAAGTAATACGCTCTATTTTTGCTTTTATATATATATATATATATATATATATATAAAACTTGATTTGCTTTTTCATGGTAGTTTGTTTTGATTTTTCTTGTAATTCAGCTTGATCTGTTTCTATTGCAGCATGCTTGGATTTACAGTTGATCCCTGAAAGTGGTTGGCATTGTAACAATTGTAGAGAAAAATTTGCCTCTGATAGAAAGGTTGCTGCTGGAGAATCTTCAGGTATATCCAGATCGGTGGATTTAAAGGGAGGGCTAGAAGCACCAAGAGCTGAAGTTGGGGGCTGTGTTATTTGCAGGTTGGTTCCTCTTGAATATTTAGTTTAACTTTCTAATGGATTTACCAAGAAGGCTTATTGATGTGTATGTATGTTTGTTACCACACAAGTATTTATGCTGTGTAATTGGAAAGAAACAAGATGATGTTTAATAACTCAAAAGAGTGGACATTTGATTGAACCCCAGATCTAGGTTTTAGATGTTTAATGACTCATCTTTGAATGTTCAAAAGCATCAAGAATACACTGAAGTTGGCCTTTCTATATATATATATATATATATATTTATCATTAACTAGTTACATAGTGATAGTATCAGGAAATTATTTTGTCTTGTTGAAAAAATCTCTGGGCATTGTTCAGCAGGTTTGCTTTTCTTTTCCTTGGACTTCATCCGCTTTACTTGTTATAATTACAAGAAACATTTCGAAACTGTTAATTTCATGGCCATAATTACTATATGGTCAACCTTAAGCAAACAGTCAATGGTAAACGTTCATTTTTAGTGGCCATATCTATGTGAAGATGAAATTCCAAGCTACCTGGAGTTCAAGGTTTCCTTGTCCGTTACCTCTAATTTCTTTCTGGGCTAGTGCACTTAGTTTTCATTTGTTTATTTTGTTGTTTATCTGCTAAATGCATGCAATGTGATTTACTTTGTATTAACTGCACTAACAATTTGTTTCTCTCTTCTATCTTGTGTTTTTCAGGCTTCATGATTTCAGTGCTGCTACATTTGATGATCGAACAGTTATTTACTGTGATCAAGTATGCGTGCACTCTTTTGCTTAACAATTTTGCTAATAAATTCTTCAAATTTTGATTCTTCTTTTTCTTTCTTTTACCTCACTCTTATATTCTTTGTCAGTGTGAGAAGGAGTTTCATGTGGGCTGCTTACGGGACAGGGGACTATGTGATTTAAAGGTGAGTCTAGAAACCATATCATAGTTATAACTAACAGTGTTTGTACATGAAAACACTTAAATAGTTTTCGCATCTCACTGCAGGAAATCCCCAAGGATAAGTGGTTCTGCTGTGATGACTGCAATAGAATTCATGCAGGTCTACAAGATTTTGTTTCTCATGGAGCACAGACAATACCAGCATCATTGTTAAGTGTGATAAACAGGAAGCATGTAGAGAAAGAAATTTTTTCTGATGGAGCCATGTATGATATTCAATGGCATTTACTAAGGAAAGCTCAATGTTTTGGAGAAAAAGAAAAAAAGTTGCTTTCTAGTGCTACTGCTATATTTCGAGTAAGTTTCTTTTGATACCTTCTCGGATCTTCTCATAAAATTTATTTTCTTTAAATAAACAACTAAGGTCAGGGAACATAGTTTTCTGTTGCTCTTTTTCTCTAGATGATCTATCCTACTTGCTGCAATTAGTGACTCATATATTGGAAATGTTTTAATTTTTGTCCTTAATTTCTTATATGCTGATACTTTGTCTTCTATCATGCATACAAATCCAATTCATCAAAGAGGCAATTTAAATAAATGAGTGATGCGGAGAAATGGGTATAATGATACATAAATGAAAAAAGTGTGTATCTTTTCACTGATGAGACGTGCGCGGCTATGAAATCATTGCATATCTTCTGTCTGTACAGCTTGTAAATGTACGTAGTTTATATTTGTATCTCGGATCTTCTTTCTCTATCTCTCTCTCTCTCTCTTTTGTATTTGTAGGAATGTTTTGATCCAATTATTGCTGAATGTGGGCGAGATCTGATTCCCCTCATGGTTTACGGGTAAGCACTCCTCATCAGTGCCGACTTTAACTATGTTATTGTTCTAATGTAATCTTCTTGTTTTGACACTTGGATTTTTCATCTGATTTACATTGGTCTGCTGCATATTCAAACTTTCTATTCCCTTTGAGAATGACCGGGACTATGAGTTATCTTTTTGGACCTACTAGTCTCTATAATAATGGGCATTTGGTTCTAGCAAAACAATAGCTAATGCCTTGTTTAGCTTTGGAAATGCTTGAAGCCAATTGAGTACAACCAGGGAATAATCGCAGTTGATAATCATTTATTGAGGTGATCATTTTTTGGCCGTATAGTTCACACAATCTGTTTCCTTCATTTTACTGCATTCTTGTGAGACACATTTATCTATGCTTTGCTTCCTGAGCCTTATGCTGAGGGAATACCTATAAACTCAGTAGTTTTTCTTTTTTTTATTAGTTATTGGATAGCATTGTTCTTGATACTTTAGTTTTGTCCTATGCAACATTGGGACGTTTCATTCTATTCTTTACCTCTCATGCTTTCTTTTCTCTTGACTTGTCATTGGAGGTTTTCCCTTATTTACCAATTTCGAGTGTCATCACTGTTCTTTGAACTTATTGCAGGAGAAACATCTCGGGCCAAGAGTTTGGGGGACTATATTCTGTCATTTTGATTGTGAAGTAAGTTTCTCTGTGGATTTATTTTGCTTCTGTTTAGGTTTTGCAAGTTGTTGTCATTGTTCTATTATTATTATAAGAAACTATGTATATTGTTATACTTATGAATAAAGAGAGCAGCTGTTAATTTATTTGACTGTTGTATTCTATCGCTTTGCTCATTGTGTGTTCATCCTGGGCACAGGTCTGTGGTAGTATCTGCTGGTCTTCTTAGGATTTTTGGTCGGGAGGTTGCTGAGCTCCCTCTGGTGGCTACATGTAGAGAATATCAAGGAAAGGTATGCATTTAGTATCTTGGATGGGACAAGCCCTGATCTTAGCTGTTAATAGATTAATATTTTTGATCTTTGCTCAAGATACCCAGGCTTACATAAACTGTAAAACACTTGTCTTGATAATCTTTGTTTTTAGGGCTACTTTCAAGCACTATTCTCATGTATTGAGAGGTTGTTATGTTCACTGAAAGTGGAAAACCTTGTGCTCCCTGCGGCTGAGAAAGCTGAGTCCATTTGGACAAAGAAATTTGGATTCAGAAAGATGAGTGAGGATCAGGTAAGTGCATTTTTTTAACTTATGATTTCCCCCAAGTTATAGCTCCTAGTCCTTCATTACAAAGCAGTTGTTCTGTTGTTACAAGCAGTAGAATATGGGTAACGCTGAAATGGCTGTGTGAACTCTGAAAACAATGCTTTTATATTAAGCTGCAAAACACGTTCAAGTAGTCTGACTTGTATATATGAAACTTCTATGGCTATTTTAATACTTTGGTGCCATTGCATTATTTATGGATTGCTGCCAATTGGTCTGTTTCATTTTTTCTGAATGTAGTGTCCGAGCCATTCATACACCGGCCAGATTCCATCTTATTCTAGAAGGTTCTGATTGACATACACTTTGTATGTAATTGACCTGGGCAAATTCATTTTTGTGGACTTTGTTGTGGGCTGGGGCTTAAAAACTAGGTTGGTAGAGGTCCTAAGGCTTAAAAGATGGCTGGAACGCTGAAAACTTGAATCTTGAAATCAAGTTAAACACTGCCAGAAATTCTGGTCGGAAGCAAGATGATGAGTTTGGGTGCTTGTTCACAGTTAGGGATATTATGATATTGCAGCTGTGACTGGATCTGGTTGTGAAGAATATCTAATACTGTAGAGGATTTTGAGGAAGTAGAAGCATGATAAATACACTGAAGACTTAAAATTGCTAAAAGATTTTGGACTCAAAGCTAAGTGGCAAAAACACCCTGAAATATAGGAATTGTTTCCTGATTACAAAAACACCCTAAATTTCTAAACCTAAAAGCATATAGGAACCAGAACCAAATCCTTTTGCCTTGGCAGCATCAAAGGATTTGGGTTCTAGGATATATAGGTCAAAAAATTGCAAGGACAAAAGAGAGGCTAAAGAGTATGCAGCCAAAATATTATGGAATGATGAACTATTGTTTGGTTGAAAAGACTTGGTATTTTCAAGATTTTCTTTAGAATTTGGAGTATTAGAGATGCAAAATTTGATAAAATGAGTGGTGCAATGCAATGAACGGTTAGGCAGATGTTTTCTGGCAAGGCAAAGAGTAGGAAGAAACTAGTGCGACCAAAAGAGAGCCATCTTGCCTCATCTATATGTGGTTGGCTACTTCATTATTTCTTGACTTATCAATTCTAGCTGATGCTAAAAAAAGTCAGATAGATAATAAATTGAGACAATTGTCTTCGTGAATGCAATTTTTTTTCTTTGCTGAGATATTGTAATGGACAGGTCCTCTTACCACTGGATTGTGTTCGGTTTGCCGGATTGTCAATAAAGAAAAAAATAAGGATAATTTTTACTTATCAAAATTTTCCATAAATGTATATAAAAGCCATTTTGTAGATGATTTTTAGTAGTGCTTAATACCATACAAAGTCAAGCCTGTTGACAAACAAATGATTTGAGTGCCGACAGAAAAGAGAATACTTTTTACTTTCATTTACTCATATCTATAAATATTTATATAATCTTTAACATCATCAATCTTGGTAAGTGGAAAAAATGCTGATACTTTCCTGTTGTACTTTTCAGTTGTTTCAGTACCAAAAAGATTTGCAGCTAACAATTTTCAAGGGAACATCAATGCTAGAGAAGAAGGTGCAATGTCTGCCAGAATAGCTTGTTGCAAAGGATTTTATTGGAGACAATTCAGCGCTTGGTGTTTCTCTTTCTATGATGCTGATAGTCTTATTTTGTTTTTCATTTATTTATTTATTTAGTTCTTTCCTTTTTTTCTGGGCCAGTGGGGGGCGATGTTGAGGCTCAAGGCAGTAAACAGACTGAATTAACCTTGTTTGTTTTTTTTCTTGTAAAATATAGAGTTAAGAAGTGAGGGAACTTGGTGTGGGAATGAAGAGTAACTGTAAAAAAAAAATAAAAATAAAAAAATTAAAAAAAATAAAAAAGGAAAAGAATCAGAGCGCATGCTGACCTTTTATTATGCATGCATTAGGCAAGGAAAAAGAATTTTGGCCATGGACATATGTTTGCTTGGATGTGTATAAAGAATAAGCCAATAGCTAGATGAACAGTCCATGCATTGTCTGTCTGTCGTAATTGGTGATTTTTCCAGCTTAGATACGTAAAAGAGGTCGATGCTTCAGTCAACGTCTCTGTTCTTATATTTGAAGACTAACAATCAGAGTATTGCAGCTGCATAAATTGTAGCAATGTCTTATTATTTAACAGATGGAAGATGTGGTCTCATGGAAAAACATGAGCTTGATGCTTGCTAGGTAGGATTCTAGTATGCAATACATAGTATACTGGTATGCGAAATGTGGAAGCTGACCTGCAGATTGCTTTCTCTGCATCCTTAAACTCTGAACCCAGTATAGCTTTTCTTCTTGTTTAGATGATACTTTTGTGGAACCTCCCTGGTATTTTGTTAGAAGTGCATGTTGATATTGGCTGGGAGCAGGTTCCCCCGGTGTAGAATCTTATGAAGACAGGAAATTCATCCTTGTCGTTTAACCTTGCCGGCAAAATATGATTTCTTTTGGGTCAACATTGATATTTCATCATGACTAAACTAAACTAAAATTTTTTTAGATTAAAATAAGATATTTTACATTTTTAATAAAAAATATAAAATATAAAATTTGAAAAGAAAAAAATTTAAAATAAATAATATAAAAATTTAAATCATTAAATGTACAATTTAAAATGTCAAGTGTAAAGTTTAAAATGATTAATTTAAAATTTGTTATAATTAAATTTGATTTTTTTTATCGTAATGGACTAAAGAAATTGGTTCTTTTATTTTTTTAGTTAAATGTGTAATGCACTTTAAAATAGATGAATAAAGGAATAAAAATAGTAAGGAAAAAGAGAGATTCAACAAAACAGAAAGTGTAACAATAAGCACAATTCATATACTATTATTAATGTTCTACGGCTGCTGTTTATAACTGAAACATTAGCGGGTTAATTTGACATTAAACCAGAGAGAGAGGGGGGGGCCAATCCAACGGTCAAGACACTTCAAAAAGAGCGGTACTTCGTAGTGGTGCATGTAGCATATCACTCATCTCGTTAACTACCAGCTTTTCATTTTTTTGGGGGTTCGGGTTTAACTAACAAAACGCCTAAACCCTAACTGAGCTCAAATCGCCATTTCTCGGCCATAAATCGTATAAACTCCTGAAATGGTGTTTGTTTCCACCTTTTGTCGCGTTCTCGGTCCTGGTTCTTCGATTTTACAACCTTAGTTGGCTTCAATTCGTTTCCACTCAACTCTTACTTCCCCTAAACTCTTCGTTAGTGGTATTGTATTTTGCTTCTCTTTGTAATTGGCTTTTCTTTCCTGATTTGCTAGCGTTCATCTTTTAGTTTTGATTTCTGGATCGCTTTTTCGTTGAATAGCCAGAGTACGACCAATTTTATTAACATTTAGATGAAAATAAAATATATATTGAGTTAGTAATGTCGTTATCAGCAATATATTGTAAGGTGTCATAGTTAAGGACTTGGAAGTACAAGAATTTCTTTTCTTGGGGTTGTTGTTTGACTCAATACATTAAAAGTTAAGATAGTTTAGTTCTGCTGTGGAGATTTCATTGTTTCTCTGATTTTTTTATGCTTTCTATATGTTTTGATGTTGCTAGTGTGATCTTAAATCTCAACCTAAGAAAGTAGTTTCGTACAGTTGCAGTGGTTTCTAGTTTGATTAAGTTGTCTGGTTTGGACGTTGGAGAACTTAAATGTTGTTATACTAAAAAGTTAACTGATATGAAACGATGATTTTCTGACATATCTGCCCAAAAGAGAAATGGTTTTGTGGTCCTCTGATTTCTTTGTTGAGTCACCTTGTTAGGTTGTCATCCAAGTGTGAACTTGGACCCATGTTGCTTACCCCGCTTCTTATCATCATAGACCGGTAGATATATCTTCTCTTTGTTTGGTTGTTTTTCTGGAGTGGTTAAAGTTAGAGATGAGAGAAATTGGGGTAGATGACTCTGAACCTAGTCACTTGTGGGTTAGATAAAGGCTAAAGAACATTACTAAGGTGAGTAGCATGGAAGATCATAGCTATTAACATATCTGTGAATTTCTGTGTGTGGATGTTTTCAAAGGATTTCATTAGTTGTGTATGGGGGTGGTTTGCAGTCTCTTTAGTGTTTAGTGAAGTGTTTGGAAGAATTTGGTTGCCATCTGTTTCAGTATGATGAAAAAGTGGATAATGTTGTCGATATGTGTTGTTAAGTGGACACCTATTTGCATTTATGTTTAGGATTTTGATAGCTATAAAGTGCTTGAGATATTGGTCTATGTTAAAGCAACATCAGAATATATAACTTACACCTTTGATAGATACCTTAGTTCTTCACAATCAAAGTTGGTTAGCACACATCTGAACTCGGATTCGTTAATCCCAGTTTCTATGGCCATGCACTATGCAGAAGCTCTCCTCAAAGCTGGTTTACAGTGAACCTTCTTCTTCAGTTGATTAGCCTCAAATATACTGATCTTCACATCATACATGGAAAAGATTTCTCTTGAAGCAATAATGAAATTAGCTACTGCTGGGTTTCTAATTTTGAGGTGTGACTGACTCATCGTGCTGCTATAAACAGGTCTGTCGAGCTTACAACAGACAAGAAGCTCAAAGAGGCATTTGCCCATTTGGCCAGATTGTCGATGGTAACTTAAATAGTACTTCTTAAGTTATATTTATTGTTGTCCATCATTTTGATTTTATTCCTGATTTACTGCCTTGATGATTCACAGCAAAAGTCATAACATACAGGGACACTAGAAGATCAAAGGGGTTTGGTTTTGCTACTTATACAACCATAGAAGAAGCTGAGAAGGCTAGAGAAGGAACGAATGCGAAGTTCTTGGACGGATGGGTTATTTTTGTTGACCCTGCCAAACCAAGGGAGCCCAGACCACCACCCCCACCACAACTGTAGCAGCAGCAGCAACCTTCTGAAACGGGTTTTAGAACAAACAAAACTGTTGGTTGGTGTGGATGACTCTTTTGGCGGTGGATTATTTCATCATAATATATGGTTATTTCAATCGTGTAAACCCATTTTTTGTCAGCCACACCCGAGAGGTCACTTCCTGATTTTTTTGAGATGAAGCGAACCCTTTTAAGTTAAAATGATTTTTGGTCTCTTTTTCTTAGCCTCCTGTTAATTAAACTCTGTTAGATCGCTTTTGATGGTGTAGGGAACTGGTTTTAGCTGCACCATTTTATTAGCCATTGCTTCTAACTCGTCTTTATTCTGTTCTAACACGACAGTTAACACTGCGCTTAATTATTAATATTATTACAATTAAATTCACAGTCTGTGTTGTTATTTTCAATTAAAAGCCTAGCAAAATGTCTTACTTCAGTGAAAAAAAATCCCAATAACTAAGTCTATTTTTTCAATCTATACAATGATCGAATTAGCATCCACTTTTCAAAGAATATCGTTCGATACTTGCCCGTGAATGTTGCAATACAGCTTGTCACATACAGATATAAGAACAAGAATAATAGTACTTTAATGGCGTCAATTCAAAGACCAACATTTTCTGTCTCCTGCATACACAAAAAATCACCTCCAAATTTCCTAAACCCTGGCAACCACCGATAATCTCTTGCTACGCCTCAAAAATCTGGAACTCAAAACTCGGAAACAGAAATGTATTCATTCATTCATTCCTCAGTACGCCTCCATTAAACTCCCCGGACAGTTCGCTCCAGGGGTCAGTTATTAATCGGTTCACTTCACAATAAATGCAGGAAAATATTCACCGATAAAATATTGTAATTACAGATTATCACCCCGTTTGGTTCGTCTGGGCGAGATTTTAGAATGTTTGCTGTTTCGTTGAGTTTAAAAAGGCTTCAAATCACATGCCTGGCAGCTCCGATTTTCCTCCCTGAGAGGCCATGGAAGCGAGTCAGCTACTATGATTTATTAATTAATGATCAAATTAATTAAAGTACTATCCACATTTTGCCTTGTTAAATTACTATCCACATTTTGCCTAGTATTGAAGCATGTTGATAAATCAGCCTTTCATATTTTTATTCTATTTTTTTAAGTGAGTATTGTAATGGAATCACTTAAATAAGAATATGCTATTTTTATAGTTTATAAAAGTAAATTATGCATATTTTAATGTATATGTCTTTTGGAGAGAAGGTAACGACCTAACACGTAATAAAGTGGTATCAGAGTCAAATCCATTTCAATTTTAATATTTTAGCCAAGCGCCCACGCATAACAAATATGTCGATGAAGAATTCATAAGTCTTGAAGTAGAGTAAAATAAGTATGCAAAGAACTTTACTGTGACGAGAGCGTTACAGAATTGAATAAAATAGAGTGTGATAGAATCCCACGTTGAATAAAAATAAATTATTCTTAAAATTTACAAGGGTAAACTCTACGTACCTTAATGGATATGTCTTATGAAAAAAAAACAATGAGCCAGTTGTGCATGCGTGTGTGTGTGTGTATATATATATATATATATAAAGATCAAATTTATTAATTAATAATAAAAAAAATATATATATATATATATATGCGCGCGCGTAGAAACAAACCAATGCAATACTTGCTTTACTTAAGAGATTTAGATGCACTTGGAATGTATACCAAAATTCATCGTTGCAGTTTTTTCTTTCGATCTGTAATCTCTAACTATTCCAGGAATGCTGGTGAGACCTCCCATGCTACAGTATCTTAGCATTGACATATCTGTTGGTAAGCTTAAAAAATACATGCTGAATATATACGAATTTATGGTTTGCTGCAGAGACCGGAATGTTTTCATATCTTGCACCTGCGAACCTAGAGGCTGTTTATTAGCCGCATTTTAGCCAAGAGCAGAGAATCATGTGTTATACTACCTTTCGCGCGTGTTATATATATAGGGTCGGTCATAGAAGCAAGAATCTGCATGAAATGTATCTTCCTGCTCACGCTGCAGCGGGACTTATTGCTGAAACTACATTGTCTGATACCAATGCATCCGAGTCTGCCCAAATGTTCACTCTTTTTGACAGTAACTGCTAGTCTGCCTAATCCTTTGCCTGCAACGGAAATTGTAAAAAGGAGGAAGCCCGGGTTCAAATCCCCGTGTTTGTTTGCACTGGCAGACTGCTAGACCAGTAAGCAAGCAACCATTATCATGAATAGTAAAGTCAAGGTTATGCACGAAAATGGTACATGCTTCGTCTTCGAGTATCACAATAGTCAAAAAGCAAGTGTTATTTGAGAAACTTCACACCGCAGCCAATATTTCATTGGTCTAACTGTATCTTTGATCCAACAGGCGATGGATCTGGGAGCTGTCAAGCTTGCCGCAGCAACTTGAGTTATGATTATGTCAATATAAAAGAGGAGTACACAACATAGAAGATTTTTTTTTAAACCAATTTTTCCGTAATTAGGGGGTTATACCTTGCGATCAAATCTTTGAATTGTGTATTATTGCTACATTCCTACATTTTCATCACTGCTAAAGGCCAACAACAACGGCCTCTTTTTCAAACTCAGCTCCTAACTCTTGTGGTCAAACAAAATTAAATCCACCTAGACTAAAAAGAATCCTTTTAGTACTAAAGTGTAACAACTTTTAAATATCAGTCGAACAAAAGTACTAAATGTTAAAATTTCAGTAAAAAAGAAATAAATCTAATTAAAATTAAGGTTTAGTGAATACCCTTTCCACTTTACTTACTGAAGTGGAATCACCTCACTACCAAACGGACTCTAATACTTGGCTCCTTCGCGTTTTCCTTGAATCAAGTGATGGAGTGAATCCTTGCCTGCCTTGCGCATAAATTACTCCAAAATATGAAACAGACACGTGAAACAGCACAAGGAATAAAACATAGAACAGTATTTTAACAGTTACTGATGAGTACAAAGAAAAAAAAAATAGTAAATGCTGCTGTATACATAACAACATTGCATAACAACCAGCTGTATCTTTTACAGTTCCAACCACAATTGTCAGCATCAGAAAACGGAGTTACAAAATAGAGAAACGGATTGTCTTAAACAACACAATACTTATTTATAAACAATAACCAGATAACAGGACATGGATATAGAATGGGAGTTACTAGCTCATAATGCCTCTGCAACTGAGTAATGCACCTTGCTAAGTGATTGCTTAAGGAAGCTACTGCCACAGTAGGACTCAGGGCCAGCAACATCGAAGTCATTGAGGCCATCTGCTAGCTCAACCACTCCATTGCGGGCATCCATTAATTTGTAACACTTGTCCGTACTCCCAGAAACTTTGCGGAATTGCATCTTGTCTTTGCTGCTGCCATGTGAAGAGTTGCCCTTCCGTCCTTTCTTTCCTTTTTTGTGTTTGTTATTTCTTTCCTCCTTCGACTTCCGTTGCTTCTTGCTTCTATTAACCGTATGGGATACTATTGTCGGTGGAGGATCATACACGTCAGGAGCCCACTTCACAGTCAGCCTCCTGGGTGATAAACCTTGTCTCTCACGGCTACCTTTCAGGGCAGACACAAGCATCAAAGGAGTCTGATAAAATAAAGCATGGAGAAAAGACCAAATTAGGGAACCGAAACTAACAAATGAATGCTGATGAACAGGTGATTTCTTTAGTAATATAAATGCTAAAGCTGTTCAATAACAATAGTCAAAACCAGGCCAAAACAACTTCAATATATAAGGACGAAAACAAGTAATTGCATGCTAAATTACTTGCACTAAGGGTGGATGACCCATGAGAGAAAGGAAAATTATCAGTCACGAGCACGAGGAAGTAACTTCCTGCTTCCAAATAGTTGCTCCAAAACACCCTCTACCAACCAATATGACATTTATTAATGATACATACAAGACATCACCATAAATCTTAAAAGAAAGGAGACAGGCTGAGCTAATTGTAAGTACAAGCAACAAAATTATAACATGAGGTACTCCAATAGTCATTAGGAGGTGTGCATCAGAATTATGGTCCATTCTAAAAAGCTGCTTCAAACCCCTTAATAGACATAGACTAAATAATGCAACAATCTAATCTGTTAATAAATGGTGTTTTGGCCTCAAGTTATCTGAACAAGAGACACCAAAGCATTCAAAATAACACAGCTATAGCAGCTCAGAAATCTGAACAATCGGCGACCATCAAAAATCAAAAGATGACTCACAGGCAAGGATATTGAACGAAAGTGAGCTGAGTGAACAGACTCATCAGAAAACATTCGCCGTAATGCTATCTCAAGTTCATCTTCATCTTGTTCAATAGAATGAGTATCAGAAGGCAATATCTTAGCATCAAGGGGAAATGTAGCACACTTGCACAAGCTCCTCTGACAAGGTTTAGTAACATCTAGTTTAAGGTTTTCAAATTTATCCTCCGCGTTGCTGACAACATCCCCATCAAATGTATTCTGCTCACGAGAATCCTTAGCGTCCAAGAAATTACAATGGCTGTCGTCAAGGCCATTTACTGAACCTCTGGATGATGACTTAGATTTTGTCTTGCCACTAGGGGAGCCGATGTCCATAGATGACAAGGGACTACAGATTCAGGTCAGAACTGCCATCAAGGATTTCAAGAGTTATATAAGAAATAGATAAACGCCCATATCATCCTCTTGCACTTGAACGAAAATAATTACCAAACAGAAAAAAAAATACAATCCACATCAAATAATGACAATTCAATCAACAAAATATAATCCTAGAACAAGCATATGAAGAATACCATCCGTTCAAACAGATGGATGAAGGAAATAAGTACACCAGATTTAACCTGGTTTGGGTTCAGAATTATGCCTAAAAGTATTCATATATAAAATCACTTAGACTAGCCATACTTGTAGCACCTTCGTACAAGTTTAAATTACACAATGACACAAATACAATCCTCACCCACAAAGTCAAATTAAACCGCGTAATATAAGCCATCCGGCAATATAGGTTAAGGAAACCAATAATAAGTCAAATAAAATAGAATTATCAAAAAGCATGAATCGCATTCCCCATCTACCAGCTCAATGGAATTCAACAAAATATGTACCTTCTACAGTATCAAGGTCAACCGAAACCCTCCAAACAAGTTAAGCTTCCCAGTCGATTTGGTCCTTAATCTCCGTACGGACACCAAGGTGAAAGAGAAACCGAAAAAACCAAAGCCAAAAGGAAAAGGAAAATAGAAAGAAAACTAACAGTATCAAATAGAAGGCAAATGTTAACTAAGATTACCACGCCGATCGCATTTCTCGAGATGTTTCAAACGATGGGAACACAATCCACAATTAAAACGCGCCAAGGAAGCACTTAATGGAAGCTTACTCGTTTCTTTGAGCACCGAAGGCATTATATCGATGCTCTTCGAAACCGTAAAACACTAAAAACCCTAATTGTTTCTAAAATTTTCGTTTAATTTGAAGAACAAACGATGAGATCCAAGAAATAACTTGGACGAGAACTTGTTTTCTGCTGAGAAGAGAAAGAGAAACAACTGGATCAGCGCACGAGAGAGAGATAAGCCATAGACAGACACAGGCAAGAACTGGTAACGAGAAAAGTGGATTACACAAGAAGACCAAGATGCGGCATTCATCCTAGCTGGGTCAAGGGATCAAGTCAATCGCAAGACATTTGGCGGTTTGTGAAACGTAATCAGGAACGTACACGTTTCAATCTCAGTGTGCACTTTTCCACTCTGACTCAGATATTTTTGTTCACTTGGGCTTTGCCCTGGGCGGCATTTAGATTTTCATCCCATGCTCGTTGAAATTTCATTTTACGTTAATATAATATTAAATTTCTTTTCTTTTTTTTTTTTTATAATTGATAAAATATTTAAATTACTTTAATAAAATTAAATATTATTAATTTATTATTTATTAATAAATATGATAATTTCATTACTAAATTATCTTATAAATATTGTATTTGACATTATTCTATTATAAAATATACATTTGTTCTCGTTTGTGCATAAAATATTTTTATTTTCTGTGTGTATGAAATTTACGGGCAAAATTATAAATAAAAAGTAAAACATTATAACAAAAGAAGCGGGGTGACAATACGAATTTCGGTATAATTATTTAATACGAGTTTAAATTTTAAAAATTTAACATAAATAATAAATATATTATATTTATATTATTTATTTAATAATTATATTTTATTTATATTTAAATTATTAAAATTTTTATTTATTTAAAATATAAATAATAAATAATTAATTAATTATAAATAAATTATTGTTCTAAATAAATAAATATATTATCTCAAATTCGTTATAATTTGTTTGTTAAGTTTGAATAAATCGTATTGAAGTATTTATTTAATAAATATATTATATTATAATTAATTTTTTTAATATAATTAATAAATAAATTAAAGAATTGCATATTATAGCGGTATTGTGTCGGTGTTTATAAATTATGGGTCTTGTACTCCTATTACATTATATTTAGCCAATCAATGGTTAGGAATACACTGGGATCATATACTACAAAAACGGCACAAAAGTACGCGTAGCACCGCGTCAATGCCGTCATTTCAAATTAAATTTTACATTCCCTCGCTAGCCATAGCCACAGTGGAAGCACGCCGGCTACCAAATTCGTACAACGTGCTGCTGTTGCCGACAATAACACTTCACCTTCTCAATTCTAACCACCCAACCGAATGTGATCTGCATCTCGAAATAGCGGAAACGCCATTTTTTGCCCAGAACCGCAGAAATTTGAGCTTCTTTGTCCGAGACATTATTTTGTTTTTCGTATTTCATTAAAATCCAAGCCCTAATTCTCTTCAAATGAAAAAATCACACATTTCCAGTTCTCTAGATCGAACATGGTTACTGCCACTAATTTCAATCTCCGTACTTTCGTTCGTAATTATTCTCGCAATGACTCTAAGCCAAAGTAAATCTGGCTCGACCTCTGATTATACAGTTTCTGACCGGATTTTGGTTGACCGATTGGAGCAACCGGAACTGCCGAGACTTGCATACGTGATATCGGGCACTAAAGGTGACCGTGCACGTGTCAAGCGCGTGCTTCAGGCAGTGTATCATCCGAGGAATTACTACGTGTTGCATCTTGATCTAGAAGCTTCAGATAGTGAGAGGCTGGAGCTTGCGAAGTATGTGAAATCGGAGAATGTAATGAGGGATTTTAAGAACGTGATGGTGATTGGTAAGGCTAATTTGGTCACGTATAAGGGACCTACAATGATTGCTTCCACGCTTCACGCGGTTTCAATCTTGTTGAAGCAAGCTAGGGATTGGGATTGGTTTATTAATTTGAGTGCATCTGATTATCCTCTCATGCCACAGGATGGTATGTGTTGTTTTTATTTCGTTACTTGAAGATTTCTTTGTCTATTGGATTTTTGCATCTCATGTCATAGCAGTAGCAGAGAAGTTTGGCGTGAAAGGATTTTCTAAAATGATTATAAAATTTATTTTGTTGGGTGGAATTGATCCTTGGAAGTTAGGTTCGTGTATAATTGAATGTACATTACGTTTCCTATCAAAAAAAGAATCGGCTTGTTGTTATTCGAATGCTGCAAATTGGGCAGGATAATTTTTAGCTTTCAGAGCGGTTGGAAAATTCCTTCTGAAACACGTGTTGATAAGTTATAAATGGAAATTGGTTAGGAACTTCATTTTAAGTATATTGTTAACTTAGGATTTTATTCAACTGTTGGAAATATGTGACGCTGAGGACATGGATATTGGTATCCTACTTGTAGAACACTTTTTGGCATCAACTTTGGGGAATGGCAGGAAAGGAACAAATACTGAAATGTGTGAGGTGGGTACTAGCTGGCTCCTTGATGACAATAACACTTTTTCCCATATAGGGGAGTTTGTTATTGGTGGGAGTGGGGGAAGAGAAGTATATTTTCACTAGAGGAATGCAACTTGGAGTAGTCTACTATTTGCTTGATTATAGAGTTAAAAACTGTACTGTTCAATATGCATACTTTGTTGGTGCAGCAATTGTATTAGTCACTCCGACTTCATATTTTGCTTTGTGATTCAGATATTTTGCACATTTTCTCGTACTTGCCTAGGGATCTGAACTTCCTCGAGCACTCAAGTAGTATTGGTTGGAAAGAGTGAGGATCTGATACTTTCTGTTTAACTTATCTATGAAGGATGTCATCTATGGTGATTATGGCTTTTATGAACATTCCTCACTGGTATGCTTGCAGGTATCAAAGAGCAAGACCCATTGTTATAGATCCAGGCTTGTATCATTCAAAAAAATCTGGTGTATTTTGGGCTAAAGAGAAAAGATCCATGCCTGCTTCTTTCAAGTTATTCACAGGTAGTGCATTGACATTAGCCTTGATTTTTGGTCTTTTTCAATATGGATTATCTCTTGTTCTAGGAGTAGTTTCTCTTATCTGTTTTGGGAAAACTATAACAATTGCTGACTATATTCCTAGTTTGATTTAAGAAATCTAGTAGCAAGTAAATTAAGTTAGATATAAATGTAGGTTTTGGACTATACATGAAAGTCACTTGAGCTACATTTATTGAATGAGGTTTGTGCATAGAGAGGATTCTGACATCCTTCAACTGTATTTTTGGAGTGGTTGATCAATGGTTCATCAAAATAGAAAACAAATTCCGTATTTGTTAATGGAGCACAGCTTCCTCTAGTTTTTTTCTTCTGGAAGTTGGCTTTGGGGCATACATCCTGCTATACTGCCTAGTATGTAATGACAAAATGTAAAGCCGTTGAAGCTTTCTAGAATTAATGTGGAACTGGAAGTTGAATAAATGATACAAGTACGCCTGGAGTGAAATTGAATTAGAGGAATCCCCAATTGTCTTGCAGCTTGTGATTTTTTTTTTTTTTGGTTTATTTAGAGATCCTTCCATCAATCTTGCACAAAGATACTTTTTAACACATTTTATCCTCATTAGTTTTAGTCCATGATTTCTGATGTGTGGTGTGACGGTTTTCTCATAGAAGACTTCACATAGAACCTAGTGGTCATAAGTTCATGGATACTATGAAGCAACAAGTAATTATCATTATTACCTCTCGAATGCTGCATTTATGACACCTCATGTTTAATTTGCAGATAAAACTCCATTTCAAAATTATAGGAATTTGGTAGGTTTTGTGAACATCCAACTTTTATAAAATATTTGTTTTAGATTCATAGTACTTTCAATTTCAAACCTTCAAGCTTCTATTTCCAGGGTCAGCATGGGTGGTGTTGACAAAATCATTTCTTGAATTCTGTATTTGGGGGTGGGATAATCTGCCTCGAACTCTCCTCATGTACTACACGAACTTCTTGTCATCCCCAGAGGGCTACTTCCACACTGTCATCTGCAACCACAAAGATTACCAGAACACAACAGTAAACCATGACCTGCATTATATAAGGTGGGATAATCCTCCAAAGCAGCATCCTATGACTTTAACATTGAAACATTTTGATGACATGGTTCAAAGTGGTGCTCCTTTTGCCCGTAAGTTTGCCAAGGATGATCCTGTTCTCAACAAAATTGATGAGAAGCTCTTGAAGAGATCGAACACCCGTTTCTCACGTGGTGGTTGGTGCATTGGCAATTCTGTTTTTGGTAATGACCCTTGTTTAGTTTATG
The DNA here is from genome assembly GCA_032401905.1 of Swietenia macrophylla. Lineage (NCBI taxonomy): Eukaryota > Viridiplantae > Streptophyta > Magnoliopsida > Sapindales > Meliaceae > Swietenia > Swietenia macrophylla. The sequence goes on from CP135576.1 coordinate 2,078,591, forward strand.
GGAATCCATATGCTGTTAAACCAACTGTAAATTCTAAGAGGCTAGAGAAGTTAATGGTTAAACTTCTTGATTCGGAAACTTTTAGATCGAAACAATGTAAATAAATTTTGTAAATGCCGTCATTTTCTTTTTCCTCTCATTCTTCCCCTTTCATTATTTTCTATGTTCTAAATATCATGGGAGAAATGTTTAAGGTAACATCGCTGGCCATATTTGTGAAATTGACCAAAATTAATTAAGCTAATTAATTTATTGGTGTATCTTGCCTGTCCGTTATATGATATTTGCCGCGTCCCGCACGTCGAGTGCGCTCGACATCAGAGATGCGTATCTGTTTTCTTTCGTCGAAAATTTCGGTTGCAGTTATGCGCGGCACACTTGAAAGTGTACAGTGTGCCTTTCTTGCCGGCAGCCGTGAATGGCGAACTCGCCATAAACGTTCCACCGCGCGGCTCCTGAAGCAACCTCGGGATCCGGTTTTTTAAACACGCTCACTTTTTAGAAGTTGTGGGACCGTCTCTGAGCGAACTGAGTTGCTAAGTGAGCTTTCTTTGGCGGCAAATGGTTTGCAGCCTATCCTGCCGCTGGTGCTCTTTAAATGGTTCAGTTTCTTACTGTGGGTTATTATTTCTTATAATTCTTTTGTTTATTGGGTCTTGTTTGTGATGCTTGTGAGTTCACTTCTTGCAAAGCTAAAAATTTGGATTTGTTGTTAGCTATACGAAGCATTTGAATTAAGATTTAGTTATAAAAGTTGGTGAACTCTACAGGAGTGTTTTGATCAGAACCGGCTGAACTTTAGATATAACTATAAGAAACTTTCGAACTTTTGTCCTGCTATTGTTGTTTGTAGTGATTTGGTGGGAGTGCAAAATCCTTTTGTTCAGAAACTCCCTGCCTTTTGAGGGTTTTGTCTTCTAATGTTATTCCATGCCACAGCTCCTTGTTCAGCAACACGAAGCGTAGAATTTGCTTTAGTTAAGTTTTGTGAATGCTATAGAATGTTTTGTGTGGTTGAAGAGCATTTAATTTATTGAAGATGGGTAGATTAAGTTGTAGTGAATTATGAGGAACTTTAGGGTTTAGTTTCGTGCAAAATGTCTAACACTGACCTTGACCTGTGATCTTAGCAGTTGGGGAGCTCAAATTCTAAATATTCCAAGAATTTTGCTCTTATGCAATGGCTGTGGACGGTAAACTTAATGATATCAGGAAACAAAGCCTTTGATACTGACAATGAAGGCAATTCAAATTTATACAATGCTTAAAAGCATCACATGAGTGTTAGCCTTCATTTTGAAGGTGTGACAGTGTGAACAATTGACATTTTGGGAGAATCACATGCAAATTTATTTTCTGATGACAATTGCAATTGGTCACAATCTTATTAAGGAAGTCTCTTTTGCTTATTTTGATTATAGATTTGAAAGAAATCAGTTAAGCCAACAATTGCTTGAGAAATTACTAGCCACAGGGAGACTGTTGGTGCACATAAAATTACTTGGTCTTTAGCCTTGCACTTTTTTCCTATGTTGTGATAGTCTGTTTCTAGTTCAACCTAAGAAATGATACAAATGATATGCCCTTGTCGATACTTTTATTTGCTTGGTTGAGAGTTTAATGAAGGAACAATTGTAGCTTGTTGCATGCCCTTTCTCAGCTCTGTGGCTAGGCGAAATTACTGTTTTGCTAGTGTATACTATTTCACTGGTTCATATAACTGTTACTTGCATTATGACTAGGGAAATGAAAATCGCTTTAAAATATTATGGGCAGCAGGTGCTTGGAATATATTCTCGGTTGCCTTATTTGCAATCAAAGTGTAGCAGCTGATAGTATTCAGGGACTGAATCAGTTGGCTTTCAGTCATGAGAATATTAGTGATGATGCTGCTGATGGACAAATATTAGTTGCTAGCATGCGCTTGTTATTGTTTTTCCTTTACCTTGAAGTTTAATGGCATTAAAGACTCGGTCTTGAAAACCAGGTGCCGTTAAACTTGATTATTTTTTCTTATTTATCTGTTTCCCACCTCCCCTTTTTTTCTGCCTTTTTTTAGTTTTTTCTACTTTCAAGTTGTATCTCAATTTTTTTTCCTATCTTCTCTAAGTTATAATTCGGTGTTCTCTTTCTTTCTTTCTTTCTTTTTGCTATTTTTTCAAATAATGCAGAAAAGAAGCAAAGGATTTCATAAATTGGTAGGGTTTATACCAGATCAGCATCATAGCTCGGTAAATTCAGGTAGAGAACTTAGATTCAGCTTCTGTTCTATTTGGTGCCTTTGCTGCTATCCTGATGTGTCCTTCAGATATGATGACTAGTTACATTAAAATTTTAGAATAATGGTTCTTCAGTGCTTCGACTATTATCATGGATTCTCTTTTGCTTTGTAAACAATTAAATCTCTATAAATGATTTGTGAGCGTGTAAGAAGTTGGAAAGCAAGTACCACATAATGTGAGGTATATTGTTCTCCATTGTGTGACAGTTAATTTTGAATTTTGTGTTCTTGCTCAGCAAATGTACGGAGAGTTAGCAGGAGGTCCAGAGTTCTTTCACTTTCACGAGCTAATATACATATTGAGATCAAGCCATCTTTTCTGCTTGAATGGCATCCATGGATGTTGACCGTATGGCCTTTTGTGAAAAATACTGAATCTTGATTTGGAAGTGTTATGACCATTAAGAAACTATGGTTCAAAGAAATATTCAGTGTAATCTGCATTTCAGAGGACTTGAAATATTGTGTTAGTTACTGTTGCTTTCTCTGAAATAAATATAGTTTGAAAATTGGGTATGATATTTGAGCTCTTACAATAAGCGATCACAATAGTTATTTCTCTAACAAAATGCTTTGGAGTCAGAAAGGTAAATCATTTCTAAGTGAGAAAATCCTACGGGAGATTGCTTTTATTTTTTCCTTTTTATCCTCAACTCGTCCAACTAAACTTCCACTAGAAAACAGCTCATCACAGTCAGGTATGTACTATTATTGTTTAGTCACTTCATTATACTTGAGAGTTTTATACTCTTTTTTCGTCTATAGACCCTGATATTAAAAAATTGGTTAAATGTAATGTTCAGGTCGCAGATGAAGTTATAGCAGAGTCTGCTGCAAGCTAGAATGAAATGTCTTCTTTTGGTGAGGTTCAATTCAATCCAAGAAAGTGAACTTTTTATTATGCAACAATTTGATTCGTAACTCTTCAATGAGCTGTGCCCCACCCGTCTGCTTGCCGTGTAATACAAAGCAAAGACCAGAGGCTAGAGAAAGTTTGGGTTGGGTATGAAGCCGTAAGTGCGGTGGGGGTGACAGAGGTCAAACTGGTTGGACGGAGTTGGAAAATAGGGTGATAAAGTGTATCTTTACTGGGTACGATGAGCAGAAGAAAGGGTGGAGATGTGCTGATCCCACCACCAATAAAGCTTACGTCTCGCTGCAAGTTGTCTTCGATGAGGAATCATCATCGTGGTCTGCAGAGAATGTAAGATTGCCAGACTCTCAGAGTTTGAATACGAGTATGCGAGTGCAGTTACCAGAGTGGCAGGAGGTTTCTGCACATTAAAATGCCTTTAGAAGCAGCAGAATTGGGTTGGGCATAGATTATGCTCTCTATTAAACTACTGACCCTCGTTATCAGTTAGATTCTTGTATAATTAAGATCAGTGGAAAAATTAGAGGCATTAAAGGAAACACTCACAAAAGAAGAGGATGCAATACTATGAGCAACTATGCCAATTACGACCTTCTGGTATATGAATTAAGGATTTAGAAGAGGTTAAGGAAGGTAGGCATAGGCATCTTCATAAAGGACTATTTCCTCCTTTCTTGTATTGATAGATTAGGCTTTCTCGAGAAACAAAAAGATTACGATACATGTGGGTTAATGGTGATTTTCTTTTCTCTTCGCCTTGCAGCCTCTGTGTGATAAGCTGATGACAAGGATTGGAAAGAAAGCAGCCCACTTGAAAGATTTGTAAGATAGCTACTGTTCAATTGCTTCACCAGGTCTTCTCTAGAGTGGGTAAATCTGATCTCAATTTGTTCATACAAGTTCTCATGATTCAGCAGAGTTGAGATTTCTGAGGACAAGCAATTGGTGATACACCTTCTGTTTCATCATCGGAAGTACATTTTTAAGTCAACACCGATGCTACCAACTATTTGCAAAGTAGACGGACTAGACGCATCTCTCAAAGTTGTTCCGTTCAAACGTCTTCGAACTCTGGCATTGTTATCTGAGGGCCTTGAAGGCTTCTACCGGAACACTGAAACAGACACCCTTAAACGACATTCACGATTGCCGTACACCCTTAAACGACATTCACGATTGCCGTATTGATTGATTGAAAGTACGAATATGTTTATAATGAATTGGTATGTATATTTTATTATAATTATTTAGATTTAGACCTTGCATTCAATGTAAATTAATTTTTTAATTTTAATTTATTTTTATTATTATTATTATTATTATTATTATTAATAAAATAATTAAATTTAATATTATTAGCAGAAGTAAGAGAGTATTTATGTCCTAACGAGCACATCTCACTCGGTTAAGCCTACTACACGCCCGTGAACAACACCCAGTCATCAGCAATTCAGCCAACGAATGCGTGTCACTACGGCGAGTGCCAGAACGCGCGAAAGGAGAGCGTGAATGCTGGAAATCAAAATCATATATATTCCCATGCAAAAAGAAAGCAGAGTGGGGAAGCGAACATACCGGACCGTGAAAAAGTTCATTCGGTCGGGACGCTTCGTCTATTGTAATACACCAAAGCACAAGAACTAACTTTTATTTTTTTTAATCACTTATTAAAATCAATTCTTTACCTTAATTAATATAATTAATTAATCGTAATCGTGATCGTGATTGTGATCGTGATCAATTCTTTTCTCTTAAAGGCAAACAACTCACACAAATAGTGTAATACAGTCCAGTATTTCCATGCAAGAGGAGAGCCACTAATTGCTTTATTATTGTAAGCAAACACTGGTTACCATCACATTCACAGAGCATTTTAAAGAAGCTTACAAGTTAAGAAACATAAACACGGCTCTCTTCTCTGAACCCTAAAAAGCAAGAAAACAAAAAGAGTCAAGGGTGAGAAGGAGCAACAGAGCTTAATTAATTATACAATTATTTATATATACACACACATATATACATATACATATATATAAAGCAACCCTTCTCCTTTAATTTTGCTCCTCATTCCACATATCCCCTTCTTCCTTTATCTCTTTCTCTCTCTCTGCAATTCTCTCTTGTGTTGATGCGATTCTCCACTGCAATCTTACGAAAAAAAGAAAACCCATCAACCTTTACAAAAGAGATCAAGAAACCATGGTTTTTCCCTCCATCCCAGCTTATTTTGATCCAGCCAACTGGCAACAGGTAAGAATTTTCCTCCTTGGCTTAGTTTTTTTTTTTTTCCTTTTCTTTTGCCGAAAAAGCAGAATTCAAAAGATAAATATTCTTGTTACTTTGGTTATATATCTTGTTTGAATATACCAGATATTTGATTTTAATTTTCTTTTGTTTTGCTGCTTTTGTTTTCTCTATTTTTACAGCAACCGAATCAGCAAGCTGAAGCTAGTAGCGGTGCAAACTCTCAATTTGCTCCTCCTCCTCCTCCTCCTCCACCATCACTTCCACAGCCTCATGGAAGCGGTGGTGCGGGCTCAATCCGGCCAGGATCGATGGCTGATCGAGCCCGGATGGCCAACATACCTCTGCCAGAAGCAGCACTGAAATGTCCACGATGTGAATCGACTAACACTAAGTTTTGCTACTTCAACAACTACAGTCTCTCTCAGCCTCGCCATTTCTGCAAAACTTGCAGAAGGTACTGGACCAGAGGGGGTGCCTTAAGAAATGTTCCAGTTGGTGGCGGATGTCGGAGGAATAAGAGAAGCAAAGGAAGTAGCTCGAAATCTCCGGCGAGTAGTGCTGATCTCCAAACAGCTTCTGGTTCCACAAGCACAATGTCTTCTAGTGGAACCAGTGATATTTTAGGTCTTGGACCAGTTCCGCCACCGCGGTTCATGACTCCTTTACATCATCTCACGACTGAATTTCCTGGCGGAGATATTGGCTTTAATTACGGTTCACTTTCTGCTCCGGTAGTAGGAGCAAATGACTTGAATTTTCACATAGGGAGTGCTTTAGCAAGTGGGGCTGCTGGCGGTGCTAGTGGTGGTTCTCTTTTATCATCACTTAGTGGTTTAGATCAGTGGCGCTTCCAGCAAGCTCATCAGCAGTTTCCCTTTTATGGTGGGTTGGATTCTTCTTCTGGGTTATACCAATTTGAAACTGCTGCTGAGCCATCTGGTTACGGGGCCGGTGCCGGTCAGGTCCGGCCTAAGATTTCTTCTTCTGGGGCTAGTCAGTCAGTTTCAGTGAAAATGGAGGATGACCGGGAGCTGAATTTGTCAAGGCAGTTTTTGGGGATTCAAGGAAATGATCAGTACTGGAATACTACAGCTGGCACAGCACCATGGACAGATCTTTCTAGTTTCAGCTCTTCTTCCACTAGCAATGCCTTATAGATTTGGTCTCTGCTGTGTGCGAAGTACTAGACGGTGAAGCTTCGGTTTTTTGACAGTGTAGCTTCCACTAAAGAATATCAATTATGATCAAGTCCAAGTTGCTTACTTTCAAGTTTCAACTTCATATAGCATGGAACCAAGATCGAAAACCTAGTTCAATATGGAGATTGAAGGCTTATCTCTTTCAATATCAACTTTAAAAACCCTAGAATTAATTGGTAGGTTGATTCTTATCTTTTTTTTTTTTTCATGTTTTATTTTGTTTTTGAGTTAATTAGTTTAGCTAGGTTGCAACGTTTGTGCATGTTTGCCATGTATGAGAAATGGGGTTTTGTATGAAACATCTTGATGATATATGTACTAATCAGCTTGATATTTCTGTTGAAATTCTTTGTTGCAATGTCTCACAGATCACCTAATTAATTTTCTCTACATTATACATGTGGTTATGGTGAAAGCATATCGAAACTTGTATTCCCATTTGGACCTATCCAGCTAGTGAATTCACTTGATTTCAGCTTCGATTTAGTCAAAATTCAGAGAGAAATAGAACCCTAATTAAGATTCATTCAGTAGTGTAGAACACTTGATTTGATTTTCGGGTAGAGGAATTAAGAAACCTGAAACCTATAGCGAGCAAAGGATCAATGTAGCACTTTACGAAAATCTTAGTAAAATTTGAAGCTCTTTTTGTTGAAAGTTAAATATTTCGGCTTGAAGCTTTCCACTTCACCTCAATTATTTTATTACAGACAAAATGAAAGCAGCTGCTCGAAGAAGAATATGTTGTGATGTTGATGCTTGCGTACAAGTTAGTAATTAATCTTGTTCATGATCCTTTGCATTTTTGGTGGAAACATATCACCTCACCAACTGGCAACCAAAACACAGAAACCTTTGATGGTAGGTCATGTCTTATTGATCCGATGATGCTATGAACATCCAGATCTTAGTTAAAAGAATAACCTCAATCCACACTCTTATGGTGATTATATGTTAATGTTTGTTAGGTGAGTGAATGGGATAAAATTGTTGTGATTCTATTTCAACAACCGACACATACTGGCAACTCCTTGCTTGGTTTTGCGATTACTTCAACATCGAATTTACCAGAATGGGTTGTTCACAGAGATTTATGGCTAGAACAGTCCAGTCCAGTTCAGTCCAGTTCAGTTCAGAAGCGCAGTTACTGGGGGAAAAAGCTTGTACTTGTCATATAGTGAACAGATAATTAGACGGTAAAGTCTCATTGTCTTACCAAAATTATTACATTCTTCCGTTCCTCGTGCAGCCATAGCTGACTTAAGTGAACCCCCTTTAACTGAAAACTTGCTTTGCCACCTAATTAGCTTATTACTTAAGCTGTGCAAGAACCAAGAAAAGCCAGGGCCTTGAACGAATTGGTAGAATATAGTAATTGATCAGTGCATGTCTTCCCAATTTTCTCCCTGATTGGTGCTAACAGTTTAACAGTATTTTAATGGTACTTTCCTCTTTATTCTAGTGTATTTTAAAGGGCGAAAATGATCCACCTTGAATTTAGTGACATCCAACTCTCTCCCCAAGACAAAAACCAATTGTTTACGATGCATGTCTTTTACTATTTGATTAATACATCAACACACCAATCAATTTTATAATTCTTCAATAATATGCCAATAATAATAATAATTATAATGATAATGAGTGAATGTGACGAGGGTGAGGTCATGAACCATGAGGAGATAATCAAATTAATTAATTAATTATTGTAATATTACAACGACAAGAGTCTCAAAAGACTCTAAACTGCCCATAAATTCCATAACCAAAAATCAACTCAAGTGTTCTGAAAACTGTTAATGGCGGAAGAATTCTCGAATGTCGTTGCAGGAGAAGAAGGAATCCGTTAATTAAGAAGACTGGAAAGGGCCAACGGGGTCAAAGGGGATGCCACTACTAACACTCATTACTCTGAATGTCTGACACTGACCATTTGGCCTTTTTGACGTGCGTGAGCGCGTGTTCTTTCACGACTCACTAGGGGACAAAGTAGAGATTTGTCAGTATGTGGGCCTGACAGCGGCGCTCAGACCCAGTAACGTGTTCTTTACACTTCACGCGTTACGTGGATGCGTGGGAGTCTGGAATTTTGTTACAGAATGTGCCTTTTGTTACAACTTAAGCACTAGGTTCGGGTTACTGACACAGGTCTCTCCGTGTTTGGTCTAATTTAACGGAAACCAAACGACGTCACTTTGGCCACAGTTTCATGGTTCCCTCTCAAATGGTCTTCGCCAAAGTTCCAGGGGAAAGAAAAGACAAAAGGGCTTAAATTTTCTTTTAAAAGAACCTAAGCAACAAACATATTTTACCTATGAATTAAAATTTTCTGTTAATTTCAACTTTTACTTAATAGACATGTATGTAAATATTAATTGTACATTGATAATAATATACACTTTGTAATTTTTTTAAAAAATTTAAATCGATTTAAATTAATAAATAAAAATTTTTAATATTAAAATAATTTATTAACTAATCTTAATTGACTATGTAATTATTTTTGAATGATAAAAAATTAATAAATTTAGCAGATGTCAGAAGAGAATAAATTATATATATATATATATTATACCAATAGAAAATTTTCTAAATGCTTTAACTAGAGATTTTCTTGGCTCAGTAACAGATATATAATTAACTAAGGAATAATCTTCCATTTTTCATACCATTTTGCAATTGATTGATGCTATTAGCTAAGAAATTTGTGTATGATGTTTGCATAAAGTTAGGCAAATCATGGTTAAGCAATATGGGCAAAAGTTTTATAGTTGGGCAAGAACAAAAAAGAGAATGCACCCACAAATTTATGAAACCTAATAATATTTAATGATTATTTAGTGCCCTCATGTTTTAACTAATCTTTAATTAAATAGTAATAATAATGATAATAATAAATTTGAAAGAGAAAAGAAGACCTACAAATGATAACTATCAAAATGAGTGATAAAACGATGTCGTTATATATTCATAAATATATGGTGAAGCATAATATTATTATATTTCAAATGGGACTGACCATCTTACAAGAAAGGAATCTGGTTACCTGGATTTGCTTTTGCAAGAACCAAGGCTGCTTACCGAGAACGAATAAAGCACATTCAAAACCGTCAAAAATAAAGGCCCAGTCTCTCTCTTGAAAACGGCCATGGTCATGCATTGATTCAATGAAATACTAAAAATAATCATTAGGGCAGTTTGGTTGGTCAGTCAGTCAGTCAGTCAGTCGATCAAGTAATCTTCACAGTGACAACGCAGTGATCAATGGAGATTACTTAATTAAAGAGTTGCAGTGATCCCAAAATTATGTAAATTCGAGCTATCTTCTTCTCTTCTGCACTGTTAACTTCCATAAAAAGACATCCATTACCCCCATTTAAGGGAAAAACCAAGTATGGAAGAAAGAAGTTATGGGAATCGAACCAGTTTCTGGCTCGGAATTCCAAGCAAATCTAAACTGCGTGCAAAGCATAGGGATATTTACTGCAGTGTTCAATGACATCATTCTGACAACATGCTACAAGCTCACATGGGAATTTGTGAAATACCCTTTCATTCTCTCTATAGCATATTGTAGCAGCCTGCAGCTTTCGCTTTTCTAACGTCCTTGTTATGGCATCTCCTCTCTCTCTCTCTCTGGTTAATCTCTGTGAACAGAACAGGCGGAGAAAGGAAGTAATAGACTGAGATTCCAAGCTGAATTTAACTTCCACTCACATTCTCCCACATGTTCTGATCACAATCACAGTGTTCATGTTACAAGCTTTAGTTTCCTTAACGAGGTTAAAAGGTTGTCATTGTAGTTTCCTTAACAGGGTTGCTTAAAATGCAATTATTCAACAAAATCATATACACATAGCCAGCATTATCAAGTGGACTTCTGCACTGTCGTTTTCAAAAGTTTGCCATAAGAACTTCAGTAGATGTTCATCATTTCATATAATCTACCATATATTTTGTGTTGGCATGGGCCTATCTAGCAGCTATATATTGAATAGACCAATCAAAATTTGAAGACCAACTCACTTTCATGATGAGTAGTAGTATCCTAAGATGTCACTTTTCCATGTGTCTAAAGAGCCATGAAATTTGACCATAAAGAGAAGCTATCTCTTAGCTAAGACATCCTGCGTGCTGGTGTAATATCAGCCGTCAGATTGACAAAGTTATTGGGCAATGATGGATGACAAATCTAGTTCCACAATCAGGCTCTGATTCTTTTAAAGATGAATTATTGGGTCTTAAAATCTTAATCAATAAGGTACATAACATAACTGATGCTTGCTATTATTACAATATTTTAACAATATTCCATATTTATTCCACGTGTCACAAATTATGCATGCACGTGTGTGAATATAAATATATAATCATGTGTTTGAAATCATGATTCAGCATTGAATATCAGCAGTACATCTGGCAACACAACTCCTGTACATTGAAGCTTTTGGTATGCCCATTCGGTTGGGATGGAGCATCATGCACTGGTAAACAATAAGCAAAGTGGCCTGCCATCTCCATGCGAAAACAAAATTTTAAAACGTGAACATGAATTATATTTTAATTTCTTCTGTAGCCATAATGAGTTGATGGAAAATTTGAGTTGGGTTCTCGTTGATTGACAGATAAGGAGAATCTTTTGATAGTGTGTGTTGGGTTTGTCTATGCATATATGCATGGAATATTGGATGCTTGCGTGAGGAAGCACTCAGAATTTGTCTTTGTTTTCATCTGCCCATTTACCTTCGTATGATTAGACCCACGTAGACCAATCTACAGTAGAAAGAACGGATATTTCTTCGACCAGATAATGCGAAAAATTAATACAAATTCCATTGAAAAAGCTGAAAAATAAAAGAGAGACAAGTCTAATGTAGTTCAGTTCTAGTCCTGAGCGTGAGCGCGGAGAATACGCTCACAAGTGGCCCCATATTCTCTCATTCCAGGGCGGCACATAAACCTGCTCCTGCATATGCAAAAGGCTCTGTTGTTCTCTTTCCAAGGCTTATTAGTATTTGGTAACTGAAAATCGACCCATATTATTATTTTAATCGATTCAAATTTTATATTAAAAATTATAAAATACGTGTCATGTGTCTCAGCCAAACCCCCATTTTAGGTAATGATATGGTCTAATGTGACCCTAAATGGTGAGTGAAAGGCATGAATTAAGTAATAGGGTTGCTGGTGAAGGTGATGATACACACACACACACACACACACACACACACACCAATAGGATAAAAGACACAAACATTTTTCTTCTGCAGTAATTTTCTGTCACCAAACAAGGCAAATTATTGCAACACAGACAGAAGTTGATGGGCAATTGTCCTATGACATATACTCCAATGTTTCATAGCCTTAGTTTTATTGTTATTTGTATGTCACTCTTGTCTATTTCTTCTTCGTGGAGATCATGAATAAGATTCTTAGGTTCTTGGTTTATTGCCATATAATTTATGAATCTGGGCTTTGGGTCGGGGCCTCATCTCACATTGGGTTGGGCTTCTTAAAATTATATCATCCAGCCCCTTTGGACAATTAGATATGTAGTGTTTGGTTGGACTACTTAAATGTCCAAAACTTACCCAAAAAATAAAAATAAAAAAAAAATTAATGTTGTAATGCTACATAAATTATTAATTCAATGGATAAAACCTTTAAAAATAATATAAAAATCTCGCTCGTATTAAAATTAAGAACTGAGTTTGGTTTACATAGAGAATAGAAAAAGATGTGTGGGTTTGGAATATAAGTGGCAGAAGAGTAAAATTTACACCATAATTTAAACGAAAACAAGTAACAGTATGGAGTTAAATTTATCAGAAATCAAATAGAAAAGCCCCCACTGGTTTACGAGGGATAAAGATAGTCAAATATGCTAGTTAAAGTTTGGGAATAAAAAGAAGGGTAACGGGGGCAAGCCTGGATTCTTTCTGATCCAATGCCCTTTTACAGGTCACTGGTTAATGGACAAAAATCTTGTATTAGGGGCGTGCAATGTTAGAATTGGAATCGCCATAAACCCAACCAAAATAAATAGGTTTAGAATTGGAACTAATTTTTAAGGATAGATTTTGATTATAAAGTTTATAAAATTTGGAACCAGAATTAAATCAAAAAATCAGTTTTAATTTTAAAAATTAAAAATTATTTTAAAATTTAAAAAATCAAACACTAAACTTCGTATTGGAATAAAACCTCTTAACCTATTAAACTACATATATAAAATTA
>CP135576.1:2091720-2333244 GCA_032401905.1 Swietenia macrophylla
ATATATATATATATATATATATATTAATTTTTTATTTTTTATTTTTTATTTTTTATATTAATTATTTTAAAATTTATATTTATATCTTAAATATTTTTTATATGTATTTTAAATTTTATATTTATTATTTTAATTTTTACATTGATTATCTTAAATTTTATATTTATTATTTTAATTTTTACATTGATTATCTTAAATTTTACATTTTATATTTTAAATTTTATCTTAAAAAATGTATATTAAGCATTAGGTGAGTTATATAATTTATTAATCTTCTATATCCACCTATGATACATCCATTTTTTGGGCAGACATGAATTTGGTTGGAACATTTGCTTCAAGATATCTTTATGACAATATGGCTATAAAACTGCACCAAATTAGTTCTTAGGTCACAGGAAACATGATGCATTGGAAGAGATTATTGGATTCCAGTTTTTTGCGCATTTGAATAGATTCTCCATTTGGGTACTACTAATTTAGAAGAAGAAACAAGAACAGCTTACAGAGTGTAACTTGGAAGCCAAGGTACCAAATGCAGGAGCAACTTACACAGCAAATTGTGTTTCTTTCGCGGCATTGCCCATCCACTGTTCGAGTCATTAATCCTAGCAACACCGTTTGTCTTGTGAAGTGCTTGCCAGACCAGTGTTTAGTGTACTCGTATTTAGAACTTACGAGGGGTATGGTATTCTGTCACATGTAAGCTGGGGGGCCACAACAATAACAATTTTGAGTGGCACCGAAATGAAGCGTGGCATTCATTTCTGAGAACTTAACTCAGCAGACTGTGAGCCCCTTAAAATGGCAGGATTACTTCCAAAAAGAGCATAAACTAGACACACTGTATACTAGATCATATAAATGTTATTTTGTCACTGAACATCTATAGAGCAAGAGAGAAAATCAAATAATTTCTATTGATTCAAAATAACAGTGTTTTTCATCTTACTAAAAAAATTTGGAAAACTGCATAAGCTAACACCATCTATCTGCCATAACTGAACTACAAATTCATTCCAAAGATTTATGGAGGTCTCTATTACTGCTTGTTGTCAGATGGACAACACACATAAATGGTCAAAATCCATATCAATGAGCATAAAAGCTCATCTATGTTAAGAAGAAGCTAAAGTAATGACCTTCTGTCATTGATTGCGATGAACAGTAACTTCTAGTGTGTGGTGAAAAAGTAAAAAGGAGATCTAATTTATTAATAGCAACAATGCAGGGTAAATTTCTGAAACCATCAACAAAGTATACATACTTATACATCAATGCAAAAGACATGGATATTTGAGCAGCTTCACTCCTTTGAAGTTGGAGTACCTACTCTCATCAATGACCACTTTGCAAATGCATCCTCACTTAACATTTTACAAAGCAGGAAACAATCAATACAACCAAATAATACTACTCAATGCAGACAAGGAAGCTCGCCTCATCTTATGGAGCACACTGGACTATCTCGTCTCTTCTTCCTAGCCCTCCTGTGGGTATTCAACTTTCGCTTCGCCACCTCAAGAGCATGCTTATCCTTGCCTTCCTTCAGAAGCTCACTGATCCTCTTCTCATAGGAAACAAAACCCGGAACTTCCCTGGTGACGTTCCTCACAAAATGCACCCTGTTGCTTGTTTTCTTCACATCAAAACATGCAACAATTTGAAAACCAAATTGTAACCCCAAAATCACTCAGCATACAACTCACCAATCCCAAATTCATATACCAAACACCCATTTACTATAAAATTGCACAACACCCTTGCCGCTAAACAGCTACACTCATGCTTAAAAAAAACCTCACCTGAGAAATTCAACAACTCCAAGCACAAAAATTATAGAAAGTATGCTTATAATGAACCATCTGCAACACACCAAAAGAAAAAATGAAGTACTTGCACAACAATTTTATTATGCTTTGGTTAAAACAGATTAATCGAATATCAGAAAGTTAATCAACACGAAGTTAAAATTCCCCTTTACAATCAGAAGGACGAGGAGGCAATTCACGTTTGGGATGTGAAGAAGCCACACCTGCAAATTATACCACATCATTTACTTCAGCATTCACATTCAAAGACTATTCACAATGTCCATTCACAATGTTAGTTTCCGAATATAAAGAAAAAGAAACACAAAAATTTTTCAGTGAATTAAGTATTTTTATAAAATATACCGTGGGAGAAAAATAGAGTTTAGGGTTAATTAAACTTTTTCCTGAACGAAGGGTAAATTGAGGGAGATATAGATTCAATATTACCTCAATTTTTGGACTAAAGTTTTGATTTTCACAGTCGAGCCAGCGGCCACGGAAGAATGAAGTGGGACTGTTTCAATGTTGAGAAACCCTACCTGAATACTACGTAGTTTTGGTATTCCTTGTGCAAGCAAAGGCAACACCGCAACCGACGATAAAAGCGGTATTGTTTTGACAGTAAAACGGTAGCTTAAACAGGCCCACATTATGAGTTTCAGTTAGTTGGCTTGATCAAAGTCTACTGCGTCACGACCCAATGATCCCGAGCAAAGTGGGTTCGAGAAGGATAACTGTGGGGCAACTAGTTACTATTTTTAAGTATTATAGTATTAAAAATCAAATTTTTTTTTTCAATCTTGATGTAAACAAGCATCAACTTTTATTTTTGTTATATATTCATTATTTGTTACGTATATGTTCAAAGTTTAGACTAATGCAAACAAGAATGCTCTGATTTTTCAAACTTGGAGCCCTTCTCAACAAATGAGCTTTCACATTTCCAAAATTAGCGTACTATACAGTTATGGCCTACAGGCTATCATTTACTGGTAAACCCAAGACTTTCGTCATGGCCTCTACCGAGTATACAGACCAGTTGATACGAGTGCAAACTGCAAAGCGAAGATCATTTGCTAACATCCATGGTAACATAAAGAAATAAATTATTCGAAGCACCAGTAAATCACAGGACAGCCCAGCATTTGAGACTGTAGCTCAGCATTCAAGACAAAGTTCCCAATACAAATATATTAACCCAAGACAATTACAAATCTCAATGGATTTTAACTTTTCAAGAGATTCTGAATCTCAGATTTTGTATGTAAAATTTTCGTACCACGCACGGAAAGACCGGTAATGTTAACATACTTGCACCGCCTGTTTCCGGTTTTCATTTTTTATTTAGTAATGTATAATTGTTAAGAACATGTTAATGCCCTTGAGATTTTCTGACTGATGTCTTCTTCCCAGCAGGTAAAACATCAACTGTAAGCATTCAAGTTCACAGTTACTTCTGCTTTTACTTTAGAGCTGTAATTAATTGACCAAAGAAACAAAGGAAAAAAAAAAGTGCTATCCCCATTTATGACATGGTAACAATAAGGGAAAAGTCCAAAGAATATTAAGCTCTTGTCCCACAAAGAGGACAAAAGGATTTTCCTTTCCCCCTTTATATATTTTTGGAGTGAACGAGGAAGAAATGTTGATTATCAAGTTTCTCAGGCCGAAAGAAAGAAAATAAAGATAAGATTTTAGTAATGATTATTTCCCCAAAGGATTTGATTATTCCCGAAATCTCGGGGGGCGGGACCAAACAACAGGACAACTGTACTACACGCTTAAATGGATAGCATTTCACATTAAAAAGAATCAGTCTTTGACTCAGTGCCAGCACTATAAGCAGCAGCTGTAGGTGGTGGCGCGTGCTAAATTCTCCGGGCAGCTCTTATTTCCTGTGTGCAGATATTGAGCATAAGAGAGGTGATGGGCCAGAGAATGAGTTGCAGGGAACGCCATGAAAATGAATTGTTCATTGCTGTGGAGAATGGGGACCTGCAGATGATTGAGGCCATGGTGGAGGATGACCCAAGTGTTTTGAAGATGACCACTGGATATGGAAAGCAATCTGCACTACATTTGGCGGCTGCTTACGGCCAGATCGAGGTGGGTTTGGTGCTGACTTGAAAGATTGTGCTGGTTTTTTTGCCTTCTTTATGCTTGGGAAAATATTGATGGGATTTTCTGGCTTTTGGTTTTGTTGGCTCGGTTTGATCATGGATAGGTGCTGTCTATGCTTTTGGATCGGTTCTTCTTATGTACCAATACAGATGTCTTGAATCGCTATAAACAGGTAATGTTTCTTGGAATTGTCTGTTTGATCAAATCCTGTTTATTTGTTTTGTTACTGGTTATGCATTTTAGTCTCGCACAGTGTATATTTTTGTCTGTATTGTGGATTAACGTATTGATGATCGGTTTATTAGACCCCGTTAATGGTGGCTGCAATGCATGGGAAAATATCTTGCGTGAAGAAGCTCATTGAAAGTGGAGCCTTTGTATGTTTCCTTTTGAATGAGTTTTATGTTGATTTCCGCTTAGCTTTGCTTGAATTATTTCCCATGAAACTGATCATTGGCTATGTTTATAATTTTATTAGATTCTGAAATTTGATTCCCTTCATGGAAGAACTTGCTTACACTATGCTGCCTACTATGGTCATTCTGATTGCCTGCAAGCACTTCTTTCTGCTGCCCGGACCAGTTCTGTAGCAGATTCTTGGTCTCTTTCTTGCTCTACATGTGTGTGTGTGACTTTGAATTTCAGTGTGATTATTGTATGATATAATTTGATGGCAATGGCAGGGGATATTCAAGATTTGTAAACATAAGAGATGAGAGTAGTGCGACCCCATTGCACTTGGCTGCGCGTCATGGATGGTCAGAATGTGTTCATAATCTCTTAGACAGTGGAGCTCTTGTTTGCACTCCAACAGGCGGAAATGGGTACTTATCAAACTCTACATCTATTCTATTTTTATTGACAACTTAATTCAGATTGATGATAAACATGTATGTAGTTATCCCGGGAGTACTCCACTTCATTTTGCTGCTCGGGGAGGTTCTTTGGAATGTATAAGGGAATTGCTTGCTTGGGGAGCAGATAGGCTTCAGCCAGATGCATTTGGGTGAGTCTTCTAAGCAAGAACGAGAAAGCCCTTATTCATTGCCATTAGTTTTGACCTTTTGGAACAATATAAGATTGGCCAAGCTGCAAAACCTTTGATGTATCATTGCATTTTTGTATGTTGATTCCATGGCAGTTTGCAAGTCTACCTTTGTGGAAACGTTTTTCTGAATGAACAAATTCGAATTGCAAATTGGGAAACTTTAATTACATGGCACCACAATATACATAGTAGATACATCAACCATGGTATGTATGGAAGAAAGACATATAAATGTAATTCATACTTGAAATTTCATGAAAACCATTCTAAGTAGCATTTTTTTCTTTTCTTTATTTCCTTTGGAAAACATGTCAAGGATTTTGTTTATGTGATGGCTTGAATCTTAATAACCTCTTGAAAGTCTTCTAATGATTTCTACTGAAAAAAATGAGTTCCTTCAGGAGAATACCATATGTAATTGCTCTGAAGTACAAGCATCAAGCATGTGCAGCCTTGCTGAATCCTTCATCTGCAGAGCCTCTTGTCTGGCCATTGCAATTACGGTTCATGACTGGTCTAAATCCAGAGGCCAAAGCACTGCTAGAGAAAGCCTTAATGGAAAGAAACGAGGAGAGGGAGAAAGCCATTTTCAATGAGCCAACCAGCTCACTTCCATTGCTTTCAGCTTCTGATCCTGAGATCGATGACAACACCACTGAGGTGATATGCCTTTAAGCTTAAATTACTCATTTAAACTCTGTATATATTCATTGTAACATATATCTAACAATAATAAATGTAATTGACTCAGGATATGATTTAAAGATATGTATTTTCCAGTCAAGGCGAGTGCTTTCTTTCTGGAGATTTAGTGTGACATAGGGAATCAGTCACCAATAAGTTACTTCTATGAATAAGATTTCAAACACTAGCAATTCTTGTGTGCCCTCTAAACCTAACAAGATCACTTTTCTTTCTAATGTGCATGTGATTGTGTACTGTGGTCAAGTTAGCATCTTTTGGGGTTCCATTTCAAACACTAGTTGGTTCGTATGTCCATTCATCATAGTAAGATTCTCTTAAAAATATGGGAAAATCCTCTTGTTCTGATAAATGAAGATGTCTTTCAGAATGTGAAGAAGTAAATTATTGGTTAGGCTTAGTTATAAAAATGGTTTTTATGGTAGAACAAGGCAATGATTAGTGGGAGAGTAACAATCTATTAAATATAGGCATGTTCAGTTTTTCATTTATATTCACCGGAAATTTTTTCTTAAGTAGGCCAGCGATGTTGAGCTATGTTGCATATGCTTTGAAAATGTGTGCACAATCGAGATAAAACCATGCAATCATCAAATGTGTGCTCATTGCACCCTAGCTCTGTGCTGCCACAAGAAGCCTCACATTGCAACAGCTTTTCCGGAGGCCCCTGCTTGCCCCTTCTGCCGCTGCAGCATTGCCAACCTAGTTGCTGCCAAGATTATCAACAATGATACAGAAACAGAAACTAGTCCTTCAAAACCCAGGAGATTGAGGAAGTCCTGGAATTCCTGTGAAGGCAGCAGCAGCAGCTTCAAGGGTTTATCAGCCATGGGCTCATTTGTGAAGATAGGTGGCAGAAGTTCAGGAAAGATTTCAGCTGAATGCAAGGAAGCAAGCAATAAGCCTTTACAAATGGATGCCATGGATTCTCATTCTTGCCATGTTAGTAGATGAATCAGCAGCTTTGCCACATTAAGATTGCTTTCAATGGCTCGTTTGGTTATATTTTCAACTCTCTGTTTGGGATTTTAACTATCGAGAGTCAAGTAAAATGTCCTTCTGCAAGTTTTGGTCAGTGGAGTCATATCAATTTAGTCTGCTGCTCTTTAGATTGAAGAACCAGCAATGTTATAGGTTTTTCATGCTTCAGTTCTACCCTTTTATCTGGAATAACGAAGCCAATTGCTCAATAGCTGGTCAATTATTTTAAATTATTATCCCTTTTCTTCTGAAGTAAAAGCTAAAGGAAAACACATTCTGTTTTATCCAAAATTTCTCCTTCTGGAAGAAGCACAAGGAAAAAATGCCCATAATTTCATGTCAGATTTTGTAAGGTAAACAGCCATTTGTGCCACACCTTTTGTTCAGGGGTAACATTCGGCCTCAGCTTAGGACCTATCAGTTTGTGCATTCTGCTCAAATAATCTTGCAATCAGTAAATCTTAGAACTACCAAGTAATTAAAAAGTACCGCGATCTTAGCTGATCAAATAGCTCAAGTTACAGTTGCCATCCTCTTTTTGAGTAAAAAAGCATAACACCTAGTTATTTTTGCCATATTGTCATGGTCATAGTTGGGATAGTATTAGAAGATTGGGGTTCAAATCCAACATCAGGGTTGGAAAGAGATTTAGATTATGAATATGTAATATTTAGAAGGAATTTGTCATGTCTGTTATTCTTGCTTGGCCTGGTCATATTAGGTTCTCAACTGTACTTTAGACATGGCGCTGGTACAAAGAAATATGAAACAGCTTAGTTTGAAAAAGAAGAGGGAAAGAAACAAAGATAGAGAGAAAGGAAAGAGGGGGCAAAAAAAAAAAAAAAAAGGAAACCATGAAAAACACCAAGAATCTTTGAAAGAAGCAAGCCTTAATTCTTAATATTCCTTTATTATAGTTAAAAGACAACAGTTTGAGGTATAACTTTTGGCAAAATTCCCCAGTTGAAACAAATAAACAAGAACTCGCCGTAGGTTACAACCATATAGTGCAGTCTTTCCCGGATAGATTGCAAGTTCAGTGAAAAATCATGGTTCAATGAGTTGTCGACACACGCATGACAATAATAATGGAAGTCCATACCCATTGCCATGTTCCACCAGTTCTCTCTTAGATCTGCTCTCACTACCTACACATAATGAAGCACTTGAATGAGAAGCAAACTGGTCCCCAACAAATAAAGAATTTGGATTTGATCCAGGAAGAACTGGTGAAAAATCATTAGGTCCATAGTTGGATGGACTCTGGTTCCTTCTGTAAATGCTGGCAGCTCTCCTTTCTGCTTCAAGAAAGTGACCAAGAGATGGCGTGTTGTTAGCATTCACAGCATCAGTGGTTAGTTTTGAGCACAGCGAAAACAACCAGGGCTTAGACTTGCAATTCCTCCGGTCACTTAAGGTTCCTGTTCTTCTCCTGGTCGATCTTCGTGGGAGCTCCAGAATGTTAGAAACGCCAATGAGGCTCCCAAGTGTGATGCTCTTGTCATGGAAGAAAGACCCGGTGGACTGAGGTCAAACAAACAAGAACGTTAAGAATGCAGAATATAAAACCAAACACCAGTCTTAAGACAAATCCCATCTCAATTAATTCACAATTGGCGTCATCTAATTTAAATATTGAAACTTCGAGAGTTTATGCTCAATTGAGAGAGTGATTAAAGATCGATAGCAATAAATAATTTCCTAAACTATGCAGAAACGTCTAAAAATCTTTCTATGTAACAGTTTCAGTGATCTGTTAGCCCATGTTATGGGCTCACCTTCCTCAGAAGTAACTTTTAGTATTCTAATCGGCGAGAGATCCAAGAGGCTGTGGGCATCTTCTTCTCTTGTTTGCATTTCATCGAACATCATTGAGTATAAGAATAACCATGTTTGTATATTTTAATACTGAGAAAGAGATGCATTCTTTGCAGTGGTAATGGAAGCAACTAAAACAGTCAAACCACCATCATAACAGACCATGTGGAAAGAGTAAAGTGGGTTTTACGTTGCTTTTATTGTTGCATGAAATTAACTAAGAGAACAAAAAGAAAAAAAAAAAAAACAGGGAGATGCATCTGGTACAGTTTGCAAAACATTTTAAAGTGGTTCCATACAGCCAACAAAGCAGACATGAGTTTTAGGAATAAGAGACTCATGATTCTCGTAGCTAGAATTTCAATGAAAATAGCAAGTTTGTCCTAATAATAATGTTGTACACGTTCATGGCAATAAATTTTCAATGCAGAGTAAAACAGAGCCATCATATGAAAACCAAGATGCATGATTTGTTATCTTTCAAATTTCATCCTCGCTATGCTATTCATTCATGCAATAGAAAATAGAAAACATAAAGAAATGACCTCTGTGTCAAGATCTGAAGAAGAAACTGTGGAGGAGGTGGGAGAACCAGTGAGCAAAGTACTGAAAGAAACTGATCCCGATAAATTCCGATTTCTTACCAACCCAACTCTTGCATTCAGTGGTCTCAGGCCAAGAGGCCACCCATCTCCCTGTATTAAAAAATTTAACAAATGGGATGAGTCCCGTGTTCGTAATCCTTCAAAGGAGGGAAAGAGAGAATAACAAATACCTGTTGAACCATGAGTCTATAGCTATACCCCCTAGAACTTGGAGAAGTAATGGGACATTTGACGTACTAAGAGAAGTCTAGTGAAATCACAGTAGAAAAAGAACTATCATTTCCATCATCATGCTCTGTTCTGAACCGGAAGAACATCAAAATACAACAGCATTACAGAGAATATAAATTATCCTTTCATATACTGCTGCTCAGCAGTATTGTAAGCAGAGCTCGAAACACTAAAAGGTAACATAAAGAATGAATCATAAAGGGTGAGAGAGAGAAAGTGAAAGTGACTTCTTACCATTTCTACGGGGCATCTCTGGTTCGGTCAGCAGACGGAAGGAGAGGAAGGGGAATCATTTTTGTACCGGGGCAAGTGAAAGGGAACACAAAGAATGAAGGCTCTACTTTTTCTTTTTTGACCAAAATACCCCCCAAGTTTCAAACTCCCACTGTGTTTTACCATTTTAATACAGCCCAAATCAAAGCAACGGTTCAGTAATAAAAATTGAACAGGAATAATATGTACACACAATACATACAGCTTTACAGTTATAATCAGAGGCAATAACTTAACTTTTGAATCGAATGGATTTAGGATTCAATAATTTAAATTAGTTTAAAATATTATTAGCTTAATTTAGATTTAAAAAATAAAATTAATAAATTTTAATTGGATTTTTAATTTAAACTAATTATATACAAATATATTCTCTAACAACTAGACAATTCACAAAATATAAACAACATAAAAGAGAAAATAAAATTCTTTATAAGGTAGCAAAATCAAACGCTCGTATGTTAGAATTGACCTCATGGATAATGATGACTGGGCCACTAATCATACTGAGTTTGAGGGTACAAAATTGGAATTTCATATCTTAAATTTACCAACGACCGGACTTGCCAGCATGAATTTGCCCTCCGGCTCTTCCAGGCCATTTTTATAAAAGCACTGGGGATAATTGTCATTGCAGATATTAATAGTTGTTTTAATAGTAGAAGACAGACCATTAAAAGAGGAATTGAAAATCGAAAAGAAAACAAAGATTCTTTGTTGTATATCAACTGTTTCGTTCTGTACTCCCAGGAAAACCTTTTTTCTTTTGGTCGACAACCTCTGATCGGTCCTCGATTTGTCTAAATTTTTAAATGAATGAACAACGATAAAGTGTCAAATCATTCCCCACATCCACTCTTGAATAATCAATCATGCCTGTTGCATCAATACTACTGTTGACTACTCTAAACCAGCGTTACCAAAAGCCAAGGAAGCAAGCAACATAAAACTTTAGTTCCACACACAAAGTTAGAGGCAGAGCAACAGATAAGAGATAACTAAAGCAAGCAACATAAAACTTTAGTTCCACACACAAAGTTAGAGGCAGAGCAACAGATAAGAGATAACTAATGTTTGTATAACTACTAGATTCAGATGGTTAAAGAAAATACATGAATGGCTACAGATATTACAAGGAAGTATGGGGCAGTGGGAGTCCCTCTGTCTGCTGCAATCATTTATGCACTAATTCCTTTTTCGTTTTCATATTTGATCGGAGTTGATTCAATTCTTGAGTTCATACTGCTGGGAACTGTATCTTAGCATCTTGCAGTACAAACATGCCTTCTCATATAATTCATAGGAAATTCAGTGGGACTATAATAGCCAGGTTGGGATGTTGAATGACTGTTATCGATGGCATTGACTCACACCAGGTCTGTACTCTCCAATGCCAAGCAGGTCCTGTGAATTAGTAAGTATACATTTGCACTTTCAGCATGAAACACTAGTTGGAGATATAGATCACAAACAACAGGAAATGCTAGTTTTATCCAACTGGTAGTTTAATTAATGGTAGTAATGACTAATCCAGGGACCACCACCAACGCATGAAGATTAAACAATATAATTCATGGCGTCAAAGAAAAAGAAAATGAAGATCAACATGACAAGAATAGGGACTGGAAATAAAAACAATCTGCACGCAAGGATTACTTGTGAAACTCCACATTTTTTATAATTGACTACTACATGGATAGAGCCACCATTTCTGCTGTAACATGTACTGTTGGAGAAAGCAGTATCGAGAAGAGCTAGTATATTGGTCTAACTTAGTTCAGCACATGTTTAATTAAGGAATCACCATTAAAAAGACATTAGGCTTGGCCTAACTTAATTGCCTAACACTTCGCAAGAGCAAATGGAGAAACATGATAATGTAATAACAGAACCAAAGAATAATTCAGTAAGAAAGTCAGTCACAAATAGCATTAATTTGAAATGAGCCTGTGGGGAGAAAATCTACCTGACATGCTTTGTTTTTGGCTCTGGTCTCTGCTGTACTAGGGATATCATGATTTGGTTTTAAAAATCTCTTCTCACGCCGTTCACATGAGCCCCATCCATCTGAGAACCTACCACCCCTAATAACAACAAAGAGCAGAGCAAAATAATAATTATTGCAAAACCACAAACGAAGGTGATGCCAATTTCTTTTACTGCATCTCCAGTGAGCCGTCAGAACTTACTGCATATAGGCTCGAACCACAAATTCAGCACGCTGAACATTACGATTTTCATCAAATTCAATAGTCTTATCTTTGATCTCATAGGAAACATTGAAGTAAAATGATATCTTCCTCCAACCTATGCAACATATACACTCCATGTTACATTCAACACTGAATTTCAATACTAAAAGGCATAAGAAACCCTAAACACGTACCTGACTTTTTAATGAAATGGCTCCCAGAAATCATAGTGTAATCAGATTTCTCCAAAATCTGTTCAATGAATGGGACCAACAGAATAATTTCTTAATTAAATCTGATGTAACCGAAAAAAAATTCTGATCACAAAAACTCAACTACCTAAGCTTAATTATGTTCACGAATTAAGGCTTGTTCGATTGAATACAAAAATTCTATAAAGAATATGTAATTGGTTGAGAATTTTCAAAAATAGTTTTCAGATCTTCCAACGTACTCCCTAAAATCAACAATAATTTCAAAGTATGAAGAACAAATGCTAATGCAGAGATTACAGATTAGATACTGAATGCATCGACAAAGTTATCCAAATCAGAACAAATACCCCCATGGCTGCATTCTGATACTCCTTAAACAGCGAAACCGAAGGAAACCTCCCAGACAAACTATGCCTGATAACATCCTGCTCGCGTTCCTCATTCCTCCCATTAACTCCAGGCGATAAATACGCCTCCGGGGATGGATACGTGGCCGGACTCGGAGGAGTTCGATGCACCAGAACCATAGGACTACTCTCGCTGGCTTCCGACACGCAAGTTCTGGCCATTTTCCGCGGCCGGTCGTTAACGATCTCTCCACGAGAATCGGAGTTCGTGGAATACTGTTGCTGTCGGCGGCTGTGGTGGTTGTGGTGTTTAGGGTTTGAGGGCGGAGAAGCGTGGGAGATTGGAGCAGGCGGGGATAGGTAGTTGGGGTATCTGATGGCGAGAGGTTTGCGATATTTAGAGGCGGAGGTGGAGGAATGTGAGACTGAGGCTGCGGCGGAGTCAATTACGGCCCATAATGCAGCGTCGTCCAGGTCTTTGTCGTCGATTGAGAATGGAATTGAACCGATTGGTGATGTCATTAGTTTTGGAGAGAGAAAGAGAGAGAGAGAGAGTAGTGAAAGCAAAGGCGGCAAGCGGACGGAGAGAACTCTTTAAAAAATTCAAACTCAGGGAAAATGGCAAAAACGGCGTCGTAGCTCTCTTAAAATAGATCGGCATGCTTTAATTGATAATTTGACCCACATTGGCACGATATCTCATTGCATCCTTGTTCATTTTATTTTTAGGAAAAGCGCTTATTCTGATGTATGAAAAGATATACATAATGATTTTAAAAAATTGCAAATATCAAGTAACATCAATGCTAGAGCATTTGATATTTAAAAAAAAAAAAATTAAATATAATAATTTTATTATCTCAACGTTACTGATACAATAGAATTATTTAATTATTTATCATTTAAAAAAATTAAATAAAATAATTTTATTTTATTAATATTATAGGTATAATTAAATTATTTAATTAATAAAATAAAAAAATATAATAAAAAATTTGATCATTCAATTAATAAAAAAAATTTATCAAACTTTTTATTGAATATATTTATTTCACTTTATTGATTAAAAATTCGATATATCGATAATAGCACGTAGTTAAATTATTTCATTGCATAATTTTTTTTCTTAAAAAAAATGCTCCAATATTAATTAAATTATAAAAGTTCAAAATTTAACAAAAAAAATAATTAACTTAATTAAGTAAACACTCTCTCTTAAAATTTTTTTAAAACTTTTAGAACTTCTCTCTTTAAATATAAATTTCCACGTCATCAATCTCAGCTGCTTGAGCAAAATAAATCTCATCAACAATGTAAGATTATAAGATAGCCATCGTTAATTAACACATAAAATTAAAAGTAAATTCACGTAAGATAATACGATATTCTAGCGCAGTATTCATTTTATTATTTTTTATTTAGAATGATGATATATGTACAAAAAGAAGAACGTTGAAGCCGTTACGGACCATGCCCTTTTTTTACAAGTGAATTCATTGTACTAATTAACGACGTTTGTATCGTCTGCATCAGTAACTGCCAATTGAATCTTCCTATCCTCGACCCTAAAACCTCTTCAACGCCGTTTGTTCAAAGCGGCAAAACGGGGTACCGAATTCTCCCTTTCCGTTACTGCCGCCCTCGATCAAATCTGAATTGTCGTCGAGATTCAGGCCATAGCTGTTCCGCTTCTCAGTCGTTGAATCCTCCGTGAATACCTTCAATTTATCAGCTGGCCACTCAAATGCCTTATCCTCTCTCTTCGATTTCGTCTCCGGAATCTTCGCGCGACCGCCGATCTTGGAAGTGATTGCAGCGAGAAGAACCGGATCTAGGAAATCTTCGAGCTTCTTTTTCGTGGTTTTTCTCTGTTTCTCCTCTTGCTTCCTCTTTAATGGAGTTGGATTCGCCTTCAATTGAGAAGAAGTTGTGCCTCCAGAAACATCATCCCTGTAACATTTGTTTGAATTAATCAAGTAAAAATCTCAATAGAATCCAAATAAATTTGAATTTCGAATCGGATACACAGAATCATTCGTAGAAAGAGAGAGTACGGAGAGTGAGGAGAGGAAGGGCGGAGGAGGCGCCGGTGGATGTCATCAACGGTGGCAAGAGGACTTGAATCTTCGGTCCTGCTCATATATTCCCGCCAGAGAAACGCGCAGTTTGAACCTGAGCCTTTAGCCGACTTGAGTCTTTTCTTCTTATGCAAGCTACTCTCTCGGTAGCTTCTTGTGCACGACTGCGTTCGGTGTGGTGGTGAGGGGAGAAACTGGACTTGGGAGTATCTCAATATTTGAAATTAGAAACAAAATAATTATACATTAAATTATCTTTTATTCTGCAAAAGAAAATTTATAAGGATTACAACCAAATAGAATGAAAATATAGGTCATGATAAAATTATTTGACACAAATTTAAAATTAATAAATAAATTTAAATTTTAAAAATTTGTCACGAACAATAAATGTAACTAACGTGTTCGTATTGCTTGTTTAATAATAATATCATACTAATATTTGAATTATTATATTTATTTATTCATTTAAAATACGAATAATAAATAAATTTGTAATGTATATAAATTAAAAAAATTACTTAAATTAGTTTGTAATTGATTTATCATCTGTTTATTAATCTTGTATTAATAAATTATTTCAATGTAATTACGATCCATTTATTAATTTTACATAAATAAATTGTATTCAAATTATTCGTTTAATAAATAAATTATATTTATATTTAATTTTTTTGTTTCGTTTAATAAATCAATCGAATTCGGATTGATCTTTATTTAACATAATACGAATACGATAATTTTATTTATCACTTTAAAATTAAATAAATTTTAGAATTTATTTAATGGAATTTTACCAATACAATAAATTTCTATAAAATGTGAATCAAACCCACTAAGCATGAACTAAGAAAACTTGATTCCTACGCTATTTGATTTTACTAAAGAGCTTTGAACCAAGCGCAACACAGTACGTGGCATTTTTTATCTATAGCTTCAAACCAACCCTACCATATGGTAATGAAGAGGAAATTAGGTATTATATGCAGGGCTGGAACTAAGCCATGGTCCCAATAATTTTTGTATAAAATTAGACCTTGGGTTCTAAATCTTGTGCCCTGTGATGTCAAGCTTCCGCTTCCACCCCCTGATTACGGGTGCTATATGCGGCAAAGGCTATAAAGCAATACCCAACTGTATCCACCTAGACCTGGGCCTTAATTAAAGAAGGTAACAGTAAGAATGCAACTTCAGCTTGGAGCTCGCCTGGTGTTTTAGTGCCGAAGACAACATTCAATGTTGATTTACTTTGTAGGCCATTGAATAACTTCAATAGAATGCTTGTGTGTCATGGGCTTGGAATTGTTGTACCTTCTATTTCACCAAATACTGCAGTCCATGAGTGTTCATTTCCAACAAAAACATCCCAATTTCTCCCTTGTCTTTACCATTTTCTTTATGAAGTAGTGTTTTTGTCTTCCTCATTTTGAACGCTTCTTGATCTGCAGCTCGTCACGCAGAAGGAAGGCTGGCCAAAATATCCAAGACGATTGATAATCCTACCTCCTTTTGTGTGAAAAGTGAGGAAAAACTGGAGCTTCGACTGAATCAATTGGCAAGACTTGATATCAATATCATTGAAGGATTCTGCCATTTTTTAAATTACCATATAGTTTAGATAATTAAGGCTATATGGGTCATCGGTTGTGACATTCACGAAGGAGTCAATCCTCTGATTTTTTACATTTTGAATCATCAATTTAGATCGTTTCAGTTCATCAATTTAGACTAAATTTTAAAATAATAAATATTCTAATTTTATTAGTTCTAAATTCAGAAATAAAAATTATTTTTTATTTTATATTAATTAAATTTAAATGAGTCATTAATTATTAATTAAAATAATATTTTTAAAATAATTAGATGGACTCAATTTTTTATGTTTGGACTGAGTTTAAACCGAAAATTTAATCAAAATTTATTAATTTTTAAATTAAAAATAAATTAATAATTATTAAAATAAAATTAAATCAATTTAAACTGATCCGAATAGAATCATAGTTGTTCTCCCCTTCACAAGTCTTGGTGAGTATTTTTGCAGACAATATTTTGTACAATTGCCGGTTCATGGTGGCCAAGAAAATGTTTCTGATAATCAAATTTTGCATTTACAAAATGGGAGTGCACTTCTGCAGTTAATTTTCACTGCACTGGGGCGGAATTCCTGCTCTTGTGAATATTTCAACATCACTTGCTATGTACAAAACAAATCTATGCTCTCATCTTCGCTAATACCAAACTATTAATGTTTTTCAGGTCTTACAGGCGGCCTAACCTACGCGGTATTCCAAAATTTTGGTAAGCCCTGATTTCACCTCCTAGTGTGGCTGTCACAATTACCAATCCCCATGCTGTTGCGTGAACTGTATGGCTTGAATGATTGCCACCGTCAAACCAAGTCGACCAAGATGAAAATGAGGAAGAGTTCTTATCCCCTGAAGCAGAAATGGCGGCTGAATCTTCATTCCTTGTGGAGGAAGAATTAGAATCTGAGGTAGTCGAAATGGAAGGTGAGTCATCATGCCTTATTGAAGAAGAATTCGAAGTGAACGATTCCCCTATCCCTGGATCGCGAGAAATGGAAGGTGAATCTTCTTCTGGGGGAGTTTGAACTCGCTCTGTTTTGTTACTTTTCTTTGGTAGAGGTGGCAATAGTCTCTTGCTCAGGCCTGCAGGGCTGTCTTCCTTGGTCGGTGAACCGCTAGCTGAAGTAGGCTGTGAACTGATGCGTTTTGAGTTCCTTTTGGAATGAACAGGCATTGGAGGAGGCTCACCCTTCACCATTCCAGGCCAAGGTATTGCTACTGAAACATCTTTGCACTGAAAATGCTCATGAGCTCTGGTAGTGGCAATACTTCTTTTCCCTGTGGTAACATTTCGATGTTCCTCACGCTTCCAGACATATACTTGAGAATCTTCACTTGCACAGACAATATATTTTGCATCTGCACTGAATGCAGCTGAAATTTGGCTGCTGGTATTTCGGAAACCTGTTACCAAAAAACATGTGCATGCCATTGACAGGGAGAGAACAAAAATTCTGTACACTGATGAAAACAAGCATTCAATTTCAGTTTTCTGGATACATACCTCTGAATTTATGAACAATGTCTAAACCATCCAAAATACGGATCCGGGAATCAGCAGAAGTGGCAAGAACTTCAGATGGATTGCTTGGGGAAAACTGTTCAAATATAATCTGTCTTTAGCCCTTGGAAGTGCGTAGAAATACCAACACACAAATGAGGGGCAAAAGTAGAGTTACCTGGAAACCAGTGATTTTCCTGGCATTAGACTTCTTCTTGGTTTGGAAATCAACCTGGTTTAATTGACATAATTTGCAATCTGTTCACCAAATAAAATGAAAATTTACATAATTGCCTTTCAACTAAGTTTCAACAGGAATGGGAACACTCAGAGCAACTCATACCCAGTATGCTGTACATGCGACAACTCCCTTTGTGTGAACCAATGAGGGCATTCTTCAATCGATGAAGCATGAGACATCAAAGAAAAAATAAGATCAAAAAGCAGAAAACATTAGCTTTTCCAAGTTGATTCAATAGGTACTAAGGATATGATAGATTGAGATATCTTGACTTCTAATTTTTGGCTGTTAAACTCTGAAGCAGCACAAACTGTGTACTTCCAGACAAAAATTAGACTTACCTGGCCATCAGGTGTGTAACAAACTGCTGTGACCATTTCATGAAGATCTGTCCAGTCTACGACAAGCCGATCAGTTATGCTCCAGATTCGCACCTTTGCGTCAAGTGAGCCACTTATGAAATAATCATCATCCACAGGATTGAACTGAATGCAAGTTACTGCAAAGCAAATTAAACCCACACTAGAATTCACTGTAAGTTGGAAAATGATGAATTTCTGAATTGCTTTTCTAAGGAGAAAAAAGACAGCTTACCGTAATCATTGTGGGCAAATAACTTTAGACAGCTCTTGGTTTCCATGTCCCATAACCTGACAGTTTTGTCCATTGAAGATGAAAGCAGCAGCTGCAAAGCCATAGAAATTTGGCCTGTCAGAAATGTTCTGATTGGTAAGAAATTGTGATAATGGGAAGAAGCTAACCTGAGATCTGGACCAGGAGAGGTCCAGAACATCATCCAAATGACCTCCGAAAGAGCAGAAAGGTTTCTCAGAGAGCGAAAACACGGTTTCTGGCACATGAACATAATCAGGAGAAGTTGAATTCTTCCCTTTCTTCTTCTTCTCTGATGGATTTGGTGAGGCCTCTATAGCACATGATTTATCTGAGGAATTGCAGATCGAAGAATGAAGTGGGGTCACACTCCCTTCGTTCATAGACATAACTTCACATTCTTGCACTTCCCACACATGAATTATTCTGTCTTCACCTGCACTGGCTAGAAATCTGGCGTCGGTGCTGAACTTAATTGTCCAGATAGATCCCTCATGAGCCTGAATCTCTTGACATAAATGCAATGCACTCAATTCTTTATATGATTTCCCTGTCTGTCTAACTTTAACCCATTTATTAGAATTCTTGCCCTGTTTCTGCTCTGCCGCCACTGCTTGATTATTCTCCCTCTCTTTCTCTCCCCTTAAGGTCATAGAATGAGCCACGCCTTTTATGTTCTTCAGCAAAGCAGCTCCCCTTCTCTTGCTCATCCTCAAACTCTTGGACAGGTACGAATTTGCACTGAATTTTCTGTCATTATCATTCATACTAGATACATTTTCTCTTCTCATTAGTTCCTTAACGACCGGCGAATGACCGACAGTTTTCTCAAATTCCTCCATTGTTAACTGCTTCCCTGTCTGCAAATCACTAAGCCTATTCCACATCCCATCTTCTTTATACTCATTAACGACAAATTCTTTCCCCGTATCTAAATTCTTGATCAAGAAAAAAGCTCCTAACCTACTGTTTGACAAATTCGACGTTAAACCTTCGCTGTGTTGAACAGACCGACCATTTCCGGCATCCTTATTTGCCACTCTTACAGACTCTTGGTACGGACATATTTTAGCATTCTGCCCGAACAGCATTGATGATGTTCTCGTCAATCTTTGCTTTGATATCGATCCAATCATATCCTCTTTTCTTTGTCGGGATCTGCATAAGGATTCAATGTCTCCATCTGACCTTGACCGTACAAGCAGGAAGGGTACCGGAGAATTTTCTTGCAAAGGAGAATGCTGTGTCTTTAGCGGAGAATTTGAATGCTGTATCTTTACAGGAGAATTTGAAGGTTCTTGCTTGGCTGCTTCACTAACTTTACTGTTATTCTCCAATGGTGCAGAAGGTTGAGGTTGATGATTGTTCCCAGCTTTCGTCGAAACGGCTTGATTAAAACTAAGAAGCTCTTTATCTCGAGACAGTCCCATATCTTTTAACAGACGCTTACGACGTTCCGTGATAGAACCTGGGGCCACCATCCAGATATTGTAATCCGGCGACATTGAACCGGTGGGTGACGCGGCGAAGTTATTGAACTCCTCATTATGATGGATGGATGACACCGCGGAGGCAAACGACATGCGGGAATCTTCAAAGTCTTCATCTTCTTCGTCGGAAGACGCCAAGTCAAAAGGCATGGCGGAGGAGATTCGTTCGCACGATTCAAAAAATCGGTCGTCGTCGTCGTCATCGGCGAGGCCGTCCCAGTTCATGGTAAGCGTTCTTTTACGTTCCATTTTGTCGCATCTGATGATGTGTTGATTGATGATTGGGCTTCGGCTTTGGATTTGATTTTGATTAACGTTGACGGAAGAATGACATGATCAACGAGGATCAGGGATGGCAAAGTGTTTTTCGGAAGTGTTTTCAACGCTTCTGGTGTTCTGGCTTTTGGGAGGAAGAGAGAAAAACAAGGGGGTGGGGTGGTTACCGTTATTTGTTTGCTCAAGGGAAGAGAAACGGTCAACGGGGTCGTAGTTGTTTGAGTTATTACATGCCTTCACGTCTTTGGCCTGGGGCAATTAGTGGTCAGTAGGCGCGTTATTGCATGGGATATACGTCCACATGAATTGGCCACACTCTTCTTGCCACGTCATTACTTACGAATCCAATGGCCCCACGCATATTCATGTTCTTGTCTTCGGTTCACACGCTTAATGGGCCACGTGGAGCCAACAGACAGAGGTTGGGGTCTGGACTCGGCCTAATCCAGACCAATCATAGATCATTTCTTTTTGGTCATTTTATTATATTATTTTTTTTTTATTGCAATGCTTCTACGTAATATTTTAAAGAACAACAAAATAATATAATTTATTTTACACGTGTTCAATTTTAAATAGGTATTATTATCATTGCAATCCATCCTTTCCTTATTATAACATATATATTGTATTTAGGGTGGGCAGATTTTAATCTAATCAATCGGTTTAAATAAGTTTAAAAAATTTTTAGTTTAATTTTGATTTTAAAAACGTTAAATTAATACATACTAATTTAATTTTAAATTTATTTTTTTAAACGAATTGTAAATTTTAATGCATCTTAAAATTTTATGTTTAGTTTTCTAATTTTAATGATTATAAAATAACTTATTTATATTTAATTGATATAAAATTTAAAACGTTAATAAAATTAAAAGTAATTTTTATTTTTAAGTTTAAGTCCAAATAGTTAAACTAAATTAAATTAAATTAAAATAGCATTCGTTGATTTGATTCAATTTATTATCTATTATAGGCGTTATTTAATTGATAAAACACAACAAAAATATACAAAATTTTAAAATAACCTAACTCATATTTAGATTTATTTATTTTTTAATTTATATAAAGTAACATATTAATTCAATACACGTAATGTACAATAAAAATGTTTGCTAATTTTTATAAGCCATTTTTCTTTAATTAATTGGAAATAGATTAATTAATTAATTATATTATTAGGTAAAAATAAAATAAAATAAAATAAAATAATGAAATTAATTTGTTGTAATAATGATGATGATGATGATGATGAAATCTCGAAAAGCATGGGGCTTTAGATACTCTTAGGTTCCGAAATTCACATGGCCTCTCAAATAGGAGACAATAGGTTAAGACTTCTAATAAATATTCACTAGCAATTGGCCTATATTTATACATATTCACCATTCGAGAGGAAAACTCATCATGGGGGATGTTTACCCTCTCTTGGAAAACCCAGGACTTTACATACACAAATCTAGGTGAAATCCCCCATATATGGAAAGGAGTTAGGGATTTGGGCACGCCAGTTTCTGAAATTTTAAAGGCTTCCCACTTGTCAAAATTGCCCCTTTTCTTTAAGGGACTAATTGACATCAAGATTCTTGAATCTTATGTATTTTGAATAAAGATATAATTTATTTATTTGTATCTAATAGGTCCCTAACTTTTATTAAAATAACTAAATATAATAAGGTTAGCGAGTCTTACATAAATTTTGAAATAAAAAAGACCGATCCAGTATTATTAGTTAATATAAAATTGCGCGTGTTTATAAATTGAGCAAGATTCAAGGGAAATGGTTGAGTTTTCAATCAATGTGAAAGTCTTGAATCTTGAGGTAGGGAGGGAATGTTATCTTTATATTATCATTCTCACAATGCAACCAACCGCTCAACGTATTTCCGTTATTTAAATAAAGTTAGGGACTTTTTTGATATAAATAGATAAATGTGCCTGCCTTTAGAAAAAAATAAAAAAATATGGATCCTAGTGTTATTATCCCTTCCATTGCTTCTTGCAAGGGTGAAATAGTATTTTCACTCAACGCGAATGACCCACAGCTACTGCCACTTCTTCTCCTCTTCTTCTGACAACTTCTTCCCATGTAAACCAAAGAGAATTCTAGCAACAAAAATTGAGAACAAAGAAGAGAATAAAGTATAAACTTGAAGCTTTAATGGCATTCTAATAGCTAAAAGGGAGAAGCTTCATTTTAGTTTTATTCCATATTTGAACTGAGGGAATAAAATCCCCACTTTGAGTTAAACAGCAGCGTAACACCTTGAGCACAAAAGCAGCTGGCCACAGGTGCAGCCAGCTGCAACGGTGGAATTCTGCATCTCCTTTTTTTCTTGGTCTGTACTTCACATTTGATCTTTTTCCAGCAACTTTAACTTTACAGCATTATAATTTCTTAGACCAATATCCACCAAGCTATCAACTTATGAAATAGGATCACAAATTAAACAATCCTGCAAACATTCATTAATTGTACAAGAATTTTCGTACCAAGTTATTGTAAGACAGTGAGACTTTCATTGCTTTTCCTGCTCTTCGGTTCGAGCTCTCTTGATCTTGCGGTGCAAATCGTCGAGAATGGGCTTGGGAAGCAGTGAATTCACCTCCTGTGATAGATCAAGACGTCGACTTGTTCGTATGTTTGGCGAAGCTGATGAAAATTTTCTTTTCGTCATGGACTTTGATTTTCTTGGTGCAGGTGGGCATTGTTTGATCTCTGGGATTTTATGATCCGTTGACGTTGGAGTTCTGAATCCGTCGTCGTCGTCGTCGTCCGTCGCTTTCAATTCTTCAAATCCTACGACGTTCTTGCATTTCTCTTCCTTAACTTGATTACCCGGTCCTCGACGGAGTTCAAGATCGTCATTCGAGCCTGCCAGTGCACTATTCTTGTCATCGCCAAATTCCGTCGAGGAGGCTGAGGCTCTCTTCAAAATGTCGAACTCCACACCTTCTTGGTCCCCTTTGACGAGAAACAGCTCCGAATTTGACATACCCAGAAGAAAAATCTCGTCGAATTCGGAGTACATGAAGCAAGTAGAGATGGCTGACGGAATCAAAAACTAAGAACAAGAAACGACACGGTGGTTACAGAGATCCTTCATGCATGGAAATTAAGAACAGGTAGAGGATAGAATTTAAACGGTAAGTTTTAACAGAGATTGAGATTGTGAGAGCTGATGATCAATGAAGATGATGATATGCATTGGATCCTTCGCCAAAGCCACTTCACATTCACTTACCTCATGAGAATTTAGGAGTACGAGTCTGAGCCTGACTGTAATATCATATGTTTTCGCACTTCGCTTTTTCTGATCATCTCTCTAATCTCTACGAACTTTGATGAATCTACGCACGTGGTTTGCTACGTGGGGACCAATGTCATTTTCTCGTTCTTTCTTTATTTTATCATATCGCGTTCTTATGAACTGATCTGTCTTGCCTCAGATGCTTTGTTTATTTTGCAAGTAACGCCACAACGAATTATTTGACTTTCCATTGCACCTTCGCTTTCTTCCGATGTTCGCGAGGGATAATACATATGAATCCTCGTTTTATTATAATTTATTAAAAATGGCATAATTTTTTCTATTTATATCAAATAAATCCATAACTATGAAAATAATTAAAATACTTTCTAATATTAAGTTACATGCTTGGAGTTCAATTTATCAGTGCGAAAGAACAAATTACCACTTATGCATTTTATCATTTACTATTGTTATTTTTTAAAAAAATTACTAAAATACTTAATATTACATGTAAAATAATTTAAATATTATTTTCATTAGTATATAATTATATAATAATTTAAATTTTTTAAAAATTAATTTTAACACTAATTAAATTTAATAAATACTTATTTAAAATTAATAAATAATTGCATAAATAAATATTTATATTTTAAATTTAGTATTTATATAGTATTAATTAGCACAAACAAACAGATGCTTTAACAATACGATAGTCTAATTCAATATTGTACCCATAATTGGGTCATATTAGTAGAAAATAACAACCTATTTAATATAAATCCAAAAATCGTATTCTTATTTGGTAAAATATAAAAATACACGGGGCTAAATGTAATTGCTCCATTTCGGTGGGCACCATGTTGGCTCGTGTGAGAATTGACTTCAATCATGCCAGAGATCATCACGTTACTTGTCAATTCATTGAACTGTAATTTTGACGCCATGTATTAATTGGCTATATGCATATATATTGTTATAACTACCTGCAATGATATCTTCTTCGTCACAAAGGCCGTTAATTGACATTATTATTATTATTTATTATATTAGTTTAAATAATTTAGTTTTAACAAAAAAAAAGTTATTTTATTTCAGTTTTCACCTTAAAACTTCAAAATCTATACAATTTAGTCCGTGGTCTAGTCTAATTACACACTTCTCATCGCTCTTTTAGCTAATCTGTTGGCTAAAATTGAGAGACTTGGTTGAATAATTGTAAATTATTTTATAAGTATGTCTTTTTTGAGTAAAATCATAATTAGGAGCGAGTATTTTTGTTTCGATTCGATTTGAGTCAGGTTTTAAACAAGTTATAATTATCGATTTTGATTTAATTTAAATTGATCTAAATTGATGGTAACTATAAATCAAAATTGAATCAAATAGTTCATTTATTGAATTAAACTAAAAATATATATTTTTTTAATTTTATAGGCTCAAAACTCAAAAATATAATTTTTTAAATTATATTAATTAAATTTAAATATATTATTATTTATTATTTTGAATAACAAACAAAATTAAAAATTTAATAAAAATAAATTGGTTCAATTTTTTTCGATTTTAATCGGGTCTAAATCAAAATTTGAATTAAAATATATCAATTTTATTTCCTTTTCAAAATAAAATCAAACAAAAAATTTTTACAATTGATCCGAACTAATTCAAATCATTAATTTAATTTAATTTGATTTAATATCGTTCAAAAGTGTCTACTAGTAAATTTCAACTGCCTAATAAATCCATCTCTAATTCTTAAAGTGCATTAAAACTATTCGCCAAAGCATACATAGAGTATGGCACAACCAAGACAATATTTCAAATCAAAATCAATGATCATTCTCAATCACAATCACTCCCACTATTCACCGTCCAATGTCTTCCATCCTCCGCGTATATTACATCAAATCTCTAGAGTTATTATTTTGCCTTCATAAAAAATGTGTAAGTTGAATGGGAAAACTTATCCTTTCAATAACTTGGATTAAATGGCATCAACCACTTCTTCACAAGAAGGTTGCAAAAAAAAAAAAAAAAACCACAACTTGAATGATTTTGATTGTGAAATTACTAGCAATAAGCACATAAATTATTTAATTAAAAATACTGATCGTTTTATCAAGTATAATTACTCGTATAATAAAATCTTTCTGTATACATTAAATATAGTTAAAAGTTCTGGATTATCAAGACAACTTCGTACGATAATATTGTTAAAAAAATATAAAATTAGATTTAAATGTTTGATAAATTAAATTATTAAAGTTATAGATTAAAATATCAAAAATTTTAAAAAATATTTTATTAAATTAAATATTTTTTTAAAACTTCGTCTGCTATAATAATTTTGTCCATGTCATTTATATACCGTAACTTAAATGATACCGTTCAAAATATTATTTATTTATC
Source organism: Swietenia macrophylla (assembly GCA_032401905.1). Taxonomy (NCBI): domain Eukaryota; kingdom Viridiplantae; phylum Streptophyta; class Magnoliopsida; order Sapindales; family Meliaceae; genus Swietenia; species Swietenia macrophylla. The sequence goes on from CP135576.1 coordinate 2,117,518, forward strand.
ATATATAATATATATAAAAATGTATTCTTGATATTATTTTCTTACACAATTTTTCAGTCATTGAATTAATAAAATTTTAATTATTAAAATTAAACTTTATAAATATAATTAATACAATATATATGTATAAATATAATCTTAATTATTTAATGTACATAATCCAAACATATTTTATATGGTGGCTTCTCAAAATTTCTTTGCGGTGGAGCAATCTATACGCAGCGTTTCGTGTTAGTAACTTTGGATTCCAACCACTGAAAATGAAAGCTGTTGAGATTTGGTAAAGCCGCCAGATTCAACTAACTCGCTCGGGTCATCCCTTAAAAATCCATTAATTAATTAATTAATTAATATTTAAGTAATTCCCGAAATGAAAGGGAAAAATAAAATATGAAATTCTCGTGATACGATACATTAACGAGACGAAAATGAATCATGCTTGAGTAAAAGGCAGGGAACCGAAGTTGTGGAGGGTGCATGGTTTTCATCATCAAAAGCGTACGCAACTTTAGAAACAACCCTACGCGCACCCTTAGCGCGTGAAGTACACCTTCCAAACACCTAATGCCAGCACTGAATGGCAGGGATTTCTTTCCTAACAAAAACTAGACATGTGAGTCACGAAGCTTTTTGGCTGCCGGGATTAAGTACAAGTGAAGAAATTAACTGTGAACAATTTTCTTTTTGGGGTGTTTGTTTAATGAGAAAATGAGGGCGAGAAAGAAAGAAAGAAAGAAAGAGTTGACAGCATGGTTGCATGCGTGTATGAATGATTGCATGTCATCCACATGACTTTGATGCCATTGCCAACCATCATGTCAAATAGATCCCATGTGTCTGATGAGTGTGTCTAGTCATAATCATGAATCACCCACGACCTACCCACGAGAAATTCAGTTTTTAAGAGGCCTTTTTAAGTTCTAGCCCCACAGTTCTTTACTTGAAGTTTGGGTTACTCTCTTATTTACCTTTCAATAGGGCTGCCATTTGGTGTCTTCTAGTTAATGCCTCTCTGAAGGCTAGAAAATTTGCTTACCTGAACTTTGTTCACACTAGTCATGTATAGTCATTATTTAAATTGTTGACAATTTTAGACTGAACAAATTGTTCGTGGATGGCCATGAATTTCACACTTCATAAACTTGTTTAAAATTCATTTAAATCCAATCTTATTTTCAATTTAAAATGATACGGTATATATGGTATATATACGCACATTGTATTCTTATATTGTCGTATACATAGGTATGATTATGGACATGGTTGTTAAATGCCAATTCTTGGCCTAAATTTAGAGAGCTTGTCACTTGGGATTCGTCGAATATACGGGCAGGCCGGCAGAGGATAACGAACGTCCGGCGAGTAACACTTGGATGGATCAAATTTAGTGCCATTAGTTCTAAATGGAGCACGACGTCTTGACAATTTGGATTAGAAATCCCTTGCAGATATCATACATCATGCATGGAATTTGGAAACCACGTGTACATATCTGAAATGGGGATCCGGGTCCAGATTCTTTCTTTCTTTCTTTCTATAATGTTTGATTGATTCCTCTTTATACTTTTAGAAGATGCCTGCCCTGCCTTGGCCATAAACTTTTTTATGATTTTGAGTTGTTCTTGGAGTACAGGGCCTAGTGAATGTGGTGGGGGACAATTTAGTGACATAGAGAGGCCGAATGCAAAGAGACAGAAGGTAGTGGAAATCTTACAAGGAGAATTAACATAGAATAATTCAACAAAATTATATAATTTATAATAATTTAAATATATTACCACACACTTACATAAACACACACGTACGCATGCCGTGGTCAACAAATTTATGTTATTTTACTTTTTATTTATTAAATTTATTACAATTGTATTCATTATTTTTTAAAAAAATAGTTTACATTGTATACTTAATTTTAATTAAGTTTTAAAAAATATTATTTTTTATGTTCAAATATATTATTTTTGGATGAAACGAAAGAATTCATAAATTCTAACATTATGCTAAACAATTATTATGTATAAATAGTATAAAAAATTCAAATTTTATAATTTTTTTTCACACGTTTTAATATTCACAAGAGTGCCGTAAAGTAAATGCCTTGTGCCATCAATTTTTCTTTGTAAATTCAAATCTTTATTTCGATTAATAGAATAATGAAAACATATTTTTCTTTTTTATAATTTCTCTTTAACATAATAAAAATGATGCACAAAACAAAATTATCATTTCTTTTATAGTCAAAAAGAGGATGAATGTCTTTAAACTCGAAAAGATATGTTCCATCGACCTATAAATTATTTTAATTTTTTTTTCTAACTTTAACCAATAGAAAATTAATAGTTATAATCAATATTCGTAAATAATTAAATTTCAACAAAATATTTGATCAAAATTTACCTAAATTTTTTGCATAAATATTATCAACACAAAAATACATATAAAATAATTTGTCTCAATAAAATTTGTGTCAATCAAATTTCAAATTTTAATAAATTTTGTCGAGACAAAAATACACATAAACTAACTTGCCTCAACACAATAACTCGAGAGACTTTAAACAAATTCAATTCTACGGATAATTTTTATCATGCCAAATGCATTAAAAAGCTAAGAAGAAAGGCGTATAAGCATTTTCGTCAAATTCGTCCAAAATATAATATTTCGAACATAAAAAATAAGAGTTTTTCAACTTGATCAAAATTAAAATATGAGCCAACAAATAATGCTATTTACAACCAAAAGAAAAATCCATTGTATCATTTAACAATTATTTTTACATTAATTATATTTAATAATAAATAATTTTATTTATTTGAGAGAATGTATACTAGAAGAAATTACGGATTAACCTTCTTGCAACCAAAATTATTAGTATAAAAATATTTATTTATGTATATTTAACGTACTTTATATTTTTTATTGTAAAATTTTAAAAATAAAATAAAAAATTTGAAATTATTAATGTAAAATTTAAAATATATAACAAAAATACTTATAATTTTAAAAAAATTAATAAAAAAATTAAAAATTTAAATATAAGGTACGACATAATGTTATGTTTATTATATTAATTATTATCATTTAATTTTATTTTGTTTATGAAAAATATTTAATGACATCGAAAGGATTATCATACATATATATATTTTTATATTTAAAATTTTTTATTTTGTAATTTGCAATAGTCTATGTAAAATATATAACAAAAAAATATTAAAATATATAAAATAACTAATAAATAATATTTAAAATATAAATAAAAAATTTAAAATATATAATAAATAATATTTAAAATATAAATAAAAAAATTATAATATTACCGAGTCTGGTTTGTTGGCTGAATCAGACGGTACACGGCGCAGCAAACCAAATAATTTGCACAACGTGCTGTGAGTACCCAATGAGTGAGGATTCTTACAAACCAAGGACAAACCTGTCATATGAACCCCACAATAGGAGCGGAAAGCAGGCGGACAGCTGGATCCACTAGAGCCGCCAGATCAGATTGACACGACGTGTGGACCGTAGATTAAAGTCGTTGAAACGACAACAAAACCGCATTTAACTCGCATTTCATTTCTCATTTCATTCGGTTTTGTCCGTCTTGGGTTTTTTTCATTTTGCCCATTTTGAACCAACGCAAGGCCGTGAGGGGCGGCTGAGAGTCTGAGACCACCTCAAAGAACGAGAAATCGAGGGCTTCGATAAGGTTATATTCTTTCGTTAGCTGCTCCGATTTTCAAATTGAGGTTTTGTTTTTCTTGTTTTCGGATTAATGTATGTTGCTACATTGTATGTCCATTGTTTTCTGAATTTGAATCGTTTTGATCTTTAAAATGCCGCAATTGATTTCTCATGTTTCTGAATAGTGCTTATTGTCATTTCCTGACTGCTTATAATGAACCATTTTTAGGATTTTTAATTAAAACTTTCGCTGGCTACGACAGTGATTTACATTGAAATTTTATAGTTCTCTGTGAAAGTGAGATAGAAGAATTTTCGTTGCTTCTGACATTTGCTTCACTACGGATTATGTAATGGCTGTTGTTTATGCTGATTAGACTGTCTTTTGCGGATATTTTTTTTTTCAGAAATTCATGCAATTTGTGACTAGGCTGGATTTGATTTGGGTTGTATTATAATTCTTTTTTTTTTTCCTTTGCACTTTTTGTTAATGAGTGTTGTTTTAGTCAGGTAAAAATCAATTTAGAGGTTGAAAACAAAATGTTTTAGCATTTAAAATTTCAGCCTTATACGGATAGCTGAAAATTCCCACCATTGCTATAGTTAGTTTGATTCTGTTCTAAACTGGAAAGTGTATTGATTGCTTAATGTAATATCCTGAAAAACAATTGTAAGGTGGGAATGTAAGTATCTTTCCAAATCATGCTTTAGATCTTGCACTGGGCCAGAATTTAAGTTATAGCTTTTACCATTGTTGACGCTTTTTTGTGTTTATCTCATTTTACATTTGTATTGAGGTGTGTAAAATAAATGTAGCTGCTTGTAGTTATCAAGTGTAGTGATTGGTTTTGTTGCTAGAATTAGTGTTGTGATAATTAATTGAAAAAAGACTGCTTTCATCATTGCCAAGAATTTAAATGATTCGTTACATGTAATTCATTAATAAAACTTAATTCTGAATATTTTTTAGAGTTTTTATGTTGCTTATTCCTAATTTTACTAATGGAATGTAGTTAATTCTTTGGTATGCTGTAGAAGATGGCAGATGGCAAGGATATTCAGCCCCTTGTCTGTGACAATGGAACAGGGATGGTCAAGGTATAAGACAGTGTTCTTTGTCCTCAAGAAATGGCTACATAATTTCAATCTTTAAGCTAAGATAATATAACTCTTTATCTTGTGAATATGTCCCAAAAAAAAATTGCTAGAGAGTATTATAAACTTGTAACTGATGAAAGTACAACAATGTTGCTAGGCTGGGTTTACTGGGGATGGCACTCCTAGGGCTGTGTTCCCTAGCGTTGCTGGCCATCCTCGTCATGATGGAGTGATGGTTGGCATGGAGCCGAAAGAAGCATATATTGGGGATGAAGCCCAGTCGAAGTGTGGTATTTTGACTCTGAAGTACCCAATTGAGCATGGAATTGTTAGCAATTGGGATGATATGGAGAAAATTTGGCATCACACCTTCTACAAGGAACTTCGTGTTGCTCCAGAAGAGCATCCTATTCTCCTCACTGAACCACCTCTCAATCCAAGGGCCAACCGTGAGAAGATGACCCAGATCATGTTTGAAACTTTCAATGCTCCAGCTATGTATGTCCCTATCCAGGCTGTTCTTTCGCTTTATGCCAGTGGTTGTGCTACTGGTAAGCTGTTTAATTAGTCTCTACAAAGTATTTTAATGTTGGCTTGTGCTGAGGAAGCTAGTAGATCAATTAGGAACTCATGCAAACAACTCCACATACAACAGTTTAATGGTATCTGATTTGAGTTCTCATTATTTTTATTTTTCTTTTGCCCTTTCACCTGTTAGAGTATGAAATGAATTCAAATGGCCATAACTGAACTTGACATTTTTTTCCTGCAATAGTTGTAATTACTAATAATTGAATAGAAAAGCATTTTGCATGAAGTGAATTCAAAAGGCCATAACTGAAATTGACATTTTTTCCTGCAGTAGTTGTAATTACTAATAATTCAATAGAAAAGCATTTTGCACTTGTTTGGGATACAACTTTTGTGAAACTTAAAAGAATAAATTTATGCAGTGACAATGATTGTAGACCAAGGAAAAAAAAATATCATTTTCCTCCTTGATTATCCAATATAAATATATAATATGCATTTGCTGCAATTAATACAATAATTTTTGGTTTAATTGGGATGTTTATTTGTAATGTTAACTAGCATTTCTCTTTTATTAATTGATCCTGGGTTGCTTTTATAGTAATCCTGTTCATTGCTCCATTCTGCAGGTATTGTACTTGATTCTGGAGATGGTGTCCCAATCTATGAGGGGATGCTCTTCCACATGCAATCTTGCATCTTGACCTTGCAGGTCTTGATCTCACTGATGCCTTGATGAAAATGTTAACTGAGCGTGGCTACTCATTTACCACTACAGCCAAACGGGAAATTGTCAGGGATATGAAGGAGAAATTGGTGTAAAATTCTCTTGATTACGAACAAGAATTAGAAACTGCTAAGACCAGCTCTGCTGTTGAGAAGGGCTATGAGTTACCTGATGGGCTATGAGTTACCTGATGGTCAGGTGATCGCCATTGGAGCTGAGCATTTCCATTGCCCAGAAGTCCTTTTCCAACCATCCATGATTGGAATGGAGTCTGCTGGTATACATGAGACGACTTACAACTCTATAATGAAATGCGATGTTGATATTAGGAAGGATTTCTATGGGAGCATTGTACTTAGTGGTGGTTCCACAGTGTTCCCTGGTATTGCTGATAGAATGGGCAAAGAAATCAGTGCATTACATCCTAGCAGCATGAAGAAAAAGGTGGTTGCTCCTTCTGAGAGGAAATATAGTGTCTGGATTGGAGGATCCATTTTGGCGTCCCTCGGCAATTTCCAGCAGGTAGGCTTTTCTTCCATTCTTTCCTTTTTCTATGCATATATTAATTTGAGAATTCATTTATTTTAGTTCAAGAAAGTTCCTCATGAGATAACTTTCTTCATTTCATTTGAGTGCAGATGTGGAATGCCAAATCTGAGTATGATGAATCTGGCCCTTCAACGGTGCACAGCAAATGCTTCTCAGATCACAAACGAATATGGGTAGACTCAATTACTGTGCTATTTTAAAATGAAAATGCTGCTCGCATTCTCATTCATTTTATTGTCTTTGCGTTCCTTGTAAATTCTGGACAACAACCTCAAAATAATGCAGAGATTGCTGTATTATTTTATATTGCATCTATTGGGTTGCTGGTTCCTTTGGGTACTCCGGCATATTTTTTTTAAGACTAGATAGAAACTAACATAGCTCAAGTACACAAATCAGGTTGCTGGTTCAAATTTCTCTTGGGTTTCTGGCATTGCTTGATGGAAACTGACGAATATGGACTTCAGAATCCTCGAATTATTAATAAACATTCTGGAAATTTCTTCAGAGTAAATACAATTTCCAGTTTGCATACATTCGTTGGCTCTTCTTTAAACTGATGAATGAAAATAGAAGGAATGTCCAATGAATGGCACAAAAGTTCATCCATCAAATCCCTCGCTTGCGTAACTACACTCTGTCTTGTGAACTTGGCCATGGTATATATGCGTCCCCTTAGGTTCAAATACTATAATTTATAGAGATTATAATATATTATTTTAATTTTATTAATATTTATTAATTAAAAACTAATTTTTTATAACCTCCAAAATAATATATTACACTATTTCAATATTCAAGTAATAAATGCTGTATCCATTAATGCACAAGTGTATCACCACACCAATCCACAGGTTATTTTCACCCGGTGAAAATTTTATGGGACAAAAGGAATACAAGCAGCAAATAAAGCACTAAACTCAACACATGCTGTCACAAATAAGGGACAAGGATTGGTTTATCACCTCATACAAGGGTGATGTAGTGAGACTAAAGATCTTTTTTTAGTATTTTATATTTTTGATTAATTTTTATTAAAAATTAAAATAAAATTTGAATTTTGTCTTTTTAAAAGATTGATTTATTATTTTCTTCCTTATACTGTGTCAAATCTCTCAAAGCCTATTTTGCCTATTTTGGATGTTTTCCCTTTGTATTTTACTCTCTCCCATGAAGCAAAAGACAGGAGGAGCTTTGTTGCTAATTTGTCTTGGGAGGACTATTATTGTCTTTTTATTATTAAATATTTTTGAGGAATAGTACTCTGTCACAGGTTGAGTCATTACATTCTCTTCAAAAGACATGTCTGTTAGGGTGTGCAGAACCCACACTTATAAACTCTAAGAATAGCCCATTCCTATTCAATGTGGGATTCCGTCACACTTTCCCCACTCAATTCTGTGATGCCCTCGTTACAGTGAGGTTCCCTGCATACCCGTCCTGCTTTACTTCGAAACTTATGGACCATTCATGGATGAATTGGTTATGTGTGGGTGCTTGGCTGAGATGTTAGAATTAGAATGGTTTGGCTCTGATACCACTTGTCACGGGGTGGGCCACTACTTTCTCCCAAAAAATATGTCTATTAGGATGTGCAGAACCTACCCTTATAAACCTCAATAATAGTCCATTTCTATCCAACATGGGATTCCGTCATAACCCGCCTTGAACCTGCTAGCTTTTTACTATTATATTATTATAAATAAAAATATTTTCATTAATAAAATATTTTAAATAAAATATTTTTTTTAAAAAAAATGCTTTTTAGTATATTCAAAATTTAATAAAATTACAAGAAACATTCGAAAGTCAAGAAGTTGAAATAGTGAAGTTATTTCAACTGATCAAGGTTTGAGAATACACATAAAATTCAAGAAGTACATATTTTTTGATAATTAGATAGTTAAGAAATTAAGGTGACTAATTTAGTTATGTTTTTAAAAATTATTTATATTTTTTATTATAAAATAATAAAAATATATTAATAGTTTTAAAATAAATAAATAATTATTTGAAAATATATTTATGAAAATAATTTGTTTTATTTAGAAAATTACCTATTACAAACATAATTTTTTGCAGTTTTGTTTATTTTAAGGATAGATAAGTAATTTTCCCTCTAATTTGCCATAGTCTTGTATTATTTTGAAGGTCAGAATAATAATGTAATTTCTATTACAATTTAGTATAGTCTTGTAATTTTGGCGAAAACCAGTATAGTAACGTAATTTAAAAGTTTTACTGGGGTACAACCGGCCAATTCCTTTTTCAGGTTTCAATCTCGGGTACTAAACTACTTCAAAATTTGATTTTGATTCAAACCCACAACTGTTGATCGATGAATTGTTGTGAATCTCCATTGTCAAAGAAGTGGGAAACCAAGCACTGAAATTGAGAATCGTTAATCCCAAGAGCTATGGAATCACGATTCAGTGATGCAAAAAGGATTCATTGTTAATATTAGCACGAGAAGTCAACGATCAATCGTTGCTGCGGAGTCAATACTCAACGTTGTTTCGATTATTGAACTCTACAGGAAGCAAGAGATATGGGTAGAATAGCGGTGGCGGCAATTGTGAGCTTGTGGGTCATTCCCATATCAATTCTCGTGAATCGCATTGTACCAGAACAGTACATGGTAAGAATGAAAATCCGTTTCGTTAATTTTAATGCGAATTTGTTCAAAATTCTCGTGGTTTACTCACCAGTTATAATGTACAGGATGAGATATTTCACATACCTCAAGCTCAGCAGTATTGTAAAGGAAATTTCAAGAGTTGGGATCCCATGATCACAACCCCACCTGGCCTGTATGTTCTCTAAGTCTTTTTAGTTTTAATAATGGGTTTTTTGTTCACTAATATGGAAAGGTAAATAAGATATGCATTTAATGATATGATTATCAATGTGTTCAAATGAATTAATCGATTTCCAATTTCTTGTTTTACAACGAGATTTTTACTTGATTGGTGCTTTTGCTGTTCTTGAGGTTGCTTGAAATGATGAAGAAAGAAATTCTGGGAAAAGAATTCCTCAAACATTTGTATTGAGAATAAACTATTTGCCTATGAAATATATTCTCAAATTATCGTGCTTTGGGTACTCTCCTATTCTTAGTGAAATATATTGTCTAGCTTGCTTTTATGTTCATAAGTTTCAGCGCACAAATTTTTGTTAGAATAACATATTAGTAAGAGAAGTTGATACATGCAATGTAAAACTTTTGCAGGTACTATCTTTCACTTGCCTATGTTACTTCTTTGTTTCCGGGCATGTTTGTTGCACAAGTGGTGTCATTTTTTGAAGTTTGCTCCGTTGCAGTTCTTCGCTCTACAAATGGTGTCTTGGCAGTATTGTGCAGCATTATTTTATATGAGATAATCACCTATTTGAGACCCACTCTTGATGATAGAAAAGCAACACTTCATGCTGTGGTCCTAGCCTTGTATCCCCTTCACTATTTCTTTACTTTTCTTTACTATACAGATGTTGCATCACTTACTGCAGTGCTTGCCATGTACCTTGCATGTTTGAAGAAGAAATACCAGCTTAGTGCATTGGTAAAGTAGTCAATTCAACTTTCTGGTGCATATTTTCACTACGTTACTAATGTTTCTGCATTTTATTTTGTGTAGTCATGTGGATATGTAATTGTGCATTATTTTACTCCTTCTTTGCGGGGCATATCTTGTGGTATACTTCTATTGCTTAGACCGAGAAACCATGTAGAAGAAGTGTCGTTCATTTACGGTGAATCATGGTTTAGTTGGGGAAGCTTAGTTTTGCAAACATCCTCTAGTTGACCTAACCATATTGACAACCTTAACTCTAACATGAGAACGTCAGTCAGATCACAATGTTTTGTTTGTTTCTTTAGAAACCACTGAACCCCCATCACGGACTGGTTTTCAACTTTGTTGGACACTTTGTGTTTCACAGAGAACTTATTTTCAAGTCCCATAAATTGTGGTGACACCTCATGACCAAATATGCATCTTGGTAATGAAGGAAGGTATATCACTGAGTAGGTAAAACATTCAATGGTTAAGAATTTTAATTTCTTTTCACGATAATTGACAGGAAAAGATGCTACCTTCCCTTTCATGTGGAAATTCCAAAGACCAGAAGCGCTTGGTTTCTTTGTTGGTTGTTGGACAATACTGTATGAAACACTAAGAACACTCGAGTGAAGCTGTTGATTGAGAAATCTCAAATCAAGAAATGTGAGAGTTGGAAAATTAATTTGTGGGACGTGGAAACTATTTTGTGTGTTTCAGTTACAAATGGACATAATAATCTCATACTTAAAATTTTTAGAGTCCATTAGTAATTACTCTAACAGATTGGGGGTGGAAGGTTTTGAATTTTTTTTGTCATTTTCTTTTATTATGCAAGTGTTGAATTGACTTATTGTGTTCTAATCAGCTTGGCACGTTCTCGGTTGTCATTCGTCAAACAAATGTTATATGGATGATTTTTGTTGCATGTACCGGGGTCATAAATATTACTCTGGCTCATAGAAGAGGTGATGAGAAAGTGAATGGAAATCATGTCTCTGTCAGGAAAAATAATCGGCTAACTTCCACCAGTAGCATCAGTGTGGGTTCAAACTTGAGAAAAAGAAAGTCTGGCAGTGCTGTTGACAAGGATGATATTTCTATCCCCAGTACAAATACCTTTTCAGCAGCTCAAATGTCAGGTCTGTTTCACACATTTGATTTAATTTTTATTGGTTTTGTAATTGCTGAAACCTTGTCTCATTTTACTGTTTGTGCACTGACATTACCGGCTGTCCCCTATCATTTCTTTAGTTTATTTTGTTAGTGATGCTAACAATACATCTTTTGTCATTATAAAACAGGGCTTCTTTCTGAGATTCAAGCTATTATTTTGACTGCATGGCATGTGAAGTGGGAGATTTTGGTCTCCTTCAGCTCTTTCTTTTTGGCATTGGTGGCCTTCATTGCTTTTGTATGGTGGAACGGAAGTGTTGTTCTTGGTACCAATCATCTTGCCATGCTCTTTTCAGCCAGTGTTTTGGTCTTTTTATTTTGTTTTATACATTTTATTAACCTTTTCTTGCCTTTCCCATTATTGCAGGTGCAAAAGAAGCTCATGTTGTTTCTCCACATTTTGCGCAGATGATGTATTTTAGTCTTTTTTCTGCTCTTTTATCAGCTCCTCTGCACTTTTCCTTTGGTCAAGCTGCAACTTTGCTTCAGTCATTCTGGAATAACAGGCCTCTTAGTTTCTTTCAAGGGCTCATTGCCCTCACTGTTGGTTTCCTCTCTGTGCACTTTTTCAGGTCAGTTCAACTAAGCAAGATGCCAAGCAAAATTGTCTTATGAGTTAGTTTGTCAAAACTATTTGAATAGGCTTTTGTTTTGTGCAATGAATCGTTTGAATTGGTACTAAAATACTTTCCATAGATTGGGTTCACCACGGAGGTCAAATCTCTAGGTCTCTTTCCATGTAGTCTTTGCATTTCCAGATATAACTCATTTTATTATGGATTAATGCAGCATTGCTCATCCCTATCTTCTGGCTGACAATCGGCACTATCCTTTTTATCTCTGGAGGAAGGTCATAAAAGCTCATTGGTCAATGAAATATCTTCTGGTTCCACTTTATGTTTATTCCTGGTTCTCAATTTTCAGTATATTGGGTTAGTAAATAGCTCCAGCCATCATATCATGTCTGTCTGTTCAATCACCGTGAGGCCTTATCTAAAATCTTTGATTGTCAGGGAAAACTCAAAGGAAGATCTGGGTGTTGGTGTTTTTCTTGGCTACCGCTGCAACTCTTGTTCCTGCTCCACTAATAGAGTTCAGATACTACACTATTCCATTCTATTTTATGATTCTTCATTCCAATATTGCTGACAATCGAAATTGGCTCCTAATGGGGGTTCTTTATATAGTCCTTAACATCTTCACAATGACAATGTTCTTGTTTCGGCCATTCCATTGGGATCACGAGCCCGGGACCCAGAGATTTATATGGTAGAGTAGAGAAATGGCAAAGAAAGCTTCAAAAGAAGAGGCCAACCATATTACGGTTTCGGAATTGATGATATGTAAACTTTCACATTTACCTCATCACACTGGGGGATTCCCCCCCCATTGAATCATGGAGCACTGACACCCTGGAATTTTGGGACCAAAAACTGTAAACACTAATGTTGACATCAGTTCTGTTCTATTTCAGAAAGAAATGATTCATTAATCCTGTTGGCTCTTATACTTTTCTTTCTCATGACCCATGTTTACCATATTTTAATTCAAAGGCACGCATGCCATTGCCAATCATGAATGGTTTTGCAACTATCCATTATATATTCAATAGCCATAATTCTATTTACTCTTTCCCCATTGAGCTATCAAGTCCACACAGTCTCACATTAAACAATAGAAGATACCGCAGCACGGTTACAAATTGAATTCATAAGAGAGAAAATAAAATTGTTTTGGGAAATGTCTCCCATACCTACCTTCATCTAATAATACAAATATTTTTACATATAATATAATTTTATTAATAAAAATAAGGTGTTCAACGTATACACGGTATATTTATCTTCATCTAATAATATAAATAATCTTATATATATTATATATTAATAGACGTAACATCTCACTCAATACTAGAATGAACAATTGAAGTATCTATGATTGTATTAATAGGATAAAACCGACATAAGAAATTGTACAGTATAATACAATATAGAAATAGATTCATTAAAAAATATATATGGTATACCTAATTTTATTTAATAATTTAAATACTTTATACATATAATATAATTTTATTGGTAAGATGTGTAATTTAACGTATATACGATATACTTATTTTCATTTAATAATTTAAATTTTTGATACGTGTAATATAATTTTATTGATAAGTTGTGTAAGTTGAACGTGCGTTTATACTTTTTTACGTTTGGTTAAAGAAATTTAATTTATTTATTAAATTAAAAAATAAACAGAATTATCTAAATAGATTAAATTTTATGACATTGATTATTCATGTAAAGAAATAATTTTGGACTGTTAATCTCTGTATTGGTTAATATATAATCAGATCAAATAAATTTTCATTAATGCTGGGTTTTCTATTGGGCATTTAATCAAGCATATTGATGGAATATTAATTAACGAGGAAATAACTCCTTGATTAATAATCACTTTATGATTAACATAGATTTCCGATTTAATTACAATTACCTCAGACCGTTCAAAACGCACCGTTTAAGCCTGGTTAGTTACTCGCTTTCGTTGCAGACAGTGTCAGTCGGTGGCTATTTGCGCTCGCAGAAGCTATCTGGATGTTTTATGTTTGAATGGCGAATCAAAGGCTTCGCGCTCTGTTTTGGCGGAGAAAGTGGGCCGAGAGAGAATGGGCTATCACAGTCGTCGGATTCGCAATCATTATCTTCGTTTTCACCATGTTCTTCGATTCCGGCAACGATCAAGACTCTTCTCTCGCTCTCCCTGCCAACGATCTGGTTGACTTGACCTTGCTCCACAACGCCGAAGATAGAGGCGCCTGTAATTAAACCGCAACTCAAAGTCTTCATGATTGTTCCAGTTTTGTATTTTCCAACGTCGTTTAGATTGTATTTTTATGTCGTCTTCATTGCAGTTTGTTTAGATGGGAGCTTACCTGCGTACCATTTTCAAAAGGGCTTTGGATCTGGCTCTAACAATTGGCTTCTTCACATTGAGGTTTTATTTATTGATTTATTTTTCAATCTAATTTATTTTTCAATTTAGCTCGTACAATTTTCTTTTTCTGTTTTTTTTAGTTTTTTATATATATTTCTGATGAAAGTTTAGGGTGGAGGCTGGTGTAATACCATAGCATCATGTTCATCCCGCAAAAGGACAGCATTGGGTTCCTCAAACTTCATGGAACGACAAGTTCTCTTTTCTGGAATTTTGAGCTCTGACCCATCTCAAAATCCTGGTAAACTTGTGACCCTGTGTATCTGCTTTGTTGTTGTTGTTGTAGCAAATATTCAGGAATAATTAATCTGAATGTTTTCGTTCATTCTTCAGACTTCTTTAATTGGAACAAAGTAAAGATACGTTATTGTGATGGTGCATCTTTGACCGGTCACCCCGAAAGCGAGTTCAAGGTAAGTTTAGTTATTTGGTTTATAGAAAACTATACCTGGTGAACAATGTTGTAATCCTTTCTTATTAAAAATGTGATTTTTCATTGTTCATGTTGTTTACTATTTTTTGTTTGTAGAACGAAACAAAACTCTTTTTTAGAGGCCAGCTCATCTGGGAAGCGCTGATGGATGAGTTCTTACTGTTGGGAATGTCGAATGCCAAACAGGTACTTTCTTGATATGCCAATATATTTCCTTATTGCCTTTTCAGATTGTTGTGAATATCTTTTATAAACTCAGAACTTTAATATACTAGAATAGTCTTTCTGTGGTCTAGCTTCGTCAACTGTAGTAGTGGGTTGAAATAAGTAGTTAACTTTTTATCCCTTATTCGCACACTGAGTTTATTGACTTTATGGGGACTTATCAAAATTTTGGATTATCAAATCTCGGCAATAAGATACCGACATCTGAGGTGTCCATGAATCTTCAGAGCAATTGTGGAGTCTTTGGTTTGTTGTGATCATGCCAAGTATTCCTTTTAGGGTAGATGAAAACTTTTTTCTGCCAGTCATTCACCAATTTGGTGATAGAAATGTACATTTCTTAAAAGATTTTGCTGCAGGCGCTTCTTTCAGGATGCTCTGCTGGAGGTCTGGCTACTCTTATACATTGTGATGACTTTAGGGAGCGCCTGCCAAAGCATGCTACAATCAAGTGTCTTGCTGATGCAAGTTTTTTCCTTGATGAGTATGTTTTTGTACACATTAATATCTTTTGTGCCAATTATTTGAGCTAATATAAACTATAAGTTGTATTTATTTATTTCAAAGTTTGTAATATCTGACATTTTGATCAAATGTTTCTAGTGACTCTCTGATTTACTGCAGAAATATAAGAGCATTGTTCAAAGACCTTTGTTTTGCCCTATGAATTACTGTTAGAGCTAAAACTCGTATCATGCTTGCTAGTATAACATCTGTGCCTTAAGAATGACTATGGACAAACTTGAGTTACTTGATGGTTCCTCAATTTCAGGTTGGATATTCTTGGAAATCGCACCATGAGATCTTTCTATGATGATGTTTTCCACCTTCAGGTTCTGCTCAGTTTTTATCTACAGCAAATTATGCAGTCTCTCTATATAGTACTACT
Source organism: Swietenia macrophylla (assembly GCA_032401905.1). Lineage (NCBI taxonomy): Eukaryota > Viridiplantae > Streptophyta > Magnoliopsida > Sapindales > Meliaceae > Swietenia > Swietenia macrophylla. Next base: position 2,133,378 of record CP135576.1, read on the forward strand.
TGTTCTTCATAATAATGCATTTGATATACAAGTGGTTAACCTGCATGATGATTGGACCCTAGCTAAAAAGGAAAAGGACTTCAACGTATTGTTTGATGACCAGCTACTTTGATTTTTTTTGACCCATGACACATGACCATTTTAACTTCAGAGGGCAGGTTGATTACAAAGTATTTAGTGGCTACGCTTACATTGCTTTGTGGGTTGTAGCTACAAGCTACAGTCCTGCAGCAGTAACAATTTGTAAAAGAAAAGCAATTCTTATATTATTGACATTTCTGGCTGGCTTGTTGTTCTGTCAGGGTGTGGCAAAAAGTTTGGACAAGAATTGTCTTTCAAGAATGGAAGGGTCACAGGCATGCTTTCTTCTTTTATTTTTTTTCTTAATTTTTTGGGCATATTGCAGAGCAAATTCGAGATGTTCCATTTTTGCTGCTTAATTGTTATACAGCAACTACTATTAACACTGAATTACATTTCAGTGTCTCTTTCCTCAAAATTTTGTCAAAGACATAAAGACCCCAGTGTTCATTGTCAATCCAGCTTATGATTTTTGGCAGGTAACTTTTCCTTGAACCACATCTTACACCTACTGATCATATTATTGTTGTTTTTCCAGCATAATATATCTTCTGAGACTAATTAGAGAATCTTTAGATACGTAATATCTTGGTACCAGATGTATCAGATGCTCAGCGCAACTGGCAAACATGCAAACTGAACATTCATAGCTGTAACCCTAACCAGATTGAAATACTACACGGTAATTGTTGGTTTATATTTTGGTACCAAATTTATTATTTTCCTGACAGTTCAGAAAATCCTATAATACAATTATACCAGTATATGTTTTGCAAAGACAAGCTTTCCATATTGTAAGCCATTACTTACAGATTGCTAAATTTCAATGATTTCATGATTGAAAATGGACCATTGTGGTTGGTTACAACCACCTGATCAAGGATGCTTGGTTGATGGTGGCCAGCATGTTATATCACTCAGAAAATTTGATCAGTGGGATCAACATGTTATTATTAAGGTTGTTTACTGCTAGAATATGCTCTCTCTCTCTCTCTCTCTCTCTCTCTGGTGAATGAGTAGTGGGAAAACAACTGAGCATAATCCTCTGTTCCCTAGGGTTCATGTACCTGCCCAGTAACTGATTGTATAAGGATGGGAGGTGTCGTGTTGGTTTTGAGTTTATCCTTTATTTCTTGCACTGTTTTCATGTTGTTGTCCATTGACTTATGTGCTAAACATGGACAGGTTTCCGTAATTCTCTGCTAAATGCTCTAAGTGAATTCCAGCAAAACCTGGAAGGGGGAATGTTTATAAATTCATGCTATATTCATTGCCAGACTTTTATGTCTGAGACATGGAATTCACCCACTTCTCCAACAATCAACAACCAGGTAGAACAAATTGTTATCGGTACTTTAAATATCAGATATTTATTCTTGATTTTCAGTATATTGAAAGCTTAGCTTACCTCAAATCTTTTTAGTTCGCCATCTCATCGTCACTGTTTCATAAGATCTCTTGGTGTACAACTTGAGTGTCAATGTCATGACTCAGCTTGCATTGAATTCTCTGCAATGATGTGATCTTTGGACTTTCAGTTCTAGTTCAGTCTGTTCTCATAAATTTTGATGGAGTGGTGAATTTAATTTCTTATGAATGGTACATAGATTTGAATAACTGGGTTCAGGACAATTTGATTGGTAATCGTGGCAACTGAATCTTGATGTTGATGTTTGCTTTTCTTTTGCATTCCTATTATCTTTCCTAACAATTTCAGTGGGCTCACTGGTCTTGAAACAGACCATTGCAGATTCAGTCAGTGATTGGTACTTCAACCGAAGAGCAGTGAAGCTAATTGACTGCCCTTATCCATGTAATCCCACTTGCTATAACATGGACTTTACACGACACTGATGAAGCTCATGAATTCCCACATCAAGCTATTCCAATTTCCAGAACTCAATTTCTCGAGTTATGTTGGTGGAATTCTTCCTCTTCATGTCCAAAGCAGGATCCTGGATGCTGAAAACAGCATGTAAAATTAGTGTTGTAGTTTATGTCATACCATAAGGTGGAGGTACGCCCATTCTTTAGATTACAGCTCCAGGTGTTGTAGTTTATATTTAACCAGATGAAGCAGTCATTGTCACTTGAAAATTTGTGATACTGTAACTCTCAAAATCCACTCGTGTACTCTTTGTATATTAAAAACTTCATTCAACAATTTTGATTTCTTTCTCATCCCAATGTTTTTGTCTTTTGTTCTTCTTTAGGGAACTTTTCTATTGTTGAAGTCAAAAGTTCCACTTCTTCCTGGCCCGAACTGTTGTTGCATGGGAAGCTCAAAGAAATGATTCTCTCCTAATCTCGGCACTCTCTGTTATATTATCTATGCATGATCAAGTTATGTGTCTTTGTTAAGTTCTATTTTATTAACAACTAAGCACCAACATGTGTTATTTACTCGGGTAAAAGTTCAGATCAGCTAAAAAAGATCCTGGTCCCTGGTTTAAACGCTAGTATGCTGTGAGCTATCTCTTCGATTTCTAATTTGAATTTCATAATTGGTCAAAATTTGCCTCCCACAGTTCCTTTTTATCTTCCCCCACTTTCCCCAATCTCTTAGGCTGAAGTTGATTGGAAGTTGATATTGACTTGTATTAATTCAATATCTTCTATATTGAAGGATTAATTTGACTTTGTGTAAATTTCCGAGAGTGGATTCAGGATTGATCTGGTCCCTCCTCTTCTCCCAGCCAGGATGTCATATTTCAAAACTGGCAGTGCAGTGCATTATCTAACCTGGAATTTTGTGCCATGTTTGTTTTACCAGATCAATCAAAAGTCAGTCTTCAATTTCAAATCCCATGACCATGGAAATGCAAGCTGATTCCTACCCGAACTAACCCTAGCAGATTCTGCCTTTGAAGTCCTCAAATCAGACCGTCCAGCTTACAGACAAGATTTTCCGTTTTCAAATGTTTTAAGGACAATCACCATTACCATCAGCATCTCTCATTCTGGATCCCAACAATAAGTTACTGATATTGACATCCTCAAACCATTGATATGTAACTGGCACCTAAACCATTATCAACTCTTATGATACGAGATTATTTATAAATATATCTCATGTACTTTATATTAAAATTTTTTAATTCTTGTACTAATCGGTTTAAATTTTATATTTTTATTTTAAATTTTTTTATATTAATTATTTAAAATTTTTTATTTTTATATTAAATTTTACATTAAAAATATAAAATATATGTTATGTATATTAATAATTTTCTCGTGACATTAATTAAGATATGTATTCTTTCTCTCTGCATCCTTTACTTCCTTAAAATTTTATTTAAAGTAACGCAATATTATACAAAAATTTATATTTTAATTAATGGATAAATAATATGATATTATATTATGAAATTGGCCAACGGTTGCACTGCTTCTCATTCATTTTCAAGAACAGAGAATTATGTGGCACTTCACTCGTGATTGTGGATTCAAGAGTTTTGAATTTCGAATAATTAACAACAAATTACGGCTGAGATTTGACTATCACCATCATCTCCAACTGCAATCAGGAATCCTAATCATACGTATTTTTAATTAATCAGATGAAATAATCAACTGATTGAACTCAAAATCATGTTTCTAGAAGATAATTAATTAAAACTTAAACCCCATTTAATTATTATTAATTCATACCTAATATCATGTAACGACGTGTTTATTGCGCGCAAGGCAAGTTCAGTGGACAACCCACTTGAAATCAATCAACCAATATAAACAATTCCATCCCAAAGTGATTTTCAGTGTGATTTATTTATTTATTTTGTCCTTTGTAATGACAAAGACAACAACTGATAACCGAAAGTCAAGGGTTATGATGAACAACATGAAGTTAAAACTGAAGCAGTTGTTGAGAATCTTAATGTTAGTTTAATCGATTTGGTAGCTAAATATTGTTAACTCTGACATCAGTGCTTCTGCCCAAGCAATTATCTATCACCGTTGAACCTCCATTCAAACTTGCATATTGCATCAGGTTTTACTAGTTTTCAACCCCCTGTAATTTTTTTTTTTTTTTGGTTGCTTACTTTGGTATGATGTTGATTTACGCATGCTACAGTCTTTTTGAGTAATTTGTTGGTATTAGTTGATCCAATGATTAAGTTTTTGAAATGATAAAAGAAATTTGTCCCATTTACGGTAATTAATAAAATTATGAATTTAATTTTTGACTCGTTTGTATTAAAATTAAAAATTTAAAAATAATTTAATTTATATTTAAATTTTTTTAAATTATTTTATTTAAATTAAACAATTATTTTATTTTATTTTTATTTAATTAATAAAAAATTTAAATTTGAATAAAAATATCTCGAAATTATTAAAAATTTTTAAACAACAATTACTTATCTCCTCTTTTTGGTCATTCCCTTCGTGGCTACTCTTTTTGTCACCAATTTTGATCGAGTATGAAAATAAAAAATGATAAATAAATTTATTAAATTTTGATTGTTAAAATTAGTTATTTTGTCTAAAATTATGTTATTTTAATTAATTTTGTAAAAAAAAAAAAAGTAATAAGATTATTTATGTCAATTGACTTAAAAATATGATTATTTTAAGGAAAAATTTTAAAAATTTTCCTTATATTTATGTAAAATATTTAAAAAAGAAAAGGTGGTAAGCAAATATTTATATTATAACCATGAATGAAAAAAATAGGGAGAAAGATCAAGCTAAGAAAAACCTTAACTTGTATACGAAATCGTATATTTGTACAGTATTCTGTATTTACACTGATGAACGCCAAATTCTTCCCTCAAATGAAATGATGATAACGGAGACGTCGTCGTGGTATCTCCGGCGATCTCCTTGTGGGATATCAAGTAACTCATGGAAGTCCAAACCTGCTTTCTTCGCTGCACGAAATAGTACCTCTTCAATGAGATGCTGCGCGGGATCTCCTTCAGGAAATGCAGCGATGAATGTCTCAACTTCGGAGACAGCTTCTTCGTTGGTGAAGTATTGGTAGAGTCCGTCCGAAGACAGGATCAGGAATTTGTCTCTTTGGCTGAGTCTGTGATGGTACAGTGAAGGAATGCAGGTGATGTATGGGGAGTTGCCGATGTAGTTGATTCTGAACATCTCTAGAAGAGCATCGTTCCACTTTGGCTGCAAGGGAAAACAGAGGACTTAGTGCTTGTAACAGTGGAAGCTTAGGCCTTGTAAATCCTACCAAACTACAAAGATTAGGATTTTGGGCTAAATTCTTACATCTAAATTACTTAAACCGAAGGTTCCATAAGATTTTCAATCCTTGGAAGTGCTAACAAGAAGAGAACAACATGCAATTATTGAATGAAGTATGTCTTGTAAGCTTGTTAAGATCATGCATGGAGGATGGTTAACTTGGAATGTTGGATTTACCTGTTTGAGAAATCCAGCCCCGAAAGCTCGAGTGACCTTCAAATATCCTTTCACTCTGTCGTTCATCACTGCAGAATCATCATCCGGATGATCTTTCTTAATTCTCCTAACTTCCTGAAATGCGAAAATCCTCTTAGTTCATGTGAAAAATAGTAGGAAATCACCAAAAACAGAGAGCAATACAGAGCAAGAATCCAATAAACACTGGTATTGTAGACAGAAAATTACCTCTTCCTCGTATGTGCTGTGATCGATAGTGAGCTGAACTGATGTCAAATTGTTCTGTCTATCAAATTCATCAACATCAGATGCCTCAAAATCATGCATGCTTTCCTCCTTGATTCGTTCCAGGTCCTTCCGCGCCTTCCCTAATCCGATAGTAGGCTCAAGTTTCCTGGCCAGAACAGCCCGACTGTCCCCAACATTCATCAAATACACATCCTCTCCTTTCATCAACATCACCAAAACGCAAGAACCCATCAAAGCTAACTCGGGATTCTCTGTTACCATCTTATCTGCAATCTCCAAATACGATTCCTCTGTCTTCTTCAACGCCTGCGATAACGCCTTCACCACGTCCGAATGATCAACACCATTTGATCCCTCGCAGTTTAGCCTATCGTTTAACTTCCTATCAAGCTCCAGCCTTTCCCTATCCCATTCACAGTTCCATCTCTTTTGATTCTCCTCGAATTTCTTCGCCGCAGCTTTACTATTACTACTCTTCTTCCTCCTCGAATTGTCATCCAAATGAACAGCAGTAGTTTCTACCTGATAATTCTCTTTACTCATTTCGTCATTTGAACTTGGGCCAGATTCAAACTTATCATTCCATAGCAGTCCTTTGAGTTCCTTGTGCAGAGCAGGGTAGAGATTACTGAGCAAATAATCTGGTGCATCAGGACCGTTAAATCCATCATAGATTCCGACGAAAACCCACCCACGTTCCTCCGATACAACAATTTGCACCCGATCCTCGCCAGCTTTACCTTGTGCCCATTGCAGATTTTGACTCTTCATTGGAAACTCATCATCATCAACGTCAAGAGCACCTGCTTCATTGTTCACGCTCCTGTGACTACTCAAATTACCGCAACTGCTCCCCGTCAAACTCTCATTAGTTCTCTCCGATTCCGGTTCTTTTGATCCTTTAATAGATTTGTTGCCACGAGAAAGAGTTATCGCTTTCTTGAAAATCTTTATTAAACTCTGTTTCTTCGACTTGTCCTTGTTGTTGAATCCATTTTGAGATAAGCTTCTCTGCAACTTACCCGTAATCGGACCCGAATACAATCCGCGATCAATGGGTCCCGATACGAATCCTCGCTCGATGGGACCCGACAAGAAACCTCTCTCGATCGGACCAGAAATTGAAGAACCCGAGCCGGACTGGAATGACCTGCGGGGGACTGGCTGGAGAGGGAGAGAAGCGAAAGAATCGGAGCTCTCGAAACTGGAAGCACGATCGACGGCGGAGTTATTGCTGTTCGGAAAGCAATCGATCAAAGCCAATGATAGAGTCTGTGTGGACGTGTTGGCGCTGACCGAGGCGCCAGAGATTGAATGAAAAAACGTTGTCGTTGTTTGAACAACGGTGGTGGTGGTGGTGGTGGAATACTCTGTATGAACTTTGGATGGAGATGATAAGGAGGGACGAGGCTGTTCAGGCCGGATATAGCAGAAGGAATGTCCCAGACCCTCGTGCAGTGGATCCCCCACAATGACGGCGATCTCATGACTCCCCCTCACCTCGCCTGCGAAGCAGTGAACAAATTTCCCGATTCCGTTACCCATAACGGAAAAACAAAATTTCTAAAATTGAAGATCTTCCGTTTCGTTTACTTAACGTCGTATGAAAACAAGACCGGTTGTGTTTTTCATAGGATGTTTGTTTATGCTTTGTACTTCGTGTTTCAAGTTAATGTACTTCTGTAAAAGCAGAAGGGAGAGAGAGAGGGGGTGGGGGGGTGGGGAAGGAGTTGACTTTGAGTTGGGGAATTGTTTGTTTTTTACTTTTTAAAAATATTATTTTAATAGTATTTATGAGGGAGTTGACTTTTGTTTTAAGGGGAAGCGCGTGGGGAGTTTTGGAGGGAAAATGATATTAAACGACGAGGAGATAAAAAGTCAAATCTGATGTGTAATTTTAAAATTATAAATTAATTAAGGATTAATGCTAGGTGAGATTAATTAGACCATATTTAATATTAAAAATCACACGTCTCTGCTTTTGGCTTTTTGCCTACTTATGTTTTTCCTTGTTTCTCATTTCTTTGTTTTGAAAAATTTGATGTGGGGATTAACTCATTAGGCCTTGAAAGGTTGCTACTCAGGGGAACAAATTTCAATTTTGTAATTATTGTAATTTTATTTAATTTTTTTAAAAAATTTATGTTAAAATAAAATAAAATAAAAATACTACGATATTTTTTTAATCTTTTTTATTCTAAAAATATTGATGTGTAGTATATTAATAAATGGTTTAAATTATATGTTTAATTTTTTAATTTATATTATAAAATATAAAATTAATTTAAATTTATTAATAATTATGCTGTGTATCTATATTTAAAAAATAAAAGAGAGGATCTTGATCTAGAACAAAAACCCATTTGTTAACAAACAACATAGTTACATATCCAAGCAAACTAATATATATCATTTATTTATTTATTTGTTAATAATTTTAATTGATGATTAATAAGCATTAATTATCAAATGATATAATATTTTAGTTATTATTTTTTAAGATTAATTAAAAACATGATGTGTACAAGTATTAATAATATTAGAATTATATGATGTGATAATATTACATTATTTTCGTTATTAAAAAAAGATACACTTTTGAATTGATACTATTTATGATTCTTTTATAATGAATCTTTTTAATTTTTTTTTAAAAATTACACCAATGGATTATTATTTATTATAATCTATGATTTATAAGTTATAATTTGTTGAGTTTATGCTTATTATAATTATTTAAAAATAAAATAATATAAAATTATTTAATAGAGGGATATTTCATAAAAACAATGTAAAAAAAAAACTTGAAAAATGAGAATATACTATTTTTTATTTTTTAAAATTTGAAGAATAAAAAATAAAAAAAAATAAGAAACCATTTGTAAAGAAATTTAAATGAAAATTGTAATTTTTATATAATTTTTTAAATTATATTTATAATTAAAATATTTATAAAAAATAATTTTATTTAAAAAATAAAAACATTTCGTGATATTAAGAATATATTTTAAATAATAAAAATTAATACTTTTGATTTGTATAAGAATTTGTATCTACTGAATTAATGTGCATAAGGATTTTCAAGAGCTAGGTTGGCTGAGCAGTGGTGGCCAAATTTGTTTGAATGGGTTTTGGTCCAAAATTTAAAACAATTTTAATTTGGGCTAGAATAATTCATTGATTTAAATCAAATTAAAACTAAAATTATTTATTAATTTATAGGTTATAAACTCAAAAAAAAAATAATTTTTTTTGAAATTTTATATTAATTAATTTTAAATAAATCATTATATATTAAAAATAATAATAAAATATAAATTATAAAATAATTATATTGATTCAAACGTGTTAGTTTAAAATAAATTCAAATCGAAAATCAAATTAAAATTTATTAATTTTATTATTTTTAAATCGAAGTTAAAAGAATTATTTTTTAAATTAATTCAAATTATCAACTTGGCTCGCTTTAGATTGATTTAGTTCAAAAATGTTAACCTTTTATCTCTTATAAACTGTTAAATAGATTAAGGTACTGAGCCAAGTATTATTGGTCATGAGAGAAGGGGGGACAAGTTGAATGAAAGGGACTAAGGAGATGGAGATAAGGGTTGCAAAGATTGTAGCCACTGGCATGGAATATTTTGTTTTGGTCCATCTTTTCTAAGCTTCTAACTCCTAAAATAATTTGATCTTTATTGTTAAATTTAATCTAATGTAATGTCAATTAAAAGATAAAATTTTAGATAAAATAATTTTACTATATCATATCGCTCACTGATATCAAAAGAAGATTTTATAATTTTATTAGTATGGCGAAAAAAATTTAATAATTTTTATTTATTTTTTATTATTTATTACCGATGAATGAATTTATTTTATTTTATCAATTAGATATTTTTATTACGTTAATTATGTTAATACAATAAAATTATTATATTTAATATTTTTTTAATTAAAATCTTATTTAATATATTATATTTTAAAAAAAATAGTTCAAGTAAAGATTTTGAGTTGAAACTTCTTTTAACACTCATTTGTTTTAATTATTTAATTTATATTTTAATCTCATAAAAATATTATTTAACATAAAATGATAACAAATAAAATTCAATTTATTTTAATTTTTATCGAACTCAATATCCGATCACAACTGTTTAAATTTATAGATAGATTAAATTTAATTTAATTTTTTAAAATATTTTAAAGTATATTTTAATTAATTTTTTATTTTTTTCTAATCCATTTACATTTTAATTATTTTTTTATTTTTTCTCAATCCATTAATCAACCAAAATTCATCTAAATCTATTGATTATTTAGAAATTAGATCAAAATAAATTGAATTTTGCACCCAAAAACAAAAAACGAACGGTTATAAACGAACAAGAAGAAACGAGCGAGTGGCGGGCAGTGGCAGCAACTATAAAAGAAGGGAAATCGGGAGTAGGCAATAGGCAAATCGAAACTCGGAAACCATGGCTACTGTTCGTCTCTGTTTCTTTCATCTTTTTGAATCTCAGAAGAACCGATCACAGATTTGGTCCGATTTATGCACTTTCACTCGATTCCTCTCTCTTTATTTGTCTCGTTGTCTCTCTTTCTTAACACATATGGCTGGGGACAAGCTCCAGGACCTTGTTTCGGGCAAGATTCTCTTTCCAAAGGCATGATATTCTATTCTTTATTCTTTTGCTGCATGCTTTTTCTGGTATCTTAAATTTTTTTTTTCTGGGTTCTGGAGCTTATCTATTATTGGTGGACTACGAATCGTATCTGGGAAAAGAGCTTCATGTATCTTGAGAAATGAATTTACCCTTTCTGGCTGTTAAGTTTGCAGATGTAGCTTCTTACAGGGCTTGTTGGGAGAAATATTTAATTACCTCAAGCTTTATGCTAAAATGTCCAAGAGAAGCAGAGGATTAAATTGATTAATCTGTGCTAAAATGTCTAAGAAAAGTTCTCGCATACCCATTCAAAGTGGTCATCCTCGATGGGTTTGGAGTGTTGTACTTCATGTCAGTCAGTAAGATCACTGGCATAACGTGAAGAAAGGACTTCCACAAAGGAGGCATGGCGGTAATAAACATGCCAGAGGTGAGACTACTAACCATTTATCTTGATATTTTTTTCTGCTGCTGTCATTTTCATCCAAATGTCATAATTTCTCACTTCTTTATCTGCTCTTGCAGTACAAGACTAAGTGCCATTGGAACATTTGATTTAGTAATTGTGAAAAGGCAAAGTAGATTGATCTTCTGGACTTTAACGAGAGACTAATTGTCTTTTATTGGCTTGCAAACAGCGCTAAATGTCATGAGCATCCGTTGGTGGATGAGATTGATCCTGCAAAATGGTTCTAATCCATCAAATGTGGGTCATTTGCTGCTTTGTGCCTTTGATTGATTAAATTGTTTAAAGCAGTCTTGTGGACTGGATTCTTTTTTATTATGTACAAATCGGTCTGTAAATGTCTTAGGTAGGAAAACACGACGATTTTAGTCACTATGGGTCTCTCTCTTTCCTTCTTTTTTACTATTTAATTACATGTACCAAAGAATTAATTCTTAAGTGGGTGCAATGCTGGTAAGTTACAAGAAGCCTGCAATGATCAAGTAACAGCTCTAATGTAAGTTCTTGGAAATTGGTGCTTCATTAGCATACTTTGTAATATTACTAACTATATGCACATCAAATTGAAATGTCATGTTTGGTTCTTCTTCCCCGCATTCATTTAGGATTTTGATCATTAGATTAAATGCCAAATGCATCCATTAAGAAGCAAAACTCGTTTTTGCGGAAAATTGAGATGAGAAACAAATAAAGTCGAGTAGACTGAATGTAAAATGCATCAGTTAGGATGTAGCAATGTCTTCTTTGTATGAAAAGTTAGATGATAAACAAATGAACGTGACATCCAATCTGAATTTTCCAGGTTCAGGACGTGAGAAAAGTCCTTCCAATGAACAAAAATTCTGTCCAAGCTTGGACAAATTCTCTGATCAGCGAAGAGTTTTCTAAGAGGAAGGGCCGATATCACTGACGCTCAACCTATCCTGTAAGATTACAATTGACATGTGCTGCTTCCGTTCGACATGTAGAAGCTTCACACAATGATTCCACTCCTGAAATACAGTCAACTAATGAAAATCCTGAAGCTGCTAATGATATCAGCGAGAACTCCAATAGTACTATTTCAATGGATTTACTTTTACAGAAGCCCTTTGGGGAGTCAATTGCCAATGAAGAAACATGTGAAGTTTATCAAACTATGCATACTGAGAATGAATTGTGGCATAACCAGGTTGATGAGAATGACATACGACTCAGAAAATCACATGCTTCTTCAGGAAAACCTTGAATATGCAAAGCGAGCTTCCTTCATGCAGAAATTGATAACCAGAAATGAACATATTAGAGATGAATCATTTTATCGGTCAAAGGAGTTTCTGGATGCTCTGAATTTGAACAAAAAATTCTTCCTGAAAGTTTTGCATGACCCAAGCTCTCCATTGGCTCAACACATCCACAATCAACAGACAACGCTAGAATGGGATTGACTAAGTCTGAAACTTTCCCTATGCCTGGCTTATCAGTTAGGGGAGTTGCTGGGCCAAGCTAACTCAAGCACATGCAGGATGTGACTAGGTCTTGTGGAAAGGAAGAAGGGAATTTGCGAACAGAAAATTCAACAGAGTGCAAGCCTATAGATGATATCTGCAAACAATCAGTGCCATCATCAGTTGTTTGAGGACAGGATGGATGAAATTTGAAAACTAAACCAAGTAGTGGCCCATGGTGATAGCTCTTCTTCAGGTGCAACCCACCCCGTCTTAAGAATCTTGGCAGTAATCAAGTGATGATTAAGCGTTTCAAGGATCTTAAACAGAAGATAAAACATGTAATTAAAGAGAGAGAATACGAAAGACATCGAATTGCCATGGATGCAGTTCTTTACAAAGTTCCTCATAAACAGGGTTTCTCCAAATGCCCTTCTAACAAGAGTTATGGTAAAGATAGTCCTCCAGGTAGTTCAAAGAGTGATCACTCAGCTCATATTGGCAAGAGACTACCCCATGAGAAGGACATCGTCTCTAAATGAATCCCTAAATAAATACCGTCAATAGTACAAATCTAGTTTCAACAGACAAGGCAAACAACATAACTCTGGGACAAACAACATAACTCTGGGACATTAAAATTAAAAAGAGAAAAGGCGGCTTTGCCTTCTAGGAGCACTTCTAAAACTCTGGCAAGGATATTATCCTTCCCTGAGCTTAAATCTTTATTTTATCAGGGTGACGATGTTTTTGACTCTTCTTGGATGCCAACTAGGATTCCTGACAGTGCATCAGACAGCAAAGGAGATATTGAGCCTAAAACTACTGAATTATCAGAACCAATTACTGTCAGCGCGAGATTTCAATTTAAAGAAGTCGGAGAAAGCACTGCCGAATTTTATATTTCAGAAGGTATACTTTTCAACTTGCTTACTTTACACTACATTGCCTTCTCCTAAGTACACATGATCTAACACTCACAGGCCAGAGATAGATAAATTGATTAAGGCTCAAACGTACAAGATTATATAACTTGATTTTCATAACAGAGCATAGGCATATTTTTCTACATATTCCGAAGATGATGTATCAACTTTAACTACTATAAGTGAATGATCTGTGACCTGAAATATCCTAAACTTCATACTTGCAGTCTCCGGTGAAAAGATAACTTGAGGTTTAATTTGTAGGATACTTTTATCTTCCGGAGCATCGGATTTGAAATTTTCCCAAACAAATACAACTGAATTCAGTTCTCTGCTAATTTGATTTTTCTCTTTGAATCAATTCTAGGAGGCTAGCTTGCCTTGTTTTCTAATATTTGTTTTTCATGTTGGCTGTAACAAATGCAGAATTAGATGAGCAGCTAGGATTCCTACTTCCGGGCGTACAGGGTTTCTTGATCGGCCATCATGAATACAGCATGAATACCCCTAGAGTGGCTCATAACAATGAAAAAGTTGAATTTCCAAGCAAGCAGCTATCGGGATTCCATACGTTCAAGTGAATGCAAAAGACAAGCTAAATGTGAGTATGTGAAAAATATATTGGAGCTGTCTGAGTGGGATCGAGGCCCTTGGGATGTTGCATTCCGATTACCAACCAGTAGATCCTTCTGTACATGAAGAAGTGGAAGGTTACAAACTCCTTGACCCTGACTGTTCCTCATACGAAGGTGGCACCTGTAATCCCATTATTTTCTTCGATTTAATCAATGAGGTTCTGATGGATATGTATGAGAGTTCATACTTCTATTATTCCACGCGGTTGTCTTCCCTTTGCCACACTCATACTACACAATCAGGAAACTATGAATTCAAAGAGGTCTTGATCAATCATTGGACTATGTCGCTTATTTATCAAAGAGTCATTGGTGGATGAACTTGCAATTCAGCATCTAGTGTATGGGGCTTTAAGTGGAGGACTTGATATTTGAGCAACTTTAAGAGGAATAATCTTTTCATGAGTTTGTTGTTGATCAAGTTTTATTTATGTTTGAATTTTTGAGAGAACAATAAAATTATAAATATAAGATTATATGTTAAGGCATACTGAAAATTTTGGATAATGTACAATCTATTAATTACTGTTAAAATTCATAATTTTACGTAAATTTGATTATATTTTATAACTAACAAATAAATAAGATTGTGATTACGTCATTAATATATATATATATATATATATATATATATATAAAATAATCATTTAATTAAGATATTTTGTCTTTTTAAAATACATAAAAATGATAAAATATCCAATAACTTCTTCCCCTTATTTCTCTCTCTTTTAAAATGATACTTACTAACAGAGTTATAGATTCCTTCAGTTTTGCATCAAAACCAACTTCATTTTAAAACGCCAAAAGAGATATAGATATTCAATCTTCACCGCTGGATCGGTTAGATAGAATTCTTAGAATATGCAAGGATTGCGTTGGGTTTGTGTATTTATCTGAAAAGGCTTTCAAAATTCAAACCAGCGATGCTTGCTTTCAGTCTCATACATTATAATGCCTCTCATTTTCACTCTACACCTGGCTTAACCATGCCAAGCTAATCTACCTCTATCTTCCTGCCATTATCTAAAAGCAAAGGTCAATCTCAGGCCTACTATATACCATTACTAGAATGATCCTTTTTGCAATATTAAAACATGACTTGTAATACTGAGCATTCATCTTTATTTTCCTGTCAATGTTCTGGGGAATATTGAGGAGATAATATTTCAAAGAAACAGGTAAGTCCATCAATTCCATGCAGAGTTGGTATAGTACTTTATCCCTTCCCACCACTGAATTTATACTAGTCACGATGTCAGGTTGGTTGGAGTGCCAAATGGCAGGGTCCACTGATCTGAATCCTGACCATTTGATCAATTTTCATCGTACCCAACTTCTATCAAACGGTGTAGGAAACGAAGACTCGGTTAACAAAGAATAAAGGACGAGAGAGAAATGCGTGACATATGTGGAAGGATAAAAACTGTGGAGATAACCATGGTGAATGGATGATGTAAGATCGTGAAACGTGGATGGTTGATACAGGCCTTTCCACACTATAAACTCCCACCCTGATCAGTATACTCGTTCAACATATCAGAAATTGCATTATCAACATTAGAATCTGAAAATGGCTTGCTGCGGTGGAAATGTTCCCGAGACTGCCAAATGCGGCTGTGAAGGGTGAGTTCTTGATCAGCTTCTGCTCTTCGCTGTGTGATGAACTTCTATGAATAATTGACAGGTTTCTGTTTGTTGTTGTTGTTGATCTTCATGCATGCAGTGAGGAGAAGAATGTTACGGCCGAGATCATTGTTCCTGAGGTTGCACCTCTGGAGGCGTATGTCGTTTTCTCTTGGAATCCAAATAGTTTTCGTTAAAATTATTTTGTTTTCTGATCAGTGATTGTGTGGGATTGATGATGCATGCATGCAGGCAACACGAAGCCGGAACCGGCGGTGGATGCGAGAACGGCGGCTGCAAGTGCGGACCCACCTGCAACTGCAACCCATGCACCTGTAAATAAGAGAAATCCAGTCTTCTAAAATGCAGAGATGTCTGTTTTAATAAAAAATAATGGAATATCTAGTAGGTAGCTTATGAAAGTTTTAGACTACATATTAGTCATGGTTTCTTTTCTGTAGATCTCGAGGTATGTTGTGGTCTCTTGTCGAAGTCATGGCTGCTTGAATTTCTTGATTGCATACATACTACTTGCGCACGAGTCTCTGTTTTTGGTATTGTGCTGGTAGATATGAACAGAATGAATTATGAAATAATAAAATGACTGAATGTTTGAAATGAATACCTCTTTCACTTGGTATTGTGCTCAGAAATTGGTCTTGATTTCGTTTCGTTCTCTTATCCATTTATTCCTGCACTTTCTTATTGTAAACGATGCAAGATGGTAATTAAGATATTATACAGCTGACCTCAAGGTCACCACTGCCACCATTGAACTATATCCAAAATTTTCATTGAGAAGAAGAAATAAGAATGCATACTAGTTTCCACAGTAAAGGAGATACAACTAACAACTTATGGAAATAGCATCCTGCAATATGCTCAGTCAAATTAATCTCAAGTCTCATATTGAACGGAATACCCAGGAGGCATAATTTTCTGCATCATCTTACATTCACACGTCTAGAACTACTGTTAGAACATATCATACAGTAAATAAAGGCAACACTGACAATATTACAACCAAATCGATTCTCCAAGTAGATGGATAAGCAATCAACAAAGTTATGTGATCTACAAAGTTCCTTGACAACTGGGAGTTGCAGCTTCTGATCTATCAAAAATTCCCTTTGCAGCTTTACTAAACAAGTTGTTAACCTGTAATAAGTTATTGTTAAGATTATTAGTTCACCGTTCATCTCTTTTCCTGGTTAAAACACAGGGATTATATTAACTGTTACCTGCTTGGTTGAGAGCCCTATCTTCTCTAAATCACTCAGCTGCAAACCGTATAGATTTTAATGTTCAGTGTTACTGCATACAAACAAACTTGGAATTCTCATCTCATAAATTTTACTTACAGATTTCAAGGGGCTTGTTTCTCTAAGTTCACATAGGTAATCTGCCAATTTCTGTCCAATCCCCTGAATTAAAGAGAGAGAGAAAAAAAATTATTTTGGATTAGTTGAAAAGAATTTATCAGAATTGTTACTATTGATCGGCTGCAGCATACCTTTAATTCCATCAGCTCTTCTCTGCAAATATAAAAACCAGTTGCAAATTTTAGTGCGCTAAAATAAAGAAGCATATAAGGTTACAAAGAACAACAAAGGAAATAGAATTACCTGCAGGCTGTGTTCAGAAAGTCAATATATTCTTGTAGAAGAGAGTTCTGTAGACCAAATTTAAAGCAATCAGAAAACAATTAACTGTTTAAAAAGATTATGCTTAGCTGTATCCCATATACCTTCAAACAAGAACTCCGAGCACTGAATTTATCAAGTGGAGTGTTGATTGGTAGTGCTTTGTTGGTTGCACTTGCTGCAGTAAGAGGTGTTTTAGGGGTCTTTGGTTCAACTAGGGGACGATGTTGATCTGTGCCTGCTAGTTTCTCATGGGGCTTCACATGTACATTGAAATTGATCGGGGAGAGTGCTTTTCTAAAAGGACTTTGCATTGCACTTTTCAACTCGCAATTTGGTGAAGATGCCACGGAGTTCATGAAAGTTGACTTCTCTTCTGACGGTTCATCTACAACAATTTGAATACCTAAGAAAACTACATAAAGTGGCTAGAAATATATCAATCGAATTTGATATGACACCCTAATGCCTAAAGCACCATATTTGTTCAACAAGTCTCAGAAGCAACAAACCAGGGAGGTGTCTAGTTGATTCGGATACAATTCCATCATTACTAACAGTTGTTTCTTTTGCATTGTTGGCAACCTTGTGGTTCAAACTCTGCATTGACTCATAAATTCAATACGTCAAAATCTCATATACCCTTAAAACTTGCATCTTAAATTCTGTTAAACATACATCAAAATCTCATATAGCCTTCATAATATAAAGCATTCTTTTTAATCTTCTAGATCATAAGAATTAATATTCTACACTAGCGTTATGCATCATTCAGTATTCAAATGGTATTATGTTGGAAGATTTGATCATAAAATATTTTTCTAAGCACAGATCTGTTTAAAGATTAAGGATAAAATAGATGTACTAGTGGTAAGGGTAATAAACAAAGCTTGCTGTAGTAAGTTCTAGCGCTTACCTTAGTGCAAGAATCACCTAGACCTTCACTAATGAATAAGGTCCTGAAAGGAACGCACAAGGATCTGCATACAAGTAAAGTAGCAAGTCATGGGAGCTAAATCATCAGGTTATCTTACTAGAAGTTTACTACATACAAGTAAAGTAGTAAGTCATGGGAGCTAAATCATCAGGTTATCTGACTAGAAGTTTACTATTCTCTTCCCCATGGCTATACCTGTGTTCAGTGTTAGAAGCACTGCAGTTAGTAGAAGCCTTGACTTTTACACAGCTGTGATAAATGGTTTTCTTGACCGAGCTCACAGAAGTAGGAGTTTTGCCCATTAATGGAGAACCAATTGTTGCCGTTCTTTGTGCACTCTTTGTCTTGCCTTTGGATTCAAGCCAAGCTCGCAATTTTGCTTCCATGTCAACTTTAACCATTGGAGTCTCAAGTTTCTGGGCTGAAGGAACTGAGTTCGAAATATGACGTGACCTAGCAGCCAAGCTGACAGTGTGAACAGATTCTTGGTACTCACCTGGGTTCTATTCATGAAAAAGTATATTCAAATTAAAAGTTGACAGAGTGATTGATGGTACACTGAGAATGAAAATATGAGTGACCACAATCAAATACAGAAAATGGTACCAGACAAGCAACCATCAAGGCACGACTTGTCCCTCCAAGAGAGTCTTGCAATATACGGGTCAATTTGCTTTCTCTATAGGGCACTCGGGGTTTGTTGTTGTTCAGTGCATATATCACATTTGACAGCGTAAACAAGGACTGATTGATCTTGGCACTCTCTAGCAGGCGAATTCCTTTATTGCAGGTCCTTCTATTATCTTCATTGCCTGATAAAAATGGTAAACCCAGATTATTAATAAAAAAAGGGGATACCAGCTACAAACCCATATATGCTACCGTAAACAAAACAACTGAATATCCAAAGGTTGTTGAGCTACTTCAAAGGAATATAAATAACCTGCTAAATCTATAAGGTTGAGCTTCCCAGTTAATGCAGCTGCAGAATCGTCACCCAGAGGAGTGGAAACAGAAATCACAAGTACACCATGGCTCCTACTAGAAACATCATTCAGCCCAGTGTATGCCACTTTCCGTCTTTCAATTCCACGAGAGAATACCTCTTGAAATCCTGACATTGAGTTAACAGGGACTCGAGAGAGTCCCTTCAGATGTATTTGCCCATCTTTATCATCCAAAATTGAAATTTCCTTTGCATTGATTTCCAAAAGATCATAACACCTGTCCATGTAGACTTCATAGTATGAAATCTCTACTGTGCTTCCTGTGCTCTGGCACATACATAGAATTGTGGACATAGCCAATGGCATAAGACCTGGCATCTCATCAGTACCCTGTAACACCAAGCACGTCTTCATCATCTTAACCAGTAATTTTATTTGATTCCAAGACCAATAATTCCAACAAAACTAAATCTGCACTTGTTATTTAATAGCAACAATAAGGCAGTATGTTTGATAAACTAAGATTTTGAGTTAAGAATTTTCCATTATTAGGAATACAATTTCGACATTATAAAATTTTCAGCTATATGACTAAATATGAGTTGAATTTGCCACGTTTCGGTAACAGAGGAATTCAAAATTTGTTATACAATAGATGAAACTAGAACCCTAAACTTTAGATTTTTCCCATTGGGTGAGCACAACAATAACTGCAGTGATGCTAATTCAGCCATTTGGCTCACTTAGGGGAGAATTCTTCAAATTTCCAGCAACTAGGACGACATGAAACAGAAAATTCATAGTTCCCTCCTTCCTTCCATTTAATTTTCTTTATAGCCAAACAAAATTTTAACAAACACATAGGCGTAGGCGTACCTGCATTGTGTAGGTTTTACCACTCCCTGTGGCTCCATATGCGAAAACAGTAGCGTTGTAGCCATGAAAGATTCCTGGAATCAGAGGATTCACTTCACGGTAGAATATTTTGCTCACGTTCTCTTCTTCTTGGTCAAAGAACGAGTCCAACTGATAACATTCCTTTCGACTAGAAACAAAACAATCCCATAATCAGAACTTAGAAACCAGAACACAGGGAAAGGAAGGCAAAACACAATACTCACAGAGAAAGGAATGCAAAACACAATACTCACCTAGTGTCAGGATCTTTAAGATGAACCGCAACTTCATTGCAAGATTCGATATTTTTATCAAGAACTGAAATACACGACTTTGGGTGGCCATTTTTCGCCGCAATTTCTTGAGGGAGAAAAGGACGAACCCTAACGACTACCCTGACCTTCGAGGACGAAATCATGATCGTTGGTTTTGAAGGTGTGTTCAGTGAGGACTTTAGGGTTTCCATGCGCGCTGAAGTTGTCGAATTTCTTGGAAAATTTATCAAATTTCAAGGGATTCGTAAGAATTTTTTGAGAGAGCAGTAGATTTTCAGAGAGGATTGGATGAAAATGTCAGAAGAGAAGGAGATGACAAGAACAAGAATTTGAGAGTTTAAAAGGATTTGACCGTTGGAAGAATTGTTGCTTTTGTTTTTACTTGCGGGCGTTACATTTGAATTTGTGTTGCCGTTGGACGTTGGGCCTTTACGGGGCCCGCAAGGAGTTTCTTTCAAGTAATGTTGCGCGCATCATCCATGATGCTGTGTCTTTAAAATGCTATATTATATTCAAATCATGGGAGATATTACACCATTCAGCATCTTCTTTTATTTAATTTATGATTCTAAAAGTATGATTTTATATAAATATGATCCTCAATTATTAACGTATTATGATATTTATTTATTATAGAACAAATAAAATAAATATTATTAGAATGTGATATTGTTGTTCAAAATCTTACTTATTAACTTAAATTTTGAGGTTAAATGATAATTTTACATAATATTAAAGTTGGTTGACCAAATTCGAGTTTTTACTTTATGGGTATTTGTATTTTTTTTTGGTCTATTCTAAATTTGGTTCGACTTCTTTTTTTCTTCTATTTTTGTTCAATTTAACTTATATAACAAATTTATTTAATATCGATCTTTCTTGTAAGTAGTATATGCTATTCCCTGTTAGCTTAAGTTTTTGGGTCAAATAATGACTTAACAATTAGCTTATTGTTCTTGAAAGAGCATAAATAATAACATTCTTGACAAATTAATTAGTAGCAATTAAAGATGTTATAGGATTTGTCTATGTATACGTATATATTTTTACATTCTAAAATTTTTATTACTATCAATTTAAAATATTTTTTATAAAAATTTAAAATAAAGAATAAAAATTTGAGACAATAACAAAAATTTTAAAAAATACCAGTACATTCATATATCATAATTTGACCCGATATTTCATCATCTACTAAAGTGATGATAATAATATTTAAATAATATTTTGTTAATAGCTCCTAATATTGTACTTGTAACGTACAAAAATGATGTAACATCATAAGCACAATTTTGGTCAAGCATAGTTGTTGTTGGGGAAAGTCTAAATAAATATGTCAACAAGCAACAACAAATATTCATTAAGAATAATCAAATTGCTAGTGTGGCTTTTCCTAATAATATCTTATGCTAATTTTTAAAAGAATATATGTTATACATTGATTAGTTAATTAATTAATTAATTAATAGTATTAATCTATGAAAGGGTTTAGTTAAATTTGTCTTAATTACCAATTGGGTTTCACTAATCTAAACTATAATTTTTAACAAGAGAAGTTATGGCATTTCATGTTCCTTGTATTTATGTTGTAATTGATAATTATTATAATTCTATTTAAATTTAAAAACCATATTTTAATTTTTTTATTTTTTATTGCTAATATTTATCGGCTATTTATTTATTTATAGTTAATAATTAACTACTAATTATATTATATGAACACTAGATCTTATGAAATTGAAAAATAAGTGTATAATATACAAAAAAAATTTCTATAATTTTTAAATGTAATTTTAAATTATAATTTCAGGGGTATTTTACAAACTATATATCATATGATAGACCAAATAAAATAAAAATGGTTAATTTAAAATTTATTAGTAATTAATATAATTTAAATTTAAAAATAATAAATTAAATAATTGTTAATTATATTATATATTTTGAAAATAAAAAGGAGTTGGAGAATTCGGTTAGAAGGGAGACCGGCTAAAATCAAAACCGCCACAAGAGCTTTTGACCGTTGTTTTTTATTTTTTCTTCCAACCATCCAATGGTCCATAATCAACAAAGAGATCAAAAACGTTAACTTGATGGTTGTGATATGATAAATGGACCGTTGATAGTCTATGATCTAAAGTCTTGGTCAACATTAATACCATACACCGCCCCATTGATTAGTTAAGGCGTTTCCATCTATTTAAGCACCCGACCATTTATTCCAATCCAACGGCTGAAATTTACCCGCGAACCCATCCACTCAATAAACCTGTTCGACATTTAACGCAAGAGCTTCCAA
Organism: Swietenia macrophylla; assembly: GCA_032401905.1. Lineage (NCBI taxonomy): Eukaryota > Viridiplantae > Streptophyta > Magnoliopsida > Sapindales > Meliaceae > Swietenia > Swietenia macrophylla. The sequence continues at coordinate 2,155,829 of CP135576.1, forward strand.
TTATACCAACTAGAGTGCCGTTTGAGGTTCAAACTTTTCTGCTCCTGACGTTAAATTGTCAACGCATTAACCGCCGTTAACCTTAGGGTTTTAAGACCCTCAACAAAAGAAAAGACTAGCGTTCAATAACGGCAAGTAACGGAGACGTCGGTGACAATATATTCGTTAGACATTTTTTTTAATTGTTTAATTAATTAAATATTTTTCCTTCGCTGCTCTCTTCAACGGGCGAGGATTTTTCGAAACAGCAGCACTTCGGGGTTGTGTTGTATTAGGAAAAGAAGGCTCCTATTCTCTTCATTGGTTTAACAAAAGGGTTTTTCTGATCAGTTTCAGTTCGATTCCCGCTACTTCTTGGTAAGTTTTTCGTTTTCAGCAGTTAAAAATACTGTTTTTGTGTTGTCTTTCACTGTTTTCGATCAGGTGACCGTTATTTTTTAAGCCACTAAGTAGCTCTAATTGGCCGAGGATTGATTCTTTGCTTGCTTTAATTAAAAACCCTAGAATCGTTTGTGATATTTTTGGTGTTGGCGATTTGTTTTTGATCTGATTAGACAATTTCAAGATCTGAATTTTGTCTGTATGTGTGTGGCGGTGTTATGGTTTGTAGAATTTTATTTAAAATTGTAAATTTTTAGGGTTTTGAGTGGTTATGATTCATTGTTTTAAGAAATCTTTCTAGTGTTTGTTGCTTTTTTTCTTTTTCCTTATTTATTTAGTTTTTGGTTGATTAGGATTTTGGGTTTTGTAGGTGATGCGTAGAAGGAAATGGCAGAGTTGAAAATAGAAGAGTATTGTCTTGAGAATAAACAATTAACGGCTGCTTCTAGCTCTTCTATATCTGAGGGTAGTGGTAGTGCTATTCTCAAGTCTCCTGGGTGTTCTAGCCCCACCACAGCATCGCCAACTCATAGGTATTTCTTACAATTAAGTTAGTTTACTTATTGCTTTCAGTTATATCTATTGCTAATTGCTCCATAGCTTTGATAAATTTTCACCCCACAAAGGACTGGATACTGCAAACATGCAAGTTGAAAAGTAATGATGGTTGCTTTGCATTGATTGATTATCACAATTGATGTTTTGATCAATGAGCTGAATTTGTGCATTGATTTTGCAGGAGGACCACGGGACCAATTAGGAGAGCTAAAGGTGGTTGGACTCCGGAGGAGGTTAGAATTTTCTTTTTCTCTTCTACTTACATGGACTTGTATGGGTTGGTAGTGCTTAGCCAGAAGTTGTTTAGTATATATGTTTTATTCCTCAGCAAACTTTTCAGAGAATGAGGTCAATTTAGGCCATTTGTTAAGTCTTATGATCCGGAAAAACTTAGAGCTTTATTTGAGGTTGCTGGTCCACAGCTGATTTGGATAAAGTAAAGCTATGAAACATTGTAGTGTCTAGTGGTTCTGGCTAGATATGCTAGCATTTAGTTTTTCCCAGATACATGTTCTGTTTCTTTGCTATTTGCTGCTTGTTTAGATATACTCTTTTTTGTTTGTTATTAATTATACACAACCATGACAATTTGTTTCAGGATGAGACATTAAGAAATGCAGTGGCAACTTTTAAGGGGAAGAGCTGGAAGAAAATCGGTTTGTTTCTTTTCAAAATTTCTCAAATATTAATTATTAAATGTGCTCTATTTTATTTTCTTAGTTTGTTCCAAATGCTCATTTCTTTTTTATTTATTTTATTTATCATGCCTGGTGATACTACAATTCTATTCTTATGCCAAACACAATTCTTTGAAACTTTATCAAATTAGATCAAGAATAAGTACAACTTTTTCCTTGGAGTTAACCAAATATAATACATTTAGAAGTTAGAATTCCAACTTTATGACTAAAACTCCTATAATTTGTCACAAAATTAGAAAGGGGAAACCCAATCTGGAGGAAACCTAATGTGTATGACACATTTAAGTCCATTTTGGAGTCTGAAGGTAGGACTCCAGAATGATATAGTTGGTCATTTTCTAAAACTGGAGCTGAAGTTGGCTAGAGAGTCAAACTACCAAATAATTTAGGAAAACTGAAGTGGATGAGTAGACTGATATTTGCTGGTTAAACTCTGGAATGTAATGATTGTGTTCCAATTTCTATCATCATGTTTTTGTAAGTAATCATTTTCTTCCCATTCTCTGCTATGCAAGTCTGAAAATAAATTGGTAGCTAAACAATGAGCATGTGCACAATTGGATTTTGCAACATCTTGTAGTGTGATAACAACATTCTGTTTATGTTTGGGAGAGCGGTCTTACATTTGAATACAATGTTTGTGCAGCTGAGTTTTTTCCTGATAGATCAGAAGTGCAATGTTTGCATCGATGGCAGAAGGTTCTCAATCCCGACCTTGTTAAAGGACCTTGGACTCAAGAGGTTGGCACCCAACTGCTATATTTCTTTTATATTTTTCGTTTTTGTAATTGGATTCAAGCACTAAACTTCCACTTTTTTGATTCATAGGAGGATGATAAAATCACTGAACTGGTATCAAGATATGGGCCCACGAAATGGTCTGTCATTGCAAAATCTTTGCCTGGTCGCATTGGGAAACAATGCCGAGAAAGGTAGCTTGTACAAATGATCTAAGTTTAGATTGTTTGTCCATCCTTATTTTTTGACACAAGCAATTTGCTTTGTTATGCATTGTGTATTTACGGGAATCTGATGGTGATGTATTGTCACTGCACTGAAGTTGCTGTTTTTGCCATTTGCTTTTACATTTAATTTTTATTTTTCCAGTACACATGGTTCTATACGTTGAGAAATAATTAAGATTTACAGGCTTTGTCATCATTTATTCTTGCTGTTTGGATTTCCTATTTTTTTATTCTCATGATGAGCAGATATATTTACTAAAACCAATTTTTGCAGATGGCACAATCATTTGAATCCAGATATAAAGAAGGATGCTTGGACACTAGAGGAGGAATTAGCGCTTATGAATGCTCACCGGATACATGGCAACAAGTGGGCTGAAATTGCAAAGGTTTTACCTGGAAGGTACCAATTCTATTATATTTGCTGTATATATTTAATCTAGGAGATGTGGTGCAACAAATTATAATGCACTTTGTTAAGTTACCACTTCACTCAATAACTTGATCTTATAACTAAGGGCTGAGCAAATAGTATTTAAGATCTTACATGTTTCCTTGCTTGCAAGGCATTTGGACAAAACACAATCACCACAAAGGAGGAGATTCAAACAAAGTTCTTGTTATTTAATTAATACAATCAGGGATTCAAACACTAAACCACTTGTTTGAAATTTAGAACCTGCTCTGATGCATGTTAGATAAACAATTGACCTAAAACCTTTAACTTATAGATAAGGGCTCAACAATAGTATTTGAGCTCTAACACTTTTGCAAAAAGGTTGGTAAAACATCTTTTACTGTGGTGAGTATTTGTGTCATACTAGTAGTGATGGATTGCAAAGCTATAAACATGCTAGGTTCTCACTTATATGTGTATCATCGATCACTGAATCAAGCATTTATGTTATGGATATCTCTTGCTACGTTCTTCCAAGGACCAGAACAATTAGTCCAAGTTAACTGAATCTTTATGGTTTATCACTGAGCAAAAGACACTATTATTTCATCAAGAAAGTCACGTTAAAGTGAGAAAATTTCAATAACACAATATCACATGCAGATTAACACAGATTCACATAATTTGTAATTGTGGCCCAGAAAGTGTATGATTTATGTCTGTAAAATTCTAATAACTTGTATACTCCTTGCTGCTGTGAACTTTTCTGGTTATGCTGTGAACCAATCCTATATAATATTCAGAATATTTTAATTATCAGCAGTGACAGAACATCTGACTTGATTTTGTTTATGCAGGACGGATAACTCCATAAAGAACCACTGGAATAGTTCTTTGAAGAAAAAGTTGGATTTCTATTTGGCTAATGGGAAACTTCCACCAGTTGCAAAAAATGGTCTCCAAAATGGCACCAAAGATACTGATCAACCTACTCCAACTAATAGAAACGTTGTCTGTTCATATAAAGACTCAGATTCAACTGCCCAAACTTCATCAGGTACTACAGACATAGGTAAGCTAGATGAAGATGGGGGCAAGGATCTTTTAGAGTCCTCAGCTCTGGTTCCAGATATGACTGCATCATCAAGTGTTCGTCCAAATGAGTCTGTAGATTCTGAAGGTGCAGAATGTAAGCCACAGTCACCAAATATAGACCTTACTTGCTCAGAGTCAATGCCAAAGGTTGAGAATTGTGCAGTCAACCAAGAATTGGTTGAAGATAGAGTTATAGGGACACCATTGCAAGTCGGAACTGCAACTTATGGTTCTTTATACTATGTGCCACCACGGTTAAAAAGTTGCATTCCATTAGATTCAGGTTTTTCAAACAGGTGTGCTGTGCAGCATGAATGCAACTCTAGTCCCATGATGTCACCTATTAGTTTCTTCACTCCACCTTGTGTGAAGGGCAGTGGTTTAAGTGCACAAAGTCCTGAATCTATATTGAAAAATGCCGCCAAGACCTTCCCTTGTACTCCTTCCATATTTCGAAAGAGAAAGCCAGTAGATCAAGCTCAGTTGGATACTAATAAAATTGGGAAAGGAGGTGGAGGGACAGTAAATGACCAGTTTCACCTGTCTGGTGCACAAGAAAGCCATGAGAATGCTCCAGAAAAATCCCGGTTTCAACAGGGAAGTTGGTACGATAGTCCTGCTTGTCATGCTAGTGACACTGTTGAGCCAACTGGAGTGACCTTTAATGCATCTCCTCCATATCGGTTAAGATCCAAATGCACTGCTGTTTTCAAGTCTGTGGAGAGGCAGCTTGAGTTCACAAGCAAAGAGAAGCGTGATGGTAAGGCCAAATCTACAAATTTATCTATGAACAAAAGGTCTCCTGTTAGCTTGCGTACAACAAAAAAGGGGGTGACCTAGGGCATAAACTGTAAGTTGTTCTTCTAACTGTTATGTTTTAGATTCTACCACTGTACCCTAATTTTTTTTGGTTCAAACTGTGGTATTTTTAGAAGTAATTTTATACTCTCTGGGCCTTTTCTGCAGAGATTATGGTCTTTTCATGTGAATGGTTGAGAAGCCGGGAATGAACACCAGAAAATTTTGCCTATTTTTGTTCTCATATGGAGATCAAAAAATATTTTCATACTCTGATTTTGCTATGTTCTCGTCTTATTCTTCATCTGTGTGCAGTCATATGTTCCTATGCATGCAAAAAGGCTGTCATATATATGGAGGACTTCAAATATTTTTGACAATGGAATGTCTACAGGTCTATCATTTATGGCTCCTAGACAATTGATTGATTCTGTCAGATAACATCCCCATTGCAGCATTAGATTGTAGAGAACATGAATGAAAAGAAGAAAAAACTCAGCTAGGTAGTCTTTAGCATCAACTTTTGGCAATCTCCAAGCATTTGTAGTTGACTGTCTTTTGTTTTTCCTTGAAGTAGAGCAGAATGTCTCTTCCAGCACATCTGGTGGTTACAAAAGCACATAGTGATATGTTTCTTAGTCTGGATCTGTTTATATAGAACCAAGTATGAGTCTGAGTGTTTTTTTCTGTGGCCCTCATCAGCCCCTCTGAGTTGTGTTGTTTCTGGTAAGAAATTGGGATCAGATCACTATTCTTTATCTAGAGCCATGGATGAGTTCTAAACCTTCCGTCTGCCTTCTTTTACTTCTTAAAGATGCTTTGTTTGTGTTGCATGGGCGCGGAAAATCTGGAACAGCTTTCTCTCTCTAATATTTTAATTGATTTTTTATTTTATTTAAAAGTCTGGTGATACCATCGAAATTCGCAGAAGCTTTGTGGAATGGCAACTGAATGGTTTGCCAAGGTTGGAACGCAACGACAGAAAATATCAGCAGTATGCTCAGAATCGTGCACCTGCATTTGGAATGCTCAATTATACTGCAAACGTAGCAACACCACTTTGTAATGAGATTACTAGAGTTTTTCTTCTTCAACCATCGAAAATGAAGTTGAGTAGCCGAAGGCCTCTTGTCTGTGTAGAATAATAATGATGGATCCCCATGCCGATTATTTATTTGTGAAGGAATACTGACCGTTACCATTTTGTACAGAAACAGAAACGCCACCTCCTGTGAAAGGAATCGCAAGGTCTCTGACGTCTTACACTACTCCTGTGACAATATATTGCGACACTTGGATACTTTGCTGTAACTTTAATAATAATAATAATTATTCTGTGCTGTATGGCGTTCTACCAACAGATGAAATATAAATTTGGCAATAGCAGTTTGATTAATCTTATTTCATGCATGCCAATGGACAAGGGTGATAAATGAACAAGATGACCTCTACCTTTTGGGTGGTCATTTTCATTGCATTGATTTATTTACAGAGGCAGAAAATGCTAGGCATGTTACACTTAATAGAAATGGAGGAGGGTTTATGGAGCTTCTATGGAAAAATGAGCACTATCTTCCAACACATTCTTGTTAATTAAACCTATCAATCATTTACATACATTGTAAGTATCAAACTAGAACAGTGATCACTTCAGATTTTATTGAAAAGCTGTAAAATGGCTACGTAATTACCATGTACAAGCTGCACAGAGTAAAAACTGCTCGGCATTCAAAGTGTTTTTAAGTTCAACAACTCCCCCGTGTCTAACCCGCAAAGAGTTAACCAAAGGAGTCTGGTTTCACTGGCAATTATGAGGGGAAATGAGTTAGAAACGATCTTTCTCTATACAGAACAAAACGCTGCAGCGATTTTATCATCCCTAAGCAGGGGCTAACCATGAAACGAATGATAATTTGTCCAGAATTTCAATGACAAGCGAGAATCTGATGTAGGGTGAAACACAATTGTGCCTAGTGTTCTTCGAGCTTTACAAGATGACTGTACAACGACTTTGAAAGGAGGTATACTTGCCATGCCAGCGGATTAGTTTTCCATGTACATCAAAATCATTCAACTTCAAGCTGGTGAAATATGATGTGCCTGCAAAGTCACCACCAACAAAATGATTTTTCATATTTTATTTTCCTGGTAACAAAAGCCTAGAAGGCATCATTTGCTTTTCCCATAATTGTAAGAGTAACTAGTAATTAACCAAATATGTACAGAGGACACCAACTCTCATATAAAGCTTGAATACCTCTGTGTGTGTGTGTGTGTGTGAAAGAGATAGAAAGCATGCATTCTCATGTAAGAACAATGCCAGAAAGCAGGTATGTTTGCAGTGACATAATCTTAAAAAAAAAAAAAAAAGAAAATAAAAATAACAAAACTTTAATGCACAGACCTAAATGAGCTGTACACTTAATCATATTGCACTAACAGCTGCATACAAGATCCCCAATTTATTCTCCACAAAATAAATACGGTTAACTTGGCAATCTGTATTTTGCAAAAGCATTTCTATACCTGTGAAAATTGAGATGAAATATTCAGGAAAGAAACAATAGGAAGCAATGAAGAGTAAATGTGGAAAGACAAGAACGTCAGCTATGAAGTTAACAAGATCCTTACGCATAAATTCCAAACTAATGCAAGAAGAAACCACCAATGTTAGTTTGGCCAAGCACTTTAGAACTCCGGTCAAGGCCATGAGAAGCAACCTACCATGCATGTTAATAACAAATTAATATATAAAAAAAATAATTTAAAAAATTTCCTCCTATACAAGGCATAAGAGATCCCCAGAAACAATAACCCAAGTCTCAATGCTCAATATTCATGATATAAAAAACCACCTACACCAGGCATAAAAGTTCCATATAAGCAACAAAAGTCTCAATAGTAAATATTCATGATATTATGCATAAAGTAATTCACTAATAAAAGAAGGCAGCAAAAACTCTCATCACCATGTATGTTAGAGCGGCATAGCGTTCCTCATTCAAGTACAATGGTTTTCCTCTTTGCATCTCAATATCCTGCCACAGGAGAAATTTAAAACATAATGCATCTGGGCCATAAAAGCATACAATTTGTCTTCTGCATGCAGCTAGCAATAAATATGCAGAAGCAGGACACGACATTAATAGTACAGCAATGACCAAGAACCACAGAATAGTGAATAATCATACTGACATTTTGACAGTAAGATTATTCCCAATTTATGTAAACTATACATAGTAAACACTTCCAACCCCACACCCCAAAATTCCCCCCAACCACACCGCCCAAGTTTAAAATAAAAAAAGAGGAGGAAAATTTACCTCTTCACCAAATGCATCCAAATAGGGGGACGGCCAAGGAGCCTGACGAGCACATCTTTGAAGCAAAATTGTTGTTATCTATTACAATAAAACTATCAGTCATCGATGCAACCAGACAAAAGGACTGTGGAAGAGACATAAGCCATCATATTTAGATTCCTGTCGAAGCTATTAAAGGGTATAGATCATACCCTGATCAATAGAAACACACCAGTACCAGCACCACAGGCCATGGTATGACTTTGACATCCATTTTCCCTTCATGGTAAAAAATAAGTGATTAAGGATCATAAATATACGAATATTGCCTTATGCCTTAAACATATTACTATGACTTAATAATGCATGATAACAACTCAGATTTGATTGTTTGCTGTTGTAACCACACCATCTTAATATATTTAAGAACGAAGATGCATCATCAATGTACCTGCAGCATGACTTCCAGCTTGGGGAGCATAATCTACCACATAACAGGCATAAAGCAGGCTCATCAAGAACAGATTTGCAGTCAGGGCAACACTGTTTTATATACCTGATGAAGCATGCATGTTTTGAATGATTAAAATTTTATTAAAAAAGAGCAAGTCAACAGCATATGGTGAAGAATACAGACCTCTGCAACAAATCCTGATAAAGATGAGGCAGATGCATTAACTTAAATGGAACAGAGGGGGTGGAGTGTAAAACATGTTGAAACCTACGAACTTCAAACTCCTTGCAAAAATGATGGAACCACTTCAAAACCATAGAACGTAGCATTTCATCTTTGAGAACAACATCCAGTGAAGGAATCTTAAACAGCTTCTCCAATTCATGTATTTCATTGAGATCTGAGAAGGCACCATCACTGCTATCCATCGTGTCATTGATATCTTGAGATGACTGACCAGACACATGATCTCTATCAGCAAATGGTGGAGGGGCAGTAGAATTCAGTAATTTCCACAGCAATGCACATCTCCTTAAGTAGGGGAAACTCAATCTACGGATCATATCCTTGATATCACAAGAGAGGTCAATGTTGTTTGAAACAAAATACTCCTGAGCAGTTCCAGATTCTCCCAAAAGTTTAGAAATGTCAGAAATCAGGCAATCACATAAACCTAATTCGTTGATCTTGGATTGTTGTTTCCCACAGTATGAAATAACAGCCTGCTTCCAAATATCAAAATTAGAAAACAGGTAATAGAACACTGAAACTGCTAATCGAGAGAACAGATTGATAGTAACACACCTGAGCTAGAGTGACAGCATAGAAGATATGCACAAGGGATAAAAAAGATTCCTTGCATGATATAAATTGGCATGGAAGACAAAAGAGAACCCACATCAATGATGAAAATGGATCGTGAGCAAGGACTGGATCAGATGCCCGATTCCAAAATTGGATATCAGGATATGACACTTCCATATCAGCATGCTTCAAGATGCTTAACATATTACCTATGAACCACAGGATGTGTCAGACCAATTTCAAACAAAAAGAATTCTTCTTCAAATGAGCTAAAATTAAAATCTGAAAATTCAAAGCCTTTTTCCACATGACGAGAGTCTCATTTACAGATGCTGTGCCCTTCAAGTAATACGACAATTATTTGGGCAGAAATGCCATATTTTAACAGTTGATAACATTAAACAGATTTAATTAATGCAATATGAAATAACTTTTAGCTGATGAGAGTGATGGGATGTAACCAAAATGGTTAACAATATACAGTACATAGGTTATAGCAAGTTTCCCAATGTCAAAATTGTTTTTGTACATCATGTCACTTTGACAGTGACCTCATTTTCAGATCCTTATCCTAAGAATTGAAAATATTTTCCATTATGAGCAGGATATCAATACCTTTGATATTCTAAGAAAGAATCTGGGGAACTTCCCTTGCAGTGTTTCGGAAATAATTATGATGCAGGTTTAAAGTCGTATCCAACATTTGAAAAGCCTTAGCATCAACGTTTGCATAATTGATTTACCGTACAAGTGCAAGTGACATCACAAGCAACAAAAGCAACATACCTTTCTTATAGAAACACTGAAAGCTCAAAGAAAACATAGTGTCACTGTTGTCAAAAACACATGCACAAGGAGAAGAACAACAGACATACCTTGTCCAGATGTGCCGCCCAGATGATCAGCACAAATAGACTCTGCAAAAAGCTGAATACCTCTAAATCTTTGGAGAACATGAAGAAAATTCTTACTCCGTATGCTTTGGACGACTTTTAGCAACAAGGACAATACAAATCCACTAGAAGATTGAAATTCCTTATACAACGCATTGATGTCATAGATTGGAGTCATAGAAGCCTTTTCACTACGGGCAGAAATTTCCATTGACATGAGTGAGTACTTAAGAGTATCCCACATGATCAATGAATGGTTCACCCTGGCTGATCCAAAAAACTTATCCTGTTTGTTTTGAAAATACATTTTACACATCCGGCGAGACACAGCTTCAAAATTCAATGTCATTCCTTCAGTTCTCATTGGGGGAAAAGATTTAATAACATCGTCCTTTCTGATCACATTGGCAGTTGATTGCAAGAGAGACAAAGCATACGGAAGCCGAAGGGAATTACTTTCTTCCATTGGTGCAAGCGATGAGCTTGCATCAACCGTCAAATCAATACTTGGAGGAGTAGGTTGCTTGTAAACCCTCTGGAAATCCCAAGGCAGTGCAGGCAAGACAGAATTTGCTAATTGTCGACATACAGGGCAGAGAAACTCACCCTGACAGAAAGAAAAATGAACACCACCAATGATTTTGGCCCAAAAAAAACTCATAAAGCCAAAATAATCAATAGTATTAATAACAATTAACTAGTACCTGTGTAAAAAAAAGAACTCATAAGGCCAAAATAATCAATAGTATTAGTTCAAAATTAATTAGTACCTGATCTAGATCCACAATATGCCCTCCTTCAAAAATAATTCTTTTGTTGAATCTGCACAAAAGTGTTAAGTAAATACATCAAGCCTTATTCTAGACAAGCTTCCATATTGATACAGGTTTACAGATCCAGATGTAGTAGACATGCTTCCATATTGATACAGGTTTATAGATCCAGATGTATCATTTGGTCAAAACTTGTGAAAGTAACATGAGGTGCAAAACCTGTCAAGATTGGCCACTCAAGAATCTGAACAACATTGACAATGGAATCATTTTGAGACAAGATAAAGGGGAAGGAGGTTAATAAATCAGTGGCACTAACAACAAATTCTTACCATGATAAGCAGCAAAAAGGTCCACTAAAGCATTTTCTATGCCTCAACACAGAGACCACACGCTAAAGTACTTGACTTTTTTTTAACAGATTCCAATTGCCAAGTAACCACGTGCTTGATTCAAACATGCACATTTTCTTTATGTCTACGAGAACTCAAAAAGCAGCCATGACCAACCTTTAATCACATCCATAAACATATTGTTTTAATATTTTATCACCGATAAGATGCAATATTTATTTATTTGATTACAACAGCTAGGCATGTAAAATGTTGAAAAATGTGTTTTGGTAATTTTGAGCTTATAATTTTGCTTTTATTTCTTGTTATTTTGCATTCTTTTGCACTTTTTGATAACAAAACCATAAGATGAATTGCATAAAATGATTTATGCACAGCAAGACACTAGGAAAGAAAGAAAACCAAGGGTTGGGCGGGTAGGTAATTATGGAGCGAACTAGAAAAAAGATTGAAAAATAAGACAAATTTCCTGTTCTTGTGAAGAGAACTTGCCTTTCTTTCAATGATGATACATAGCGATCAAGACAACCCTGATGCACAGCATGCCCACAGGATGAAAGATGGACTCCATCACAATCCATAGGGCCAAATCCATCATAAACTGATTGTTGCGAAGTAGATTCTGTTGCCATTCTATCACCACCAGAAACTTCAGAAGCTGAAGGATTTTCTCTTGTCTCTCCTGAAAGACCAGCGACGTATTTTCCAAGCAAGAGAGATTCAGTGCTCTCGCTGTTTTCTGGACCACTGTCAGCGACTGAGTACCCTTCATCCTCCATAAAATCTGGACGTGGCATGTTCTTATGCAATTCTCTGCAAACAGATAAGTAAATATCTTGTTCAAACATCTCCAAGGTAGAGGCAGTACTCTTCCTTCCATTGCTGAGACTGCAAGGTACTTCAATATTTCTCACTGAAGGAAAATGAGCCCTGACAAATTCAAGAAAAGCATTTACTTCTTCAGGTAGCCCATTAGAGACAAATTGATTAACTGCATCCTCAGCAATCCGTGGCAACTGAGATGATGAAATCACTCCTGAACCACTAGATAAAGTGCTTGCTCCACCCTTGTCGACCACCTTATCTGAGGTGATAGTGCCATGCTTCTTGCCTAAGCAGTGAACTTGATCCCATGATGGGGGACCTCGGTCAACAAAGCTCAAAAGCCTAGATTTCTTTTCGATAGAGACAACCGAATTGAAAAAAAAAAGGGGGAAAAGCATAAAGAAAAACATCAGGCCATACAATAGCAGAAGTTGTCCAGTAATACAAAAATCCTTCAACCAAAAATGTTAGTTAATGAGCTCAGATGACAGCAGACACACAAACTAGTTGCTTACCTGTAGAAGAATCAGGTAAGAAACAGGAGTTTTCGAATTCGGATCATGGCAAAGGGCACACACATCTTGTACAGACTCTTCCAAATTGTGTTCAGCATCAGAGTTTGTCACATCTGGTATAGATTTCGGACCATCATCTCCAGTGGAACTAATGCTCGATAAAAATTTGAATTGTTCAGCTCTCATTTTTTCCTGCATATCGTTACAAGTAAACATGAGAAAGATAATCCATACCTGGATTAAAAATTACATTCACCAATCCAGCCAAAACAAGATCCAGTTTAATTCAATGTTTTCATACACCTTAGTTGATCATGGACACAAACTGATAAATCGTGGAGCAATAAGACCAATAGCATTTAGGATACATTCCTTTTTTTTTTCCCCCTTTTCATTAACATTTTAGGCAAAAGCATGCCATCTTGGCCCTTCAAATTCTAACCATCCAAATTAACAAAGAATAAATGCACTGCTTATCCCAAAATATTCCATTCTAACTGTGATTATTTTCAACTGATATCTTTTCAAGATTTTTTGTCTCCTTTTTCTGGTAAAACTAACAGAAAAGAAAAGACAGGATACAAATAAAAAACAAAATCTCACCAATATTGCAGCCTGTCTTTCTCGAGCTTTCACCTTGCGTCTCTCACTGTCAGAAGTTGACGATGATTCACCAGCATTGCTTCTTGGAAGGGATTGTGACAAATGACTGACAATTTCAGGTGCAAGTTGTTGCAGTTTGATCATGCATCTAGAATCAATCTCAGCAAACTTCTTCAGTAAACTTTCAATCAAAGAAGAAAGATTGCAATTGACTGCTTCCACAAAGTTGCCCATGCTTTCTTTCTTGTGCATCCCCATCAAGGAAACAAGAAGTGACAACAAGCTCTGTTTACCAGCACCATAATTTAATCCCTCAGAAATTTCTTCACTGGCAAAATCTACTATGGGAATTGAATCTCCAAGGTCACAAGACTGAACACCGGACTTCCTTTTCTGAAAACAGACATCTAATGCTAATGCAAGTAGGTGCAATGCAGTTAAAATAACTCCATAAGGAGCATGAGAATCAGTAGATTTGTCGGTGAAAACAGCATAAAACAGCACTGCACGAATTAATTGAAGCACCACTTTACATGTAGCTAGACCAACTATGTTATCAAGAGGAAAATATATCTTTGTCCACCTGGGTAGCTGGGTGGTTAATGCAGAGACACTGCAGAAACGTAAGTATCTTTCTTCAGCAACTTGCAAATCTCTTGCGCTCCAACGAGGATGGTAAAGATCCAGTTCTTTCCAATATGCCCGTCGCAATGAATACATTCCCTATGATACCAAGAAAAATTAAACTGACTTATTCAAAAAGAGGTCAACTCAAGCACATTAACAGATATTTCAAACACAAAACAAACCTGATTAAAACCAGATGGATTTGAGTACACAGCAACTGTATCCAAAATCTCCTGCAGCTGGTCAAACTTGGAGAGATCACGTGGCAGAGATTTTACCAATTGACTATGAGTGACATCTCCAATAGCCAACTTATGAACCAGCTCTCTTTTCAAACTTTCAGCTGCTGTTAGCCCGCAAAATCGCCTTTCTTGGAGAATCTGTATAATAAGAGTGAGCATCTCCTTTACAAGAACTGGTTCATACCTGAAAACATAGGAATCTTTAACATAACATCAATATGGATTAAAAAATATAAAGCAGATGACTCCTACCCAAAACCGCTAATAACAATAGAAAAGCCAGAATCCTCATCATGAAGGCACATAAAGATAAATAAGAGGATTGCTTACCCTGAAAAGAGAATGCAACACATCCATGCACGTCATGGAAGTTTTAGAAAACATGTTAACAGCCAAATCAACTCCAAAAGATATTCTCTTGTTGCCCTGCTCCTAAACTGAGCAGGCTTCCCAAAGCCATCACCCATTAACATTATTGAATGGTGTTTGGGAACAACAAAAGAGAACAAGAAACAGGCAAAGCCAATAGACACTTCATCCTATATAAGATGAGGTCAATGGCCTATGCAAAGTTCAATAATTCAATTCGAATCCTTTCAGATCTTAAAAGTATGATAGATTCCAAGAGATTTTAGATCCTAACGTTATGACCATAAGGAAGCTAATTTACTTCCAAGCAGCTTCATCTGCAGTTAGTCTCATATGCATTGTTTATTAGGAAATCTTTCGAAGAGGCATGCCTTTATATTTGCAAAACTAAGAAAATTAGTTTCCGACCATGGTTTACATCAATCCAATTAGATATAGAAACAGATATATAACTCATTCAAAACATATGACGATATCAGGTAGACATTGGATTGGTATGTACTTGCTAGACCGTTCAAGATTAAGAGAAAGGTAGTCTGTCAGGCCAAAGCGCTCTACAATTCTTTTGACATAGAGATCAGCTGGAGCCAATGCAGCACAGCACTGCAACAAAAACAGATCAAGCTCTAAACCCTGTTCAGACCTGGAAAATATAAAAAAAAAATCAGAAACACCATAAGCAATCTGCCCCACACCCGCCGCACCACCCCATCCCACTCTTCAAATCTTCAAAGATGACCAATAAGAAATACTATGTACAGCCTCTTTCATAAAAATTCTAACATATGTGAATCACAAATCACCTACCAACGAACTGCACGGTACCACTCACAAGATGACACAGCAGCATCCCCATTCCTCAGCCACATTCCAGCATGAACCTGGGCACAGAATACCCTAATTCGCAGAGGATGCTCCATAACAAAGGCAGAAAACCAACATGGGTGGCATCCCCCAAGGACATGCCCAAAGAAGTCCATAGAGACTGCTGATGATGGATTTTCAGACACATGTGGAGCAGATTCACCATAACACTTTCTTAACGCTTTTTGTAAAATCAGGGAAAGCAATCGATGTAATGGAATGTGGACTGATACATCTTGCAAACTAACATCATAAATAATGTCTGGCCAATAACACAAACTCAGAACATGCAGATCATCTGATTCTATGGAAGATTCTCCTTCCTTTCCACCATCAGTAGAATCAATAGACCTGCAGGAATTCTTATCTCTTTCACCACTATACGTTGTTTTACCTTCCTTCCCCATACTTTTAGCATTCTCCAAGTCACCACTGTCTTCAATACCAATAGATGCAACTGGAACGTCAATTGAACCAGAAAGTCCATTAAAAATATATTTGCCCTTTTTAATTTTAGATAATGTTTTCTTCAATGCAAGAAAATTATTACCAGAAATTCTGCTGGTATTTGAAGATAACACAGAATGAAGAGAAGCAGATGTATTATCATCAACTCCCAACCAATTCTCCATAGCCCTCAGGCACTCATGTGCTAACCATGTGACAGGTGGAGGAAGCAAAACATCACAAACAGCATCAGATATAATATCATCAGCCTTTGATGTACCAGCAGAAGAACTGCTCCTCCCCACTGCACCACATACAGAGCTTTCCTGAGAACGGCGTCCGACTTTTGCACGTCTTAGGCTATCCGCATCACCAATATCTTGTTTATACATGTTAAAATCATCAGCTGCCTCTTCAGTACCAGCAGAAGAAAATGCTCCATCCACCAGAAGAGGTTGAATGCTTGCAATAGAATGATCTAAAACTAAAGGCAAATGTATATGCTCATTTTCATCTCTTGCATGAATGCCATATTCCCTCTTTTGAGGGTTCATTCCTTGCACAAAAGTCAGGAGTTTCATCCAAGTTTTTGAGATATCTGGCTGGTCATGGGTTGCATATTTAGAAACTACAACATGGCTCATAACAAATCGAATATCTCCAATCACACGATTAGTGGTCTCATACAAATTCGCCCATTTTGAAATCTGCAAAGCATATATACTGTGAACTTTGTCAAATGAAACAGCAAGGAAAAGAAAATAAAATGGGCAAACTACCAAAAAAAGGACCAAAAAAGACTCGTTGACAAGGTTAAAAATAAACATATGAATAAAACAGTGACATGACAAACTATAAGAATTTCAGTTAAAAACATTTGCACCGAAATATAAATTGGTGAATAAGGTCCCATACATCTAGCAGATTCTTGTGTTACCTTTATTGCTCCTTAATTACTGTTGTATAAACTAAACTAGAAGAATTCACATTGGAAATCACGCATGCACTTTTTTTCTCAATTGTTATTATATGAATTAAACTAGAAGAATTCAAATTGGAAATCCTGCATGTATGTTAGATCATAAAACTTTGCAATATACTATCCTTCTGCTAGCCTTGGCACATATATCCTTGGCACACGGTTTTTTTAACCAAAACTTGCAACAAATTAAAATTATCCATGTGGGGATTACAAAAAGTGAACAAGCTAAGTTGTCCACAAAACCAAGATCAGCCTGGACAGAACCACAAAGTCTATACAAAATAAAATTATCCACTGACATAAGATCAACAATATAAAATCACTATATAGATCTCTGAAAGTCCTAATCCAGATATTCATACTAGCACAAAACCTCTCCCCCATTTAAGTTAATAAAAAAGAAAGTGTCTTGAAATCCATTGTCATTGATGCCCAAAGAGAAGCTAGCAAATGAATTCCGTCCCATAAACAGCCTAGCATATTCTCACACATAAATACAAACATTTCTCCAATTTGCTTTAAAAAAAAAAAAGAAAGAACCAAAAGGAGAAAAGTAGGATCCATACCTTAATACTTAGACAGGGAAAAAAGTTTCATATCAATAAATTTGTGCAATTGAAAACATAACTTTTACGAGGTCAAAATGCACATGTATTAATTCTGGGTCTAAAACCTAGTTCAACCAAAGGTTTGTCCATAAGACCGCCAAGGGATTATACTAGTATGCATATATTGTATATTCTTGTAATGGATAAAATATTGACAAAAAATTCCAAAACTAATGTCACCTGACTAAATGGAAGTATGGAAACGAATTAATATGTAAGGTCAACCATAAAATTTTGTCTATTTACAAACTCCAAAAAAAAAAAGAAAACTAGCACAGACAATACATGGCACTACACTATTTAGCTCCAATTTGATGCAACGAAACAAATCTGTCTGTAACAGCACCTAAAAGCACTCTGTTCCTATCTTTCCTCATGGCTCCTCTCCAACCAACCAGCAAGTCAGATATGAGTTATCACATCACTCAGCTACAACCGCAAAAGGAGAAGGGACCATAACTCCTGAAAAAGGAGATGATCAACAATTTCCCCTTCTATCTATGCATAGAACTGCAGGTGGTAAAAGAAACCCTCTTTTCATCCTTAAGTTTTTGACTATTAAAATGCACCCCACACAACAGATGCACATGCAAACACCAGGACAACGACAAACACAATCAACTAATCTCAGCAATATATAAATATTACACATCACTGGGCAGAACCAACAACTAAGAACAAAAGAAACACAATATTTGCTGGCAACAGACCGGGGAACCAAACTAAACAGAACAATTAGATACTCACAAAGCTGATGCTAACTAAGTGTTTTATACACAAGGATCCGTACACCATAAAATCCTTAACTATCTCAATAGCTTGACAATTCAATCAGCATATTTACAAAAATGTCACCAGAGGAGACATTTTTGTTTTTTTTTTTTAATTCTTATATAAATGACCTATCCATGATAAAGAAAAGAAAAACAAAATTCAAGCCTGAAATCTAAAACATCCAGAAACTCCAATGGTGAATAGAAATATCAAACTTTTAGGAGAGAATGCCAAGAAAATAAATTCTTCCAGCTATCCATCTCCAAATATTCAATAGAATATTTATTTCCTCCAACAAGTTCCAGGGAAACATAGTGGAACAGTGTTATCAGCACAATTAATGCACCTCCACAATACCGCATTTCAAAATCTCAACCATTCAAAGTATTTTCATCTAATGGTTCACATGTTGTGTCAGAGTTTTTGTAGAAAAGGGGGTCATTGATCATATAGATTTTCCTTTGCACAAAAGGGGGGAAAATAGTAGCATATAATAAAGCTGTTTCTCCCTTTAGTATATCTGATAAGCTTTACAGCAAGAAAGTTTTGTAGAGGTATACAGGAAATAAATGTTTAAGAAACTGCAAATACAATAAACTGCAGAATTCATGGAGTCCACCACAAAGTCATCCTAAGGATTGCACATGCATATGAATATGATTCATCATAATAAGTTAAAAAGAAAAATAAAATTACCTGTAAACAGCCATCTTCTCCGGCACAAGAAACAAAAATGTCCACCAAGCATCCCAACAGCATTTCCAGGAGGTTCATCTCTTTAACAAGACGTGGTGTTAGAGTGGGTACTGTAAAAATTTGAACAGAGAATGTAGACAGCAGTTGATACTTATTTATAGTATCATCACTGCACTCTCTAGTGGCATTATTCACAAAAACTGGGTAATAACTTAAGAATACTTTAGCAAACTCATATTTGAAGATGGGTTCTCCCAGCAATTTTAAGAGCAACTCGTGGAGTTTCCGGACAACTGCATCACTTAAGAACCTCTCTGCCCTGACCAGAATCTCCAATAAGCCAACCACAGAGATCACCCTCTTGGAAACAAAACTGAGCAAACTCTCACTATTTTTGCAAAACTCTAAAAGCATCTCAACCACTGCAAACGTTAGTTCATTTACGACCTTCCTACGTTCTGCAACATGATTGCTCACTCTTGGGTTTTCCTGACCAACAGTTTCTGCAGATGATAGCTTGTTTTCCCAACAAAAGAAAATGCCATCAAGAACAGGCGCAGCTGACTTTGCAAACTTCTCCGGTAGTGGTTGTATCTGCTCGGCACCTCTATGCTTTGAGCAGAATCCCTCGCGTTTCCATGCTGTAACATCACCACAATCACAACATCCACCACCAGTATAAATAATCGAATAATCATGGTCTTTGTGATTTCCATTCTGAAAACAAGGAACACAAATTGCACAAGTTGGGTCATGTTCACAAGTCCGACACCTGTATGCTATATCGTTATTTCCCCACACGGCCCCACAAACACCACGCTGCCCAATTTTTGATAGCTTCTTCAAAACTTTCTCTGGTTCCCTCTCAAACATTAACCACTGTAACCATACCATGCTCTCACGAAATCGGCCTTTCATATTTGGGCCCACCGAGGCCTTTTTATTCCTCGCCCTAGCTTCTCGTATAACTTCTGCCACTTCCTCATCTGTGGGCAGTATAGCAGATACTAGCTCCGGTATGCGGGACCCATCATTCTTCGCAAAAGTAACTATTCCACGATAATCAAGGAACTCCTCTGGAACTCCGATATTTACTAGCCTCTGGATTAACAATAGAACACAGAATGTAAAGCTAATGTAACTTTATTCAGATTACAGTAATCTCACGCAACAATAAATCCGATTTTCTTCTCTTCAACTATTCCGTGACTAAAAGAAAATGAATACCAAAATTAGATACAAGCGCAAGATAACCAAGGACAATACCACGTCCAATGTACGCCATTATTGTCCATATAAATTTTACAGTAACACCGATTAATCAGTTGAAAGAAAGAAGAAAAAATCCGAAACAACTGAGAAAGAAACAAATTAATAGAAAATAAAGAAAAGAAACGATAAGAAAAGTATACCCGTATAACTCGATCACGAGGCCTAGGGGGAGTGAAATCAGGAGGAGAATCGATTTCCATCATGTCAATATCAGAACCAGAACGCCAGTGATGTACCAGCCAACCAGTACAAAACCCCAAACACTCCCTCAATCGCGAGCTTGCACTCCCCAGTTTGCTTCCAATTTAAGATTCACTTCCTCCAAACCCTAATTCCCAATTATATTCGCCTTTCTCTCGTTTATCTCTTCTCTCACGCAGACACCCTCTTCTTCAGTCTTCATGAAGGCGGCTCACCTACGCCTCGAACAATCCATGGAGGCGCCTTTGTAATACTATCATTAATTATTTGTAATTTTTGAATAATCTGTAAAACTGTGCCCAAATTTATACTATAATTATTAGAACTATTTTATTTTAGGTCACGCTTTTCTGCAGGTTCGTTTCCCTCGTTTCCTTGTTCGCTTGTTTTTGTTTTACGCTTCGTAATCTTGTTCAGCTTTTTTTTTTTTGGTTTTTTCTAAGTCGGTGACAGTGGATTCAGGATTTGCGGTTAGAGTTGTCACGTGCGCCCCTTGAGAGGTTTGTTTGTTTGAAGCAGGCTCGGCCCATTTGTGGCCCAATTTGAAATGGACTTTGAGGTGGAAACATATATCAAGAACCGTGATTGACTAATATCCCTTTGTTGCCTTTCACGGTATTAACCCGGGCGAGTCACTAGATCAAGTGTGGATAACTTTGGTTTGGTTCGATTTCTGTCGGATTCTACAACAAATTTAAATTTAAATTTAAATTTAAATTAAATTAATATTCATTAATTCGATTTAATTTAATTTTGCACTAAATAAAATATAATTTTTTATTTTATTAGAAATAAATTCAAAAATAGAAATTATTTTTATATTTTATATTAACTAAAAAAATAAGCAATTTATTTATTTATTAAATGAATAAACATATAAAATAAAATATATTTTTTAATTAAATTTATAATTATCAATTTAAATTTTTAAACATAAATCAAACAAATATATTTTTAAACCGATCTAAACTATAGTTTGGTTCTACTCATCCTTACACTCCATAATCACGCGTATAGTTAATTAAAAATTTTATATTATCATAATTTTATTTTAACGTAGTTATTTTGGAAAATTATATAATGTCTACATTTTTTTTCTAATTTTTAAAACAAAGAAGGATTTACTTTGTTTATGATATGGGTTGCTTAATGGGTAATTACATCTTGCTAGTCCAAAATTGTTAAGTGGGTGCCATAATTATATAATTGGTAACTAAATTAATCATAATTAAAGTTGGACAAGCCAAGAAAATTAGCTTGTTATGCTATTTAATCTTGGCCAAGATATTAGTCTAATTATGTCATGAATTTGATAACGGTTAACAAGTACAAATTGGGATTTCTTCCGAATTTTTTTAATTTTTGTTTGATAATATGTTAACATATAATAAAATTAATAATAAATAGATTATATAATATTTTAATAAAATTTATAAATTTATTTTATATTTTATAATAATTCAGTATATAATTTAAATCATTTATTATTAATTCTATTACGTATCAATAGCTAATCAACCTAATAATACAAAAAATTAGGAGAACATAATCTAATAAGTACACCTCTACACCAAGACCCATAATTAATTAATTAATTTCAGTTCATTACCAATTAATATCGAATTTTAACAAAATTTCAATATCAAAATTAGGGTAGATGGCCACTGATTCTTCGCCACCTTTTGCCTTAATAAAAACCTACAGGCGATCTCAGTAGTGTGTTTCTTGATCTCTCTCTTCTTTTCCTTCTCTCTTTGCCATCATTGATCCAGGAAGCATGAGTCTGTGCCATCGTTGGGTTCTGACCGGTGGCAGCAGCTAGAGGGTTACTACTCACGGCATCACGACCGGCTCCTTTTAGCTGCATCCAACCGAGAAATGGAGGTGGTAATTTGTTCTTCTCTTTAATTTATGAGGTTATATAGAGAAAAATATATATGACACATGAGAAAAGTGAACAATTTGCCTTGCTGAGACCTATTTTCATGCTGGGTTCTTCCTCATTTGGTAGTTTCAATGAGTTATGTCGGAGTTATTTCCTGCCAATGATTGTTGTTCTCCTATGCCATTCTACAATTCTTATAAAATGCAGTATCAAATACCATAAAAAACTTCAGTTGTGTTCTCCTAACACCATTAATTTTTAAAGTAATGACAACTCAACGTTCCGACAAATTATATCCTCTTTTCATTTCCTTCGCATTGTAAAAAAATAGTTGTTTTTGGGCCAGAATCAGTGCATTCCAGGAGTATTCAAAACTCTCTCCCGTCTTGATCTATTTTGCTTCCCCCATTTCGTAGCTTCTTCCTCTTCTTCATGCGAATTAAGCGTACCCCACTGTGTTATTGTCATTCGCATCAATTTTAGAGTCCTTTGCATTCTTAACAACCACTAAAGGATATGCCGAGGGTGAAGATGAAATATGTTCATTAATTGATCTTGTCTCTATAAATATCTCCACTTATTTCTATTTTATGGTCAAGAAAACATACTGATTTCGAAATTAGTGAAAATGAACTATATGTTAGCTTTATTTGATTGTTTGTGTAATTAAACGTCTTAATAAATTATAAGAGTATTAAGATAAAATGTGTAATTAGGGTAGGATAAGGGATGTGCTGAGGTACATCGTCTTAATATCATCATTTATTATTTATAATTAGTTTACGGGCGTAAATTCTTATAGTTTACCCTTTATATATAGTTGGTTGTTGATAATCTAGTCAAATTTTTGAGAAAATTTGATGAATATAATATAAGTAGAAAGATGAATGTAAAATTAAAATAAAAATGCAATTTTGTCACTAAATAAACGTTTTTTTGAATTACATGTCTAATGATTAATTATCATATCTTTTGTTATATAATAAATTAATTATAAACGTAAACAATTCCAAAAATCTTGAATACCTTACAATAGTTGATCATCTACCATTAGTTTTATATGATATAATTTAATAATTGGCCTTCGATATAGCTAATCATTATTGATTATTTAATGTTAGTTTAAGAAATATTATTGATGTGAAAGTAATACTTCTAAGAGCAAGCTTAAATGTGGCTTCATCGCTATTAGTTTATATGAACTACATGATTTAAAATATTTATTATAGTTGATTATTTATCGTTAATAATTAACTAGTGTAAGTTAAAATATGATAGTTGATCATTTGTTATTTATTGTTAACTTATATATAAAATAATTTGAGTTCACTAAGTAACTCCACTTATTTCTTATAAAATGCAATATCAAATACCATAAAAAACTTCAGTTGATCTTGTCTCTATAAATAACTCCACTTATTTCTATTTTATGGTCAAGAAAACATACTGATTTCGATATTAGTGAAAATGAACTATATATGTTAGCTTTATATGATTGTTTGTGTAATTAAACATCTTAATAAATTATAATAGTATTAAGATAAAATGTGTAATTAGGGTAGGATAAGGGATGTGCTGAGGTACATCGTCTTAATATCATCATTTATTATTTGTTATTAGTTTACGGGTCGTAAATTCTTATAGTTTACCCTTTATATATAGTTGATTGTTGATAATCTAGTCAAATTTTTGAGAAAATTTGATGAATATAATATAAGTAGAAAGATGAATGTGAAATTAAAATAAAAATGTAATTTTGTCACTAAATGAATGTTTTTGTAAATTACATGTCTAATGATTAATTATCATATCTTATATTATATAATAAATTAATTATAAACATAACGATTACAAAAATCTTGAATACCTTACAATAGTTGATCATCTACCATTAGTTTTATGTGATATAATTTAATAATTGACCTTCTATATAGCTAATCATTATTGATTATTTAATGTCAGTTTAAGAAATATTATTGATGTGAAAGTAATACTTCTAAGAGCAAGCTTAAATGTGGCTTCATCGCTATTAGTTTATATGAACTACATGATTTAAAATATTTATTATAGTTGATTATTTATCGTTAATAATTAACTAGTGTAAGTTAAAATATGATAGTTGATCATTTGTTGTTTACTATTAACTTTATATAAAATAATTAGATATAATTTATCTTTTACATCTATTTATTAATAATTTAATGTTATTTTAAGAAAAATCATTGTATACCATATAATTAAAAGGTAAGTCTCAAAGTTATACTGCTAGATGGTAACTTTACATGAACTACATGACCAAAAATATAATTATGAAATATGAAAAAGTTATTTATAATTTTTATAATGAGAGATATTTGTATAAGTGTGACAGTTAAGTTAATCGTTATGATTTGTTTATCTTCTCTCTCCCATGGTAGATGTACACTTGGAAAGTCTAAATGATGAACATTGAGGAATGGCAAGAAACTGATCAGAATAGTGCAGCCACATCTCTAAATTCTATTTCAGCAACTTCAGAAGAAGTGAATCAATTCGTAGCTCCATTACCGGATCATGATATGGCAACTCCCGAGCAAGGAGAAAGCATTGTTGAAGAGCACAACCGTATGCTGCCAGTTCCAGAGGCTGTTAATATGGTTCAAAACCCCTATAATATGCAGCCAATTCTAGAGGCTGTTAATAATGTTGAAGACTACAATATGCTTGCGCTACTACCTGAGGCTCTTAATATCGTTCAAGAGCACTACAATATGCTGCCATCTCCAGAGATTATCATTCCAGCCCCAGTAGCATGGCAACAATTCTGTACAAAAGCTGAGGAATAGTTACACTCCATTTCTGAAGTTTTTGAAATGGTTGCCCAATTGGAGCCAATTCCGTTGCTTCCGAAAGAATGGTTATCCGCCTCTCACTGTACATCGATGTGGATAAGCTGTGAATGTTGAAGGGAGTTGAGCATATGAAACTCGCATATGGCTGGTTTACAGAAATATGAACAAGCATATTGAAAATATATTTCAATCCCTTCTTTCTGAGAGTAGCCGAGAGATGTTGTAATGGAGAAATAATTGTTCTTACAACACCAACATCCTCGAAATTGAACTAAACATTTCTGAACAAAACTAATCATATTGAGAGGTAAACGAAAAATATGCAATTAATACTGTAAAAGGGGAGTATTAGATTAGAAAACTAGACAACTGAGATAGCAATTGGTACAATGGGGCCAGACAGTAGACAGCAAATTAATTAAGGAAGGTCAAATATGGTATTAAAGCAAAGCATTCTTATTATGGATTTGGGTAAATTCAAAAAAGATATGGAAAATCCGAATAGTAAATTCGGACAATAATTTCACTTGTCCAAATACTGCAAAGCCGTTTCTTTCCTCTCCTATACGTGCTAACCTGGGCATTGTTAAATGACACGTATTGTTTCATTTCTTCACTTCTGCCACCTTAATATACAACTCAGTTCTCCCAACCCAATTTGGACCGCTCTGTGAGAGTTCTGTGTGTCTCCGCACCCAATTTGGACCTCTCTGTGAGAGTTGTGTGTGTGCGTGTGTGCAGTTCTCAGAAGAAGAAATGGAACAGCAGCAGGCAAACGATAGCTCTTCTGCCCCGTTTAATAAACTTGAGATCATTGATGCAGTGCCTCTAGCTGTGGCGCTTCCTACTGTTAAGCCCAGAAGGAGAAGAATATCGAATGAAAACTTGATGGACGGCACAAGTATAGGATTGCCAGACGGCTGGACATTTGAACAAAGGCCACGCGCCAATATCAGTTACATCGGGAAAATTGATCAGGTTGTCTCATCTCTCTAAATTTCTTTCGATCTCTTCAGGTTGGTATAGCTTTGTATGTTATATGATACAGATTACAAATTTGATTGCCTTTGCATGTGGGTCAAAAGGCTAGGGTTTTGATGTTGTACGTTTGCCTTCATGGTTGATAGTTTTGTTCTAGAATTCAACACAGCTATTGTCTTGCGAATTTTATTAAGGTTGGATCAGATTTAACTTCTAGAAATGTTTTGATCTGGTCTAGGTTTTTCTCTTAAACTGATCAGGATTTGTCATACAGATAAGTAGATATTACTGCTTACTGTGAGACTCAGAACAATCAGTATAATCAAAGTTGTGATAGTTGTGGATGAAATCATACTTAAATTTACTGTTGTGATAATTTAAAGTTGACACAATGTCAATCTTAAAATATAGCTGCAATGAGCACTTTAAATTTAGTGTAATCAAAGTTTACTTGCATTTCTTCATTGGAGTTGTTGATGATCATTCATTTTGTATACTGCCTTCTCATATTTTAAAACTTAAAATATGATAGATTTTCATCTCCAAAATTTTGAACATCACATTGTTACATGTAACTAGTCAATTTTATCTTCTTTCTCTCTTAAAAAATCCTATTTGCATTATATCACACTCAAATTGAAACAATTATGTAATTTCCGACAAAGTTTCATTAAATTATATACAATGATATAGGATTGTTTTCAAAATCTTTTTCCAATTCAAGAAAAAAAAATGTTGACATTCAATATCATCTTTCACATATGTAGTATGAGATTCAATTGTTATCATATGTATTCATTTGAGTATGTTATTTTGACATTTATTATTTAGTACAAACGCATATATACACGCTCGTTGACATATGTGTACATTTTTATACGAAAATACATACTTGTTTTTAAAATATTTGTAAGAATAGTTCAATGTTATAATTTATCAAACTTTTGAGTTTATATTAGAATGCATACAATCTATCAATAGTGTACAAGAAATGCACATTCATTAAAGATAATTTCTTTATACTTTGACAACCCTAATGATTCTTCTTCTTATCATGCATATAAAGGTATAACATCCATATATAATTTATGCTATGAAATTGCCTTATTTATCGTTAAATATAAAGGACTAAAAGTTTGAATCAAGATCCTCTTATGATCTAAACTGATTATTAGAATTTACTAAACTAATAGCTTATAGATTATAGTAGAAGATCCCGATCCTATAAACTATTGTGATGCTGATTATTGTAAGTGTTTCAAATGTGCAGTTCTTCTATGAGCCCGGAACAAACAAACAGTTCAGGTCAATGAAATCTGTGGAGAGGTATTTGGCATCAAAAGGGCAAAAACGTAACCCAATTACTCCGAAGGGATTACAAGAAAATGCTCAGCAGATGACTGTGGCACCAGCACCACTGCCATTTGACCTTTCTACTGTGAGCCTGCATGAAAATCTAAACTCATTCTTGGCCTCTCTGCCTTGGCTTAAACTGTGTTTTGTGTACGCAGGCTGACCGTGAGAGATCTAACCAGGAATCAAGCAATAACAGGAGCAAGATGAAGAAGAAGAAGAAGAAGAAAGCTACTCCTAAACTTTTCTTCAACTTTAAAGATACACCCGAACAGGTAACATGGGTTCTTTCCGATGCTAAGAATGATAAGTGGGCCGCATACATGGGAGACATCAAGGTTGATGAAAAGATTCAGCACTTCTGGTCTGACACCTTTCGGATCATCAATGGCGTAAAGTTTGCACATCGTAGTTATGAGTAAGGCATTAATACTCTGGCTTGTGATTTTCAACTTGCAAATCCATTCTTTTATATTTGCATAAACACAATATGAGATGAATCGTGTTGTGTGATTTTTTATTTATTCTGTCATTTTTGCAGTTGATACTAAGTTCCGTGCATGCAGTGAAAGAGCAAAAACCATGAAGACAAGGCTGGAAGAGTTGAATGAGGATCTGCTTTAAAAACTTTATTTGCTAGTAGTAATAGACAAACCGAAAGACACCATAATTGTTGTTTTCTTTTTCTTGACTTCTTCTGGGATGGTCGTGTTAATGTTACTTCTTGTGTTTCAGAATTTAGTTTCTTTCATTTTGATCTTTCTTAATGGTGTTAATATTTCTTCTGGCACGGTAATCTTTATGTCTTGGGCAACTTAGAGCAAGTTCGCTCATGAGGTCTTCTCTTCTGCCAGAAACTAGGGATAACTTCTTGTTTATGAAGACATGCTTTGACAAATATAATGCAAATACACCCACCTAATGCTCTACTTAATCCCTGGAGACTGAAAAGAAATGCATTGCCCAATTATTTCATAATCTGACTGTTAGGGAGTTACCCCTCGATTATGTATGTTGTGACACTTCTTATCTAAGATTCTCAAGGCATTGAGAAAACTAGAGGGTTTATTAGGTACTCCTTACTTTCACCTTAAAAGCAAAACTGAATAATTATTTAGTACAATTCATTTACTTCTATAATATTTGATATTCGGTAGTTTTTATTCCACAATAATCGTGGCTTTAAAATCAAAATATAACTGTTTTAGATGACTCTAAAAGGAAAATGTGTGAGCTACACCAAAGTAGACCATATTTTACTGCTTAGGGATAGTTCAAAAATAAAAGGATGACAACGGAGGGATGCAGGAATCTTACCAGCTAACTCCAAGGAAGCCACGGCCGATGATTCTTTGGCCGGAAATTTTATTAGATCTTGCACCACTTGCTCAAGGAAGTAAATTTTGCAAGGTAATTACTAATTCATTCTTCCTCTAAATGCCCGTTTTCCGATCTTTAAAAGTATTAAATATTAATTTTAATTTTCAATTTTAATATACGTTTATTATTGTTACTGAATTTATGGTTGTCACTCATCAGTAAATTTATTTTTTTAATTTTTAATTCTCAATTTTTATCGTTAATTTTTTTTTACTTTTTAGTTGTCGAATATTTCAACTTTTTCCTATAAAATAACTTAAATCAAGTGTGTAAGTTTGTTCAATGATAATTATCAATGTTTAAATTAAAAAGTGTTTAAAATAAAACATAAGAAATTTCTCACCAAAATGGTAATATTATTCCCTTATTGAAGTAAAATTTGCTTCTATAGACTTTGACTGAATGGTTATCTCAATTAGTGAGTGATTACTCTAATTTGTGGGCAGTTATCTAAGATAGTAGATTGTCATTGCAGCTC
Source organism: Swietenia macrophylla (assembly GCA_032401905.1). Classification (NCBI taxonomy): domain Eukaryota; kingdom Viridiplantae; phylum Streptophyta; class Magnoliopsida; order Sapindales; family Meliaceae; genus Swietenia; species Swietenia macrophylla. Next base: position 2,185,236 of record CP135576.1, read on the forward strand.
ACGGGCGGTTAACTCAGATAATGAACCATTATCTGTTCCATCTAGCAAGCAGTCACTAGTTGACACGTGTACATTCGTGACAATCATGGCTCACTCCAAGTTCTTGGTGTTATGCAATTCTTAATAATAATACAATTATATTCTCAAATCGGATTAAATTAACACTATATCAGCGTTTGGTGTTAAATTCTCAGCGCTAATTGGATAGTTTACAAGTCCTCAAGCCCAACATTATAGGTCTTCGGGTTTAGTGCAAGGCGGATCCCCGACATTTATCTTATTTTTGTCTGTTAGTTCTTTGCTTTCCAAGTAACAAGATGCGTATTGAGGTCTCAGAATATTATAGGTATCACTTTTTGATTTGCTGGGTATAATTCGTTTTTCCACTTAATGTTTTCCCTCTCTTCAAAGTAATTAACTATTACATTCGCTCGATCTCGATATTGATTTGTTTGTCTTCTCTCTCCCGTGTTAGATGTATTCTTGGAAAGTCAAATGATGAACACTGAGGAATGGCAAGAAACTGGTAAGAATAGTGTAGCCCCATCTCCAAATTCTATTTCAGCAAGTTCAGAAGAAGTGAATCAATTCGTAGCTCCATCACCAGATCATATTATGGCCACTCCCGAGCAAGGAGAAAGCATTGTTACACAAACCCTAGATGCTATTCCCGACGTTTCATTGTTGAAGAGCACAACAATATGCTGCCAGTTCCAAATGCTGTTAATATTGTTCAGCACCCCTGCATTATGCAGCCAATTCTAGAGGCTGTTCATACTGTTGAAGACTACAATACGCTGCTACGTCCTGTGGCTGTTAATATTGTTCAAGAGCACTACAATAAGCTGCCAGTTCCAGAGGTTATTGTTGCAGCCCCGGTAGCATGGCAAAATTTTTATGCAAATTCTGAGGAATACTTGCGCTCCATTTCTAAAGTTTCTGAAATGGTTGTTTAATTGGAGCCGATTCCATTGCTTTTGAAAGAATACGCAGAACAACTAGCCGAGGCAGATATTGAAATATTAAATGCAATAGAATATGAATACCGAAAATGAAATATGAACAAATACATTGAAAATGTACTTTAATCCCTTCTATTCTGAGAGTAACCGCGAGAAGTTGTAATGGAGAAATAATTGGTCTTGCAACACCAACATCCTCTGAATTGAATTAAGAATTTCTAAACAAAACTAATCATATTGAAAAGGTTTGGATTATAAACAAGAAAAAAGAAAAGACAACAAAAGGTATGTAATTAATATTGTACACAAGGAAGCCAGACACAAGACAACAAATTAAGGAAGCTCAAATATGGTATTAAAGCAAAGCATTCTTATCGTGGATTTAGGTAAATTCAAAAAAGATATAGAAAATCCTAATAGTAAATTCGGACAATAATTTCACTTGTCCAAATACTGCAAAGCCGTTTCTTTCCTCTCATATACGTGCCAACTTGGGCATTGTTAAATGACACATGTATCATTTCGTTTCTTCACTTCTGCCACCTTAATATACAACTCAGTTCTTCTCCCAACCCTATTTGCATCGCTCTGTGAGAGTTGTGTGTGTTTGTGCAGTTTTCAGAAGAAGAAATGGAACAGCAGCAGGCAAACAATAGATCTTCAGCTCCGTCTAATGAACTTGAGATCATTGATGCAGTGCCTCTAGCGGTGGCGCTTCCTCCTGTTAAGATCAGAAGGAGAAGAATGTCAAAAGAAAACTTGAAGGATGGAACAAGTATAGGATTGCCAGAAGGCTGGACTTTTGAACAAAGGCCACGCACCAATGTCGATTACGTCGGGAAAATTGATCAGGTTGTTTCATCTCCCTAAATTTCTTTTGATCTCTTCAGGTTTTAATAGATTTGAATGTTAGATTGCAAATTTGATTGCCTTTGTATCTGGGTCAAAAGGCTGGGGTCTTGATGTTGTTTGTTTGTCTTCATGGCTGATAATTATGATCTAGAGTGCCTTTGTATTGCCTTAACGAATTTTATTAAGCTTAAATCAGGTTTAATTTCTGGAAATGTTTTGATTTGGTCTAGGTTTTCTCTTAAACTGATCAGGATTTGTCATACAGATAGCTAGATATTTCTGCTTACTGTGAGACTTAGAACGATCAATATAATCAAAGTTGTCATAGTTGCGGATGAAATCACTCTGAAATTCATTGTTGTGATAATTTAAAGTTGACAGAATGTCAATCCTAGAGTATAGCTACACTGAACACTTCAAATTTAATGTAATCAAAGTTTACCTGTATTTCTCCATTGGAGTTGTTGACGATCATTCATTTTACATTCATAAAATATAATTTTTTTCTATTTTCACAATTTTAATTTATCCTAATGATACGGGGTATAATCAAGATTTTTTCTTTTATTATTTCATATAATTACTACATAGTTATTAATTTGAATTTACTAAACTGAAAGCTTTTAGACTAAAATAGAAGAGCCACATCCTATAAACTTGTGTGCGATTGATCATTGTAAGTGTTTCAAATGTGCAGTTCTTCTATGAGCCAGGGACAAACAAACAGTTCAGGTCAATGAAATCTGTGGAGAGGTATTTGGCATCAAAAGGGCAAAAACTTAAGCCAAATACTACTGAGGGCTTACAGGGAAATGATCAGCAGATGATTGTGGCACCAGATCCAGTGCCGTTTGACCTTTCTACTGTGAGCCTGCATGAAAATCTAAACTCACTCTCGGCTTCTCTGCCATGGCTTAAACTGTGTTTTGTGTACGCAGGCTGACTGTGAGAGCCCTAACCCGGAATCAATCAACAACAAGAGCAAGATAAAGAAGAAGAAGAAGAAGAAAGCTAACCGTAAACTTTACTTCAACTTTAGAGATACACCTGAAGAGGTAACGTGGGTTCTTTGCGATGCTAAGAATGATAAGTGGGCTCCATACATGGGAGACATCAAGGTTGATAAAAAGATCCATCACTTCTGGTCTGATACTTTCAAGATCATCAACGGCGTAAAGGTTGACTATCATAGTGATAAGTAAGGCATTAATTCTCTGGCTGGTGATATTCACTGCAGCTACCTTAAACTTGCAAACCCATTCTTGCACACGCACACACACACACACATGCAAAGTTCTCGTAAACACAACAATGAGAAGAATAGTGTTGTGATTTTTGTTTTTTTATTTTGTTAATTTTGCAGTTGATTCTCGGTCCAGTGCATGTAGTGAAAGAGCAAAAACCATTAAAACAAGGCTGGAAGGGTTCGGTTAGAAGAAGAATTTGTTTGAAGAACTTTAGTAAACTTTAATAAATTAGACAAACTGAAAAGACACCATAATCGTCGTGGTTGTTCTTTTTATTTTCTTCAGAAAACTTTTTGTCGGATGGTTGTGTTAATATTACTTATGTTTCAGAATTTAGTTTGTTTCACCTTGATCTTTCTTATTGGTCGTGTTAATATTTCTTCAGGCATGATACTCTTCATAATTATTAGGTAAACGAGCATTTTTAGAGAAAATTGAAGAAAAATGGGCAAACTTCTAGCGAGTTCAATTATGAACCCTTATCTTCTGGCCGAAACTGTAGATAACTTCTTAGTTGTCAAGGAATGCTTTGAATTAATACAAATACACTCGCTCCGGTATCCCGATACCTTGTATACGATAAAATATAAATTAATCTTAAATTTATAAAATAAATAAATAATATTATTTAATACATTAATTTTTTTAATTAATAATAAATATTTAATTCGTAACAAAAAAATCTTTTAATTTAATGACAAATATTTAATCTATAATAAATAATATTAGAGTATATTCAAATTTTTATTTATATATAATTCTCTAAATATTCTTCGAATATGCACCTTGTCTCTCATAAAAGATTTTTACTTAATTTTTTTATTTTTAAATTTTTGTAAATCTAATATCACATAAATATAAAAAAAAATAAAATAAAATTTTTATTTTAATTTAATTTTTTTAATTTTTTAACAAATAAAAATTAATTAAAAATTTAAAAAAAAAAAACTAAGAAAAAACCATGGCTTTTTTGATATTTCGTGTTAGACAACCTCGTGCAAAAGCAGACGAGTTATTGCAACCATGGCATCTTCATGCTCGAAACCAAGCCAAAACAGATGAGTTAGACAATACTGCCATGCATTTAATCAGTCCAAGCAAATAGTAAATAACAGCTCATAATGGGCACTTGATCAAACAAAGAGTCGATTAGGATTACTTTTAACGACACACAAAATTCAAACCAGAAGACCAGACCGCGTACAACATCTTTAAGTGTATATAACAGATCATCCTCAGTTCTCACCGGCCATTGGGCTCAGAGAGCCTCAATCTGCACCCCATCTGCTCAAGAAACTTAGTAAGATGCAAGTGCTTTGTTGCCCATTGCTCAGCCAGTTTCTGCTCCTTGGCTTCTGCATCCCTCCTCAGTCCAGCTATTTGTTCCCGATACTCTGCTTCAATCCTATCCAAAGTAGCCTTCTGCTCCTCCCTAAGAGATTTCACCTTAGCCTCGATCTCCTCCATTTTCTCCCTTCTCCGGCATGCCTTATCTGATTCCAGCTGTAACTCTACCCTTCTCAATCTCCATGCTGCTTCTTTCTTATGTGCTGCCCAAGCTCGGTGCCCTTCTTCCAACTCTCTGCAGCATTCCACCATCTCAGTTACCAGAAGGTTCTCTCCACATGTAGGGACTGACCCATGTGGAGGCATACTTCCCAAAACAAGATGGCCTCCCTCAGGCTGCAGCCATGGGATTGAAGGAGAAGCAGCCACTGTTGAGGGAGAAAGGCTCAGAGTTATAGAAGGAGATGGTGGCCTGATATTGGAGATTCCATTCGAATTCGAAAGCCATGGGGGAAGGAGAGTTGGAAGGGCAGATGGGTCAGAGTGAAGAAAACCTCCATTGGAAGTAGCCATGACAAATAATTATGATCTTTAACTAGCTTCTCTGCAAAAGTTTCCACAGTATGATCGTACTTGCAATCCTCAATTGGATCAAATGTTCTGATATCCTTCTGCTCTCTTTGTTGCTTCTCTTTGAACACTTCCCACCCCTTGCCCAGTTTCTTAGCAGCAGGATCAGAACTTCAGCTGCAATTTTCTTTCAATTGTTGCCGTGTTTTGCTTGCTGATGGATGGCAAGATGCTGCTCCCCTTCAGTAAGGGATCCCTTCTTGATACCTGGTTTGAGATGGTTCGAAACCTTTCCAGGCACGATTTTGCATCCCTGTTTAGGGATGTGCTCATGCGCTGTGATACAAGGTCCCACTCACTTGGTCCATATTGTTTCACGTACGCACATAATAAAGCATCGTTTCAGCTCTCCAACACTGTCTCTCCTTCATTTCCAGGTGCAAACACTGCTGTCACTGCATGAACCTCATCATACCATATCTGAAACATACATTAATGTCAAATAATTGTTCTGGAGCAAGTATCCATCCATTAATATATATACATATATATACATAACTGTGCAAAATTATTTGAAGAAGAGAAGTCCACCTAAGAAACGTAATTAGCATTATAGCAGTGTTCAACTGAAAGCAAAAAATTACCTAATTATTAATCTGCGACAAGCATAACCAAACACGCAAGACAGTAACATTTTGCTATGCGCAATGAATTCCTTGATACATGGACAACTAAGGTGTAGAATGGAAGTGATCAACATTGTGCCCGTGTAACCGACAGAAATAATTTCCAATAAAGTTAATAAATCATTCTGGTTACATGAGAACAAACAAGAAGAGAATTAATCAGGAAAATCAGTACATCCGCAATGCCAGTTTTCTATAAAATTGCTATGCTGAACAATAATTCTAGTAGAAAAATTAATTTTTGCTCGGCACATATGAGATAGAAATTAACAACCAATAGCAGATCAAGCCAGGGTATATAAGATACTGCAGACCAGTAAGCTGTAAAAGGAAATTTTTGTTCGAGTTTAGTGTTGAACGAAGATCCTCTGCTTCTATGCGTAAGCTAAGTTAGATAAAACTCCAGGACAACACTAAGGGCACGTAGAGACAATATAGGAAAATGAGGATGCACAGCAGATGTTAATCAGGTCTATATCATGCAATCGCTCCATAAAATGAATAAAAAAAAAAGGAAAAACCCTTGTATCAATCATAGAACCAAATAAACAAAGAACACAGTGAACAAGCAAGCAAATCAGAAACAGAAAGGTTACAGCATGATAATATCAAATACCACTGCTTTAACCAATCGTTACAAAATGCGATTTTCTATATTTCCAACAGTACAGGAAAGACAAGATCATGTAAATAGATTTCTGTAATTAAAAATTTATACAGGCATCTGACAATAGAAATAAGATAGCCAAAAATGCATCATCATAAATACGACGGACAAAAACTCCATGGTCCTTCCGCATTTACAGAAAAAAAACTCTTTCATATGAAGAACAAGATTCATGAGCTAGAACTAAAACCAAAACCTCAGATTTCAAAATAGATAGAATCTTATAATTAGTGAGACAATGAGGTTGTGTTTTACAAACCCCATTTGGTTTCAGTGAAGGTTTCAATAATTGATATAATAATCACATCTAGCTACAGTACAACGATAGAGAAATCATGTAAAAACTCTGAAACAAAGCGATCAGAACAACAAAGATCCAATATCCAAGGAAAACAATTAAAACAAAACAAGTGAAAGCGCAGCTAACCATGTATTTGTTAAGAATGTTCTTATAAGGAATTTAATTGCGTAAACTGAATCTAAAACAGACCATCGAAGAACCAGCTTTACACAGAGGTTTCTAGGAAAGTAAATACAGATGCTACTTTGTTATCTAACTAGGATGACCAAATTCCGCAATCACAAATAACCCACTAAAGCTAAGAATTTCACAAAAGAGAAAATCTCGAACTTTGCTCGTTGTACAAATTTTTCTCGAAAACCAAACAGAGCATCACTTCATAGACATTTAAAAATAAATAAACTTCAAGCACAAACCTAAAAACGAAAACACTACTTAAACATATTTAAAGAAGAAAGGAAAAAAAAAAACCAATGCATTTCACTTTCAGATACACAAAGCGAAGAAACATGGTAGAAAAGCACGCTTACATTTCTTTTCTTCAAGTAGGAAAAAAACCCAACTCGGTGTTCTTCGCTTATCCAGCCACCTTAGCTTCTTCAATGAAAGAGAGAAACTAAACTAACAAATCACAAAACGGCAAACCTCTCCAATCCTAGAGGAAGGAACAAAGACAAATACTTCACAGAAGAGAGAAAGAGAATGGACAAGGAGGACTTCGACAACAGAGGCTGGACCGAAAGGCAATTAAATAAGAAATCAGAAAATTTTCTTTAAAAAAAAAAACTTTATCTTTAGAAAATTGAGTAGATTAGACTAGAGAGAAGTTAAAAAAATGGAGTAACAGTGCAACAGACAACGGTGATTTTTCGACAGAGAAATCTGACGATGGAGCGTGAAAAGAGGGCACGCGAATGGGAAGGAAGAAAACGCAAAAGCTGACGTCGTTTAGAGAATTTTATGTCGTCAGCTCCCGGTGTTCCACTCCTTCCGTCGCCAGTAACCGCCAACAGTTTTTCACTCTTTTCGCATTAACAAAATTAATTAATTTAGAGAACAAAAAAATGCAAATGATTGAGCTTAAAGAGATAGACGCAGTACTATGCATTAATGATGCATAAGAGAAAGAGAGGCGTACGCCTGATTTCAGCGCTTACAATGCGCCACCTTCCGCCATTTTCACTCAGATTTTCCCGGGAATAATTACACTAACACACTTCATTATTTGAATAATCACCGTGGTAATAGAGTCACCGACGCTGGTTTAAGGAAAAAGAACAGGTAAACCAAGGCCATGAATACTTCAGAAATCTATCCTCGGGGAAAAATTCAGTCTTAAGAGAAAAAATACACCTGGTACAGGGAATCGAACGTACAAGGGCGAAAGCTGGACACATCTTGCACTGCACGTGTCATCTATTGGGCTAGGAATCATCTCTCTGACCCACGACACCCTCTTGTTCCCCCTAGCAAAACCTCTGTCTTAGTCCTACAGTAACTTAAGAGTTGATTACACAATAATAAGTCAACGAAAGTCAAGCCAGATGAGAAGTGAAGTGCGAAAAAATCCGGCGCACAATAGCACCCCTGCAAGTTGAAACTTGCATTGACTGGGGTCGGGGGAATGCCGGGGTGGACGTGACAACAGAGAAGGGATCGGGGACATTGCTGCTGAACGAAACAGAAAAAGAGTATAGAGTAATGATGATGGTACGAAATCTTATTAGCGGTTAAAATCTGACCGCCCACTTAAAAAAATATTGTTGACCTTCATCGAAATTAGGGAAAACTTGATCTTGATGGGTCCCGAGAAAATTCTGATTCTACTACGTCACAGTCTATGAAGCCCACACACACTCTCTAAGCTCATAAGTAGGCTCATTGCCTGCGTTAGATGGACTGTAAAACCAGATGTCCTTTGTAACCGGCAGGACAAGGAGAGGATGGGACGTGACATTGCAGTAAGAGCTATGATTGAGAGGAGGGGAGGAGGGGGACTGCCGAGGCAAAGGCTGCTACGTCGGTAGGGCTAGGGGAGGACTGTAGTCCGGTTTTCACGGCACAAGGAGATGCACTATGATTGCGACTCGACACCACCACCCCTTCTGCTCCGCACTGATCAACTCAGTCTGAGAACTGTCATTGATACGTTACGTCAGTTTTATCCCCACTCCCCGTTCTCTCCTTTTCTACTCTCGTCGTGGGTCCATATCTCTCCTTTACTGTTATGAAGGAAACGGAAGAGACGAGGAGAGTTTGCTTTGCCGGGCTAAAAGCGGGTGGAGGGGATTTTTGGGAGTAAAAAAATGGGAGAATCGACGTGTGAGAGCCATGGAAATATTGAGGGATTCTCCTGGGAAACTGCCATGCCGTGCCATCTCTCATATACGACAGCGTTTGATACAACCCTCCCCTGGCACATGTTGCCATGCAGTAAAATGTGCAGAAGCAGGGCCAAAATCTCCCTCGACCTGAACCTGAACCTGAACCTGAACCTGAACATCTGAGACTGCCTGAGCCATTCACGTGTTTAAACCAAACCATTTAACCAACTCCTGGTTCGGCGAAAGGGGAACATCCCCATATAAAGGCTGCTTAGCGCCCCCTGTAAAGACATAGCTCCCTTCAGTTGCAGGGAAACCTTTTTTCTTGAAAGTTGGGTCACTTGTTTGCTGCTGAAACTTACATTGATTTTTTTTTTTTTCCCCCTTTAAAGAGGCACACTGTTGGATCCATTAACAACTTCCAGAAGAATGAAGCCCAGAGAAAATAGTATCTATATGGACTAGAAAATTGACAATACGATGCCTAAGTTGCTGCTCCTAACATTTCAAAGCCCATGATTCAGACTCAGACCCAACAAAAAATAAACAAATCAAAACCCAATACTCCAACCCACTGCAACAAGGACCGCCTCAAGAAGAAAGGATTGTGAAATTATGCATATTTAAAGAGTGAGTTTGAGCCATGTTTACGAGTATTCTACCCTTAATGTTTTTTGAGCTAAAATTTTAGGTGATAGAAATAAAATCTGTGAGGTGTTAGGGTAGAGTTCGTCATGTCACTCTAAGTAGCAAAAGCACACGGTACGATGTTGGGCTCTTGGTGCGTGCGTATATATTAATTATAATTTTTTTATTATTAACTTTTATTAAATATTAATACGTGACATAATTAATAATGAATAATTTAAATTATATTTTAAAAAAATTTATAAATTAATTTTATATTTTATAATATAAACTAAAAATTTTAAAATATAATTTAAATTATTTATTATTAATTATGTCACTTTATCAATATATGTTTAAGTTAATAATAAAAAAAATTAAAAGATAATTCTAATCTTTTTTTTTTGTGTACATATATAAATATATATATATATAATTTATGAAATTATAATATAAATAAAAAATTAATCTGATCGACAATAAATTTCAAAATATATCCTTATCTCAATTATTTAAAAGTTCAATGCATTATGTAACGAATATATCTTATTTTTTAATACAAAATTTTAAATTTTTTAAAATAATAAGTAATTAAAATCATATATTTACATGTATTAATTATAATATATTATAGGATACTTTGAACGGTAATCCTAAGACCGATGGTAAATGTTCCCACGTCGGTGGATACTCTAAAAAATTGGAGTTGAAGGGGATGACTCTACCAAAATTTGCCTGAACTTTTGCACGATGGTTAGAGAAACACAAAAACGTTGCTAAATTAAATTTTAAAATATGGTCAAGTTTTGGTTAGATTATTAATCTACTTTTTGGTACCACACCTACGTATTAGTAATACTAACATATGATTAATGATTATATTGTGGTTAGTTTTCTATTTTTTTAAAAAAAAACCAAAAAATAAGGTTATTTTTAAAATTAAATACAAATCTGGAGAAGATTTTGGATCGGACGGTTAATAGAGAGTGCATATGTTATTGGTATAGACTTCTGCCTTTTAGTCGCTTTTCTCTTGTGACCGAAGCGCAAGTAATAGATTTTGACTAATCATTGAGGATCTAAGGAAAGGTCTAATTGTTATTGAAATAGAATCCAATGGTCCAAAATGACTGCAGCCTGTGAACCAGACAACCATTGGTAATCAGATGATGGGAAGGATGTCATTACTCATTAATCGCGTAATTAATCAAACAATGTAATATACTAATTAAAACTACTGCTGTGAATATTATGGTTTCTGGTCATGGTTGTTTGTTGGACTGATAGAAGACAAGAAGCTAAAACCTAGTCAACTGTCTTTGATTGGCCAAGGTCTTAAAAAGGTTTTTTTTTTAAAAAAAATCAAGGAACAAGAGCGCTTTTTTCTTCGCTTTTTCGTCTCCTTTGATCCAGGATTCAAGCCAAATCCACTCAGAAAGTGGAAAGCCAACACTGCAAAGATCACAACCCAGAATCTGTCTTGACTCAGGAGTGAATCATCTGTTGAGTTGGAGCTCTGGGTTCAGCTTATTTTGTTGAAGAAATAGAAGATCTGTGTGTTTTGTTCTGTTTGGATGGGAGCTTGCTGGAGCAACCGGGTCAAGGCTGAAAGTCCTTCCCATATAGGTATTCTTGTAGTTCTATTTTGTGTGTTACTATTTTTAAACTGTTGATTGTATTGTCTTGCGCTGCAGAAACCACACAGTATTTATTGATTGAAAAGTACATACTTTTTTTTATCACTTGTTTATGTAGATGGGTTTGACAGCTTATTTAGGATTGTTTTAGGTTTCTACAAGGCTTCATTCGCTGATTCTATGAGGGTTTTTTAGTGAATATTTTGTATGGACGATTGGTTTTTCATTTTCTTTGGAATCAGACTATGATATATAGGGCAATTATATGGTTTGAGTTGAGACTTGTTCTTCATTAGTTTGGAACAACAAAACAAATGATGATGTAATTGTAAAAAAATTTCTGTGACATAATTGTAACTATTGGTGGTTGTAGTGAGTTGTAATGTTGAATTGTGCAGCAGAGTAAACAGTATGCTAATCTTCCATGTTTGGATGTTACAACTTTCTTTGTTCAGCCTTTTCCAATTTGTGGGACTTCTGTGTTGCTAACGTTATTGTAATCTAACACTCTTGTGTAATTGACATCTGTGTACCATGGTAATTGTCAACATTTTTGTTCTCTCCAGCAAATATTTCAAAACGTTTGGAAATGAGACATCTGCTTTTTCTGCAGAAGTGAATTCAAAGAATGTCAGCAGAGATGGAAAGAACTTAAGCAGTTCCAGTGGTAAGACCAATTCATTTTCCCTGCCTCAAACCCCACGGAGTGAGGGCGAGATCTTGCAGTCATCGAATATTAAGAATTTCAGCTTCAGTGACCTCAAGACAGCCACCAGAAACTTCCGGCCAGATAGTGTTATAGGGGAAGGTGGTTTTGGTTCTGTCTTCAAAGGATGGGTCGAAGAACATTCACTTACGGCTACCAGGCCTGGTACTGGCATGGTGATTGCTGTGAAGAGGCTTAACCAAGAAGGATTCCAGGGTCACAAGGAATGGCTGGTAAGTTTACAGTTGGTTCCTCTAATTTCATTACATAATTTTTCATGACTAGCTTCAACTTCTCACTTTGAAAGTGTTATATGTATGATTCTGTATGCTTTGAAGTTACACGATGTTTCACATTCCAATAATGAGGAATCTAGGCATACTAGGACTACATTAGAAGTGGATCCTTTTTATTTATTGTTCCACATTGGCTTTATGTGATTCAACTAGGATGATCAACTTCTCCAAATGACACAACAATTAGGTTTTAATACATTTTTTTAGGTACCGGCGAATTTATAGAAGCCATTAGTGCATTACTGCTGTGGACATCTCTTATAGCATGGTATTGATACTGTATCATATTTTGGACATGCAGACAGAAATCAACTATCTGGGGCAGTTGTATCATCCTAATCTTGTGAAGCTGATTGGTTACTGTTTAGAGGATGAGCATCGACTACTGGTATATGAGTTCATGCCCCGGGGCAGTATGGAAAATCATCTGTTCAGGAGTAAGTTTCTTACATCCCCTATACATACTGGTGTTTTTACCATTGATTCATTTATTTTTCGGAGAGTAACCATATTAACTGATATTGAAACAGGAGGATCTCACTTCCAGCCTCTTTCTTGGAGCCTGAGAATGAAAATTGCCCTTGGTGCTGCTAAGGGCCTTGCCTTCCTTCACAGTGCTGAACCAAAAGTTATATACCGTGACTTCAAGACTTCTAATATCTTGCTTGATTCGGTTTGTAACTTAGCCTCAATCTTTTAATGCCATTTTTAAACTGGTTGCTCATGCGGATCTATGGTTCAATAGGATTTATTTTCTCTGCTACTGACTTGCTTGTCTATGTTTTGGCAGAACTATAATGCAAAACTTTCTGATTTTGGATTGGCAAGGGATGGACCAATTGGTGATCAGAGCCATGTCTCTACTAGGGTCATGGGTACCTATGGATATGCGGCTCCTGAGTATGTAGCCACTGGTACGGCTTACCTCTATTTTTTGTTCAATAAAATCGTAGATTCATCTGTAGGTTGTTTCCAGGGGCCTAGTAGAAGTGTTATTGGGACCTTTACTCCTTTAAAAACATTTTTGAATCGTCAATATTCTTTCTGGAAATGCCTAGACCTTCTTCAGATATCAAAGAAGCTTTTACACTGGGTCAGGGATTAAGGAATGCATAATTAAAATGATCAAAGAAAGACAAGATCCCGACTCTCAATCATTGGCAGTGCTTCCATGGAAGTTACTGCAACATATCTTTGATGTATTGTTGAATAATAAACACACCAACATCCCTTCATGAAGGACAAAAAGGGTCAATATCTATTTGTAACTATGTTTGTGTGCCAAACTGCAGTTAGCAGTATGTTAATGTTGTTGGAATATACCGAACAGAAGTGATGTATGTCTGTCCTGATCATCGATTTAATTTTCAATTGGGAAGGTCATCTGACTGCCAAGAGCGACGTATACGGCTTTGGAGTTGTTCTTTTGGAAATGTTATCTGGTCGACGAGCTATAGACAAAAATCGGCCTTCTGGAGAACACAATCTTGTGGAGTGGGCAAAACCATACCTGTTGAACAAACGTAGAATATTTCGCGTTCTGGATCCTCGTCTAGAAGGCCAGTACTCACTGGCTCAGGCTCAAAGGGTTGCTGCTCTTGCACTTCAATGCCTTGCTATGGAAGCCAAGTTCAGGCCAGACATGGATGAGGTGGTAAAAGAATTAGAACAATTTCAGGATTCAAAAAATATGCAAAAAGGTGCTCAAAAAGAGCACAGTGGAAAAGGTCATCTTAGTTCCAATGGTGGACCAACTGCTTATCTCAGGCCTTCTGCTTCCCCTCTTCGCGCTTAGAGGAGGTATTTTGATGCAGTTTCTTCAATTTTTACTTTTAACGTGCCATGCCCAAATGGGAAATAGAGTTTAAGCATTTACTCTGTGTAATGTAACAATGTTTAAACAGTGTACAGTTTTTGTTTAGGTTAATATACGGTGGGTTATTATACTTGAAATGAGAGCAGAAATGTGCTCCGAGATTTTATGCATATGTAATTGAGCTTGTTTGAGTACTCTGTGTTCTCGTGCTGATAATGCAACCATGATTCTAAATACATGTAGCAATATTCGGATGAATGGATCTCCAGGTATTAACATTAAATTTCATCTCTCCTGATCTTGGTTTCAAAAGAGGTTATCTACCAACTGGAAATCACGGCTCATCCAATGAAAACAAAAACATAACTACATATCTGACATCTTTCGTCATCTATAACTGAATATCAAATTATCACATAAATGTATCATGCACAAACCACAGCCAATCATCCTTCTATTGCTAGGATACAAATCAAGATAACAGAACTAAAAGAGATTTGGCAAGCCATATGTTTTAGAGCAGTTTATCGCCCCAACAAGGAAACACGATCCTTCTGTACTGCCTGTGATAGGTTGATGTCGAAGAGTTCACATCGTATAGGCATCTCCATCTCATAAAAGGGATTCTTCAAAACATAATCTGTGTACAACTCGTAGATAAATTTCAAGAGAGATTCCATGTGTTGAGTCCCAGGTTCACATACCACAAAGAACTTTGTCCCTATATGTCAAAATAGAAACAATCATTTTCTGAATTTATCATTTGCCGGAGAAGAACGCCACCATTACTTCACACTTGAAGAAAGTGGGAACTAAACATTTTCTAAAAAGTTAATCAAATTGATTTAAAACATAAAAAATCAATACCACTTCACCAAGGTCAAGTTGCTAGATTGCAAAATGAAAACACATAGGAATCAACACAGAAACAAAGATCAGAACGACTAATACAAGTGCGAGGTTTGCAAAATGTGCCTTCAAGTGGAAAATTTTCAGCAGAAGTACCTGAGAGAAAAAGAAATGGAAAAACATATGCTAAAAGTTTTCCAAAAAGCATTTCAATTGGCTATTTAATTCACTAAGTGCTTTCTAAAAAAAACTATCGAGCCCTTCACCAAAATGCACTTCAAATCTTTTCAATTCCAAAAACCGTTTTGTTTATTTCTCCCAAGACTACACAATTATACTTATAAATTATACATACTCCTCACTATTTGAAAGCACATTGGATGGCGTCAAAGCATTCCCTAATTCACTTCTATTTAACCATAGGCATAATATATTTATTTCAAAAGTTCATAGCTTGCAGGTCTCAAATTTCCCACTTTAGTTGCAGCAAAATACAGTTGGTTACTGGCTACTAACTTCCGCATTTTTTCTATGGCATGTTTCTTATTTTCAGTCCCTTAGCACAAGTTTAAGGCTCTCTGGCTTACAAACTCAGCCTAACAATTGGTTTTGATTCAGGAAAATAAGGAAATTTCGATTCATTTCCTATCATTGGAAATTTTGGTTAGAATGGAAATGAATAGAAACAGAGCTTAAAGCCTAAATTTCCCTCCTGATCCACTGACCATTACCGGCTTCTCTGCAGAACTGGTGCAAAATAGACGGCGATGAGAGTGCAATTTATCAAACATGATTGAACTTCGAATTGCATTCTCTTCCCAGCATTTCCCTTCCAGTATTTCTTTCCAAATTCTCTAATAAACAGAATCAACTCCGAAATGCAACATAGCCCATCCAATCCGAAAGTCATAAACACAAGCATGTAAAGAGCAATTAATATTAATATTGAAACGAGAAGTACCAGTGAGAGATTGGAAGCAGTGGAGATCAAAGGTATCAGCTTCAAGGAGTTCGATGCCAGAACAGCCAGCTGTAGGCGATAACTGTTGGGAAATCGCGTGCATAGAATGCCATATACTCGCCACTCTCAAGCTATCATTGGTGTCCATTCGCCCAGAAGATCCATAATCCTGATTTTCTCCGAAGAACAAAAATTATATAATTCACTAAATATACCCCTGATTTTCGATAATCGAAACAGATACAAAGAGAAAAAGATATTACCTTGTAGAAAATCAAGCCGCCGGATTTGTTGATGATGTAAAGACTGTAAATTGCTGCCATTAGCATAGGCTTTCTCGGAAGCTAGTAACTTGAAATCAGGAGGAAGAACGAGAAGAGGATGAGCCTTGAAGGTGCGTAAATTAATGCAATAATAACATTCAGATCCCCATATTTTTGGATTTCTTACTTTAAGGTCATAATATATCCATTTATATCAAATAGGTCCTACTTTCTATTGAAATGACTGAAAAATTCTTTATAAGCGTTACTTGTAAGGATATTTGCGTAATTTCAGTACGAAATATAGACCTATTTGATACAAAGTAAAAACATGTGTCATTATTTTCAAAAAAGCAAAACATTAGGGATCCTCCGTGAATTAATTTTGGAATCTCACGACCCTCGTGAGGCCACGTATATTAAGGCTTCCCTTGAGAACCGTTGGCTGTTGGGCAAAGTTGCGTGCTATTTTATTCTCCAACAGTGCTGGTTAGGTGAGTTACAAAGAGTATTCATTTCGGTAAGCTGAAGATGGCGGTGACGGAAAACTCAAAACCAACAGTGGAAATCAACGGACTGAAGTTCACCTATCCAGGAATCGACGGCCATCCACCGCCGGGGTCCATTCCATTGATCGATGATTTCACTCTTACTCTCAATGCCGGTGATCGCTGCCTTCTCGTCGGATCCAATGGCGCTGGTTTAACCGATTTTCCTCTACCTGCAGAATTATTTGCAAGAAATTTAAAAAATATATCGATTATTAACTGTTTAGAAGTGTTTGGATCGATTACTTGCAGGAAAAACAACCATATTGAAGATAATAGGAGGGAAGCATATGGTGGAGCCACACATGGTGAGAGTACTGGGAAAGTCTGCTTTCCACGACACCGCTTTGACTTCCTCCGGTGATCTCTCCTATCTTGGAGGAGAGGTTAGTTTGTATTTTTTTAATTATTTATCTATCATATGGTTAAATTTAGCTTCTTTTTAAATAGTTGATTTGAAATGCTTACTCAAATAGGATTCATTGATCCAAATTAATTTAAATTTTGCATGATTGTGACAAGAATTAATGGCAATGATGTTATACTGAATTTTGTTAAACGTATCTCTGCTTTTGCAGTGGAGGCGGGAGGTTGCTTTTGCTGGGTTTGAAGTTCCGATTCAAATGGATGTGTCGGCAGAGAAAATGATATTTGGAGTAGCAGGAATTGATTCTAAAAGAAGAGCTGAATTAGTCAAGGTAAACTGCTATGAATTTTTTTTTATTTGCTAACTATATTGATTTCTTCCGGTTTGCCAATATCAAGACTATCTTGTTTTGTCGGTTGTTCAGGTATTAGACATTGATCTGTCATGGAGGATGCACAAGGTATCTGATGGTCAGAGAAGACGTGTTCAAATTTGTATGGGTCTCCTCAAGCCATTCAAGGTAGCATTTCCATTTTTTTGCCTTTAAATGGTACTTACAATCAAGCAGCTATATTTGGTTCATTCTCAATGCATGCCTCTTCTTGCTTCCATGAATTCTTGAGATTTATAATTTGAAAGGTTTATTCCTGTGTTTAGTTGTTAGTCATTCTGTCATCGTCTTATGTAGGTTCTTCTTCTGGATGAGATAACAGTTGATCTCGATGTGCTTGCTAGGGCCGACCTCCTCAAATTCCTGAAAAGGGAATGTGAAGAGCGGGGTGCTACAATTATTTACGCAACCCATATATTTGATGGTCTGGAGAACTGGCCATCACATATTGTATGTCTTGATTCCCCCACTCAACATTTACCTGGAATAAAAGAGTAATAATAACTGGAAATGTTAGCTGGGTTATTGTGTATTCTCTAAACATCATACTCCTGTATATTTCTCAGGTGTATGTGGCTCATGGGAAGTTGCAATTGGCAATGCCAGTGGATAAAGTTAAGGAGACCAGCAAATTATCATTAATGGTTAGCTTTCCATATCTGGACATGGAATTGTGATCTTGAGCCCTTGGCTTATAGGGATTACTGATTTGATTCAGTTTTGCTGAATATTGAAATTGCTAGGTTTCTTAGCTTACCATTAATTCTCATTTGCATATTTTTTGAGCTTGCAGAGAACGGTGGAGAGCTGGCTGAGGAAGGAAAGAGATGAGGAGAAGAAGAGAAGGAAAGAGAGAAAGGAAAGCGGTCTTCCAGAATTTGAAAAACAAGTTGATGGAAGCCGTGTGATTGGGGATCCTGCTCGAGCAGCAGCTCGTGTAACCAACAATGGTTGGGCTGCAGGAAGGCTGCACTCCACAGTTGCTGGCAAAGAGAACTTTTTCCTAAGCTCAAACAGAGTTCTGAGGCAGTAGATATATTTTATCTCGAAACAAGTTCTCCAACCTTTCTGCTAGGTTCTACCCAGCTAAGGCTCATTAAGCAGAATGATAATTGACAGCTCAGGCCAATGTTGCTGAAGGGCTTGCAACATTTAGAAGCAAAGATTACAAATGATTTTTGTATACATTTTTCTTCTATCGACTTAATAAGAATATTAGGCAAAGATCATTTGATTTATTGAATGAAGTCAGAGGGACCGTGTATTTATTGATCTTTATTCACTTGATACTACAATACAATGGAATTGCAAAGATTATGTATAAACCTGGATATTCCCATGTTATATACTTGCTTGGAAGGCATTTGCTAACAGTAGAGTATATGATATCTTGACCATGATCTTGGACATTCTACAGGGAACGGTCACTTGATCCTGCTGTTTGCCCGAAAGTATTCATGCCGCAAATGTTGTGAATTTGCTATCTAAACATTTGCCTTCAAAGTCCATGCATAGACATACCTAGACAGACGTTCAGGGCTTTGCGCTGGCATTTGGTTTGCATCCCCAAATTCAACTATGTTTGGTACTGTTAAACTTGGAGTCGTTGCATCCAAAAATCAAAACTTCTTTTTCCATCAGTTGGCATCAAATTCTGGCGTTGAAGAAACTTTATTTGCGTGGGCGCAAAGTCTCTTCCTTTAGGGGTAGGTGAGAAATGATAGTGAAATGCCACTCAAATATTTTAAAATTCTAATAAATTGTTGCCCAACAGCCGTCTTAGCTCAGCCGGTAGAGCGCATGGCTTTTAACCATGTGGTCGTGGGTTCGATTCCCACAGACGGCGTAATTTTTTATAATTTTTTTGCTTTCCGTACATGTCAGCATACTCCGCCCAAGCCCAGTAACCAGTCATTAGGCTGCCTATTATTCTAATTACACTCCTTTAACATTGAGCCCAATCTCAACAGTTTCCTTATCCGTAAATCTGCATAACGCACGCAATTACGGTTGGTGGTGATTCCTATTTTGATGCAAGGAATTTCAAAATGATGAGAATTTGTTCCAGGTATATATTCAATTGAGGTGGCTCCTTTATGAACTTGTCAAATTCTCATACGTAAAAAGGGTTGTTGCTACTCTAATTTTCTGTGAAATCTACAGTAAAAACACTTGATCGTACACACACACACACACACACGCACACAGAAAATACACTATGTTGGGGGATCAATCTAATATTGGGTTTAAGGATCTGCGAACGATGAGTCCAAAAACTTACAGTCCAGAATTCAATTAATACTAAGAACTATTACACCGCATTTTGATATATTGTTGATTTAATTCGAACCCAGAATACAATTGTATTGTTGCCGAGAATTGCATAACATCGAGAACAACTTGGAGTGAGTTATGATTGCCACATATGCACGTGTCAGCTAGTAATGCCTGTTAAATGGAACATATAATTGCTCATTACTTTGAGGTAAATCACCCATGAGTTGTAGTAACTAACCCCTCATTACCTTAAATAATTACCCACCAATTAGAGTAATGACCCACTAATTTAGATAACCATTCACTCAAAACCTATAAAATACAATGGTCACTTTAAAAAAGAGGATACTATCAAATTGGTAATTGATTTCTCACTTTTATTTTAAACATTCTTTTTTTCAAATGCTCTCTAACTTAAGAATTAGAGAATTATCACCGAACACACCAATAGTTTTAATCTAAACTGTTTTTTAAAAAACAAAATCACTGAAGTATCTAACAATCGAAGAATAAAAAGGATAGGGAGGCCAAGAACTAAAGACTGAGAATGACAAAATCTATTGATAACTGGAATCCGAAAATTTAGCAACACTGTAAAATTGGCAAATAGCCTTGGCCAATCGAAACCAAAACTACGGTCAACTTTAAACAACAATATTATAAATTTTCTTGCCGAAAGTTGGTTTTTGATGACATAAATTGATAAGGGTACAAAATGCTCTTAGTCATACTAACGTTTCCGATATTCATATTCTTTCTTTCTTTGTTTCTTTTTCTTTAGAAGCAGAGCCGTGCATTGCAGACATGGTTTTTCCATTTTTTACCACATGCTTTATCCTAACAGAACCTACCACCGCCCTATCCTGTCCTTTACTTCAAAAGATAAAAAGTAAAATCCAATGCAAAAGTTACTTGCAGCTTAAAAAGTAATTACATCAAAAAGCTGTTTGGTTCGAAACTGAAAGCACAAATGCAATCCAGCAAACTTTAAACTAGGACGTTTCCTGAACTGGGAAATTGATTATACCAGCTGTGCTATACCCTAGTGTTTCTGTCCCTCTGACTTCCCTTAAACTCTAGCTCTTGTAACACTTTCACATTCTGATAAGATAAATTGGCAGAATAGGCAATTTTCGGCTGGAAGAAATGGATGATTCATTGATAAAACCAATGCATTTAAGAAGAAACAGAGCAGCTGCACCTGCACATGGTGCAACTGAAACTGAACATAGCCACCGACAAACCAATGGGGGAGTACAGTAGTAGATCTTATTTGCATTACCCATTTCAGATGGTTTCAGTTCAATTTCAAGTACGTAACGAACATTTTTGATAACTGATTTTCATATTTTGGGCGGCACAAATTCTTAAAATGCTGTAATTCTCTTCTGGGTGGGTTGGTGCTATGAAATATATTGACAGGATAACCAAAGAAATCCCATTATTTCTGCAGAGTATAACAACGTTAACATCATTACTTGACAATTTCTGGAACATCAAAAGACACAAAACAATTGAAACATTAAATACTATATAAGGTATTACATTAACTGGAGCTGCGGGCTACATGTTTTTCTTCTTGCAGCCGCTTCAGCCTCTGCACTTCCCACCAGGAAACTGGTTTTTACTATTATCACCAGCCCCAATAACAAAGTTACCACTTCTAACTATCACCCATCATTTTAACTTCTGATTTTTGATCCACTACTACTTTTTCTTCTAAACCCTAACTAACACAAACCCCAATTTTACCCAACACTTCAAATTTTCTTTTCCGGGAAAATAACGGAGGAAAGAAAATTTTGAAGGTGGAAAACATAGAAAATGTTAAAAACAAAAATCAGAAGATGAAAATTTCTTAGACGCGGAAATTCTTTCCCGTGAAGGTTTGTCCAAACTGCCAATTAGCTGGTGCCACGTTCCATGAAGTTGAGGTTCGCCTATCACTGCCTGTGACTCTAAACGAAAGGGCCTGGCCAACGAGTACGGCATTGGATTGCCAGTTTTGCCCCCAGTTACGGCTCATGCTTAGCCATTGGGTGTTGGTTCCTTTCACGCTGACGCGCACGATATCACCTGCGCCTGCAACGTTAGTGACCAAAACCAAGTTGAAGTAACGGAAGCCGTTAATTGTGAATCTGATTCCGCCTCGCTTTCTACACGGTACCCTGCAAAAGACAGTTAAAAGGATAACGTTAACGTCACAGTTAAGACTTACCCTACGATTTAAGGGCAGTTTTTAGGGTCGGTTAAAGACATAAAGCTTGACCGGTCAAAAAGACTCCTAACAAACATTAAGGCAGAGAAGGGTCCGGAGGCCAAGAAAAATTACGAAACAGCGCACGCGTGGGAGAACGTGAACTGTGCCCCAAATTTTCTGACTTGAAGGCATTGCCCTATCCTGACGTTCCGGGAAAATTTTGGAAAAACAAAATTACAAAAACACCCTTATCGTATTTGACGATAATGTCCTCATAAAATATCAAATTACCAAATTGTGACTTTCAAAACGAGGATAAGATTTGCTAAAAGCGAGTGTATTTTAGTCATTTGATATATAAAACAAGCCAAGCCACCACGCCGAAAGCGAAACAGCGAAACGGTTTGCCGTTGGCTATCTCTGGCTAAACGTTATAAAATATAGAGAGTAATTAAAGAAGGTTGTTCCCCGGTTTCCCGCCGTCTGGTCCTCGGAAAACATGCCTTAGAAACAAGAATCCAGAACAAGCAGGAATTGTTGACTACTGCAAAAAGTAAATGTGTAACAGGCAGGGTTATTTGAGTATATTGCAGTAACTCACCTGCGGTAAGAAACGGGGACGATGCCAGCCTTGTACTCGGCGATCTTAAGGAACATAGGCATGGCGAGGTCAAAGTGAGGACGAGGAGGGTTACACCAGCCGCCATTATCAGAGGCCTGAGCGAAGTTCGGCGGGCAAAAGTTTGTTGCAGTGATAAAAATGGATGGACTGCCGGGAAGACACCATCTCGGGTCGTTCGCGCACATAATCTCAAAGCACGCGCCGCAGCTCAGACCGTTGTTGAACAAAGCCGTGCTTAGTGCCGCTGTGTTCACTCCGTAGCCCTGGCTGTACAGATTTCCATACCCGCAAGCACCACCTGCGCGCAAAACACGCCCACGTAAAAACTTAGTTAGAAATGGGAGATTTTCTTGGAAAATGGAGGGAATGAGTTAGTTATCGATGAAGAGCAAAGAACGGAGCAATGTACGGGATACAATATCCAGTGAAAGATATACCCATAGTTCCAGAAGCATCACTGCCACCGTAAAAAGTAGCATGGGCAGCCTGCCATTCTCCGCCGGTGTAAACTCCCTGAATCCGAGCATTCACCTCCGCAAACAGAGAAAGCACCACTGAAATAGAAGAGAGCACGTTCAAAATAGCCATTGCAAGCAGTGAGTAGAGGAAAGTGAGTTGTAAGGAGTGTGTTTTGTTGGGGTCGAATGCAGAAAATGGCAAGATGTTGAGGGCTACTTAAAGACAGGAGGGGTCAGGGCCTTGGGGTAAAGGGCAAAGGCTAGGGAATCAACAGTGAGTGAATGCCTTTAATGCTCTTCCTTGCTGCTACTGCTGCTCCTTCCTCCCTACAGATCTAATTTTCTATTATTATTTATTATTATTATTTAAAATAATAATAATGTGTAAGTCCTTGAATTCTAAAAAATTACATATAGAAATATAGTTTACAATAACTTTACAGAAAAGCTTTAAAATTTCATTAAAAATTTGTTAATAAAAATATGAAAAGAAACAGTCTATTCATTCGTTTTTATATTATTATAATTTCTTAAAGTTAAATAATTAATTGTAAATGGATTTTTAGCATGATTTGATGGTAGGGCGTCTTTGTAAATAAAATGTAAATTACATCTTGATTTGTAATTTTTCTAAATAGAGGACTCGGATGTAATTAGTGAATAAATTATTTTGCTTAGGGTGCTGGCTCACGCTTTTTAAGGCTAACAGAGGGAAATACCTGTGACCCCACGCAGGGGCAAGATCAAGATCATATGCTTGGCACGTGGAAGTTGAATGAATTGCGGGGATACCGGTTTCTTTTGTGTGAGTGTGTTCCCACTTGATTGTTGTTGATGAACGTCTGAGCACCGTTAGATTGTGATAATTTTTAAAGGCGTTGAATATATTCAATGTAGTGAATATGTTCCCATCTTTCCAACTAGTGAAATTTGGAAGTTGGAAGGTTGGATTCGAATCATTTTGTGGATAATTCAATTTTCTTTTCAACAAAATAATATTATAGTTAGTGATTTTTACTAATTATATAGACTAATAATAATTAAGATAGGGTAGTGCGAACATGTGACCCAGGGATAAGGGTTTAGAATGTCAAAAATAGTTAAATAAAAATTTAAAATAATATTTAATATAAAATTTAAAATATATAATATAAAAATTAAAATAATTAAATATAATTTAAAATATATAATATAAAAATTTAAAATTACCAGTGTAATTGTTTAAAAGGTTTAATGTATTGTTGGGTATAGTAGCCACTGACAACATTGGACCATAAATAGACCTAGACAACTTGAACCCACTTGGCTTTTTTTAAAAGCGGTGCCGCTACCAACGGTTGTGGTTTCATCACAGTTTTGCTTTACTCCGTTTATTTATTTTGTTAAAAAAATAAATAAATAAACATTTAATGGAGAAGGATCTATCCCCAATAAAAAAAAAAAATGGTATACCATATCAAGGGGCCGTAATCAATCAGAAACTTACACCGCTAACCCTCAAATCAGAAAGGACAAATCAAAACCGCGTAAGTTGTGGGACCCATTTTTTACGTACGTATTTGATTACTGCCCTAAGTGGGACCCGCTCTCTACCCCTCACGCTCTTACCCACGCCGCACCATCGCTCGCTCGACTGCCCTGCTGTATGTACGTTTCATCGTGAATAATGAATGTTGACGAGCCACGTCATCTATATTAATTTACGGGCACATAAAAATATCAACAGAGGGGGACAATAGAATAACAGTTTTTTTAATTATTAATTTTTTAAATAAACATTAACACATATTATACTAATAAAGAAGATAATAAAATAATAACTTTTTATTATTAAATTTTAAGTAAATATTAACATATATTATGGTTGATAATAAATAATTTAAGTTATATTTTAATAAAATTTATAAATTAAATTTATATTTTATAATATAAATTAAAATATTAAAATATAATATGAATCATTTATTATAAAAATATTTTGATCTAAATATTAACATATATTAAATATAAATTAGTATCGATGAAGCTATAGTTTCTCTCAATACGATGTGGTTAATGCATTTATTTTATCGACAATATCCGTTACAACATAATTAAAAAAAAAAAAAGCAAAGCAAAATTATCTTTAATAATATATATTGTTGATATAAAACTAACATATAAATAGTGATGGAAAATGAAATTAGTGAAGTAATGAACACAATTTATCATGAAAAAATATTTATGATAGTAAATATTATAATATATTATTTGAAAATTATTCAAAATTAATTATCATTCAATTAATATATATTATATTATTTAAAATGAAGCAAATTTTATTAACCATGTGAATCGAATTATCAAGCAAAATTTTTCATACTAACTATGTTAATAATTTGCTTTATTAAATTAATTACAATGATCATTTATTATTTAATTAAATCAAAAAAATATAATGAATAAAATATTTTTATAATTAAAATATATTTTATCAAATTTTTTTTATTTTTGATCACACTCACAAATATGACCGAAAGTGGTTCGTGACGGAAAGAACAAAGAAAAAAATTGGTTATATTTTAATTAGAATATATTTTTATTAAATACAAAATATTACTGTAATTAATTTTATAAAACTAATTATAAATATAGTTAATTTTTTTAAAAAAATTCCAAATTATTAAAGACTTGTTTTGGTTCCTCTTTCTCCCTCCAAACTCTTCCATCCCAATCCCTGTCTATAACCCACCCACCACCATGTGCCCTCACTAACTGCTTTCTTTTCCTTCCTTTTATATATATATATATATATATATATATATATATATATATTATATATATATATGAAATGGGCTATAAATTTTTATATTTTATGTTGGACTTTTCTAGAATATTCAAAATAATAATAATAATAATTGCATACTTAAGAAGGTAAACAATATTTTAATTGGAATTTGTTAAAATAACACGTGTCGGATAGGGATTAGGTACATTGTGTTGCTTTCTTGTGCTAACATTCTGACATCAAGCACAGTTGAATTATTGATCGGTCTTACAAGCGGTGCATAGTGTGTTCATTAATTGAAATCAAAAGATCATATCAGGCAAACGTCTAATTACACGTCGTAGAAGAAATTCAATTTTGGGATAATGATATTCAGGCTTCTTATTTTTTTTTTATTAATATTTTAACAAATTAGAACAAAATTTATCTATTTATATCATTTTTGTCCTTAGTCTTTAGGAATGACAATGAGTTCTTCACTTGTAAGTTTATTAAAAAATTTATTATTTTTACTAATTATATAATTAAGTAGTCACTTTTAATATAATTAGAATATTCTTTATTATTCTACTGATAAATATTTAATATGGGAAGTATAACTGAGCCATTAATTATTTAATATGACAAATAAAATGTCCTCATTTGTAAAAAATTCAAAATTTAGAGACTTAGATATTATTAATTCCAAATAGTTTAAAGAGAGAGGAGTCACAATCACCGACGACCAACCAGATCCAGCGAATCAGCCACGTCATGGTGCGAATTGAAGTGGTATTCACCAGCACATCACCAACCCAATGTAGATGTGGTGTACCCACCACGTAGATGGACATGTGAACGCGCCATCAATAATAATTGAAGATTTGCGCAAGACCAAATCCTCTCTACTTCCCCTCCAATATTCACGTTCAAATTTCATGTTTAATTATGCTCACAAGCCATTCGATTTGTCAAAAGTGCTTCTGGGTTTTGTTAAGCACTTTTTTTTTTTTATTTTGGGGTTACTTCTACTTCTATAGTTGTTGCATGGAAAATGTTTGTACTGGTTGACTGGGACTCCATAGTAGTGAAATATCATTCTTAATATTATGATATATTTATATATATTACCCATTTTTTAGTTATACTCGTGTTATTTACTTCGAACACGTGCATACTCGAACATATATGTTAATGTATATATCTAATTTATGTTTACTTCTCGACAAATTTTAACCTTAAATTTAAACAAATATTAGATTCATTATAACAATTAATATCCGATAATAAAATTAAACTATTAATCAATTTGACAATATGGCATATAATATTATTCATCGTAAGATAAGTAATATTTTAATAATATTATTATTTGTTATATTTTAATATTTTGTAGTATAGAAATTAATTATTTCGATAAGATTATATTACAATTTTATAGTAATTGCATAATTAGGCACGACACTATTTAGATATTTACATCAATTTGCTTACAAATTAAGGAAGCTATGACCTTTTAGCCATCCAAAATTGGTGCATGCAAGCACATGCTTGCAATCGTTCACTGGTTATTCTTTAAGAAAGCTTATGAACATTTTGGGCTGCAAGTGACATATATTGGAATCTTTTCTCTGTTACTTAATTAAGTTGAGAATGCTTTTCAAATAATTGAAGCTGTATGATGAAGTGCTTTTTATAAATTTAGGAAGAAGTAAACCTATTATTAGACAAGCAAACAACAAAAGCACTTTTAGCCAATTGAAAAGTCATGCGGGATTCCATGATTGCCTTTAATTTCCTCACGTAAATAGGAAACCCCATGTTATCACCAACTCCAATGAGCACTTTCGCCGGTGTATATGCTTCCTTGTTATTAAAAATTTTTCATTCCAATAATTTTTGCTTAAACATTGGGTTAGGACTGTATTATTAATTAATCAATGTGGTAATAATTTCGGATCATCTAGTTTTGGAACAATCACAAGTAAAATTATTATTTGTAATTATTTTTCATCTGAATTCTTATTTTTTTCATAAAAATATAAATATTAATAAAATTAATAATTTGATTATAACGCTCTTGTAATCGAATTATTCAATGTTGTATTTGTTTAATTTTTTAAAAATATAATAATTAAATTAATCATTAATTTTTTCAGAAGTATTTTAATAAAATATCCCGATTCGAGCGGTCATAAAATAAATATATATTATTTGTAATTTTGCCAGTATTTTGGAATCTAATTGTTATTTATCCATTAATTAATTAAATTTTGTACTTTATCACAAAATCAGCCTACTTAAATTTAGTTTGGATGATAACTTTATATATTTTTTTTGAGAATCAACGCACTTGGATTATTTTAATTTTCTAATAATTAATTAAATATTTTTTAGGGTTTCAAATAGAATGTTACAATATTATAATTTATTAATAAATAAAATATATTTAAATACATTAAAATAAATAATTTGTATTAATTTTATATAATTCATGAAATATTGTACATATATATTTGTTATTGTAAGAAAATTTTAGATAAAGTAGTCCTATCACATTATTACATGTGATATATTAGAACTATTCAATCAATAAAAAAATTTATTCATTAATTGTAAATAAAAAAATTAAAATAAATTTTACTTTTAATTAATATACTAAGAAAAATTTGTATAATTTATTTTAATTTTTTATTTTATTTTTAGATAATGAACGAATCTCTTTTTCTTCGTTAATCGAATAATTTTATCACATTACTTATATTAACGTGGTAATACCATTTTGTTTAAAAATTTTTCTATTATTATAAGTTCTTGTTTGGTGGTTTATCCTTAAACAAATATTTGAATATCTAATTTGACTTTTTTAATTAATTACTTCATTAATTAATATTAATGAATTACCAAGACAGCATGGAGCTCACACCAATTAACAATGTATCCAAACATGTGCTTACCTCACACAAAACGACGTCGTATTGAATGGTTTTAAAATGAGATTAAATTAAAACTGCATTTAATAAATAGTAGAAGGGTAGTATAGGAATATAAGATAACAAGGGCCACGACAAGGTCTGTAAAGAAGGAATTATTTTAATATAACATATTTATATTTTTTATAAAATAAAATATAATTTTACAACAAATATTTTATTTTATTAAAAAAATATTATAGAGATTGAAAATATACATGGTATTATTGTTTTTATTTTAAAATTAATTTAAATTTAAAATATATTACAAAAATATATTATTATTATTATTATTATTATTATTATTATTATTATTATTATTTTGTTTCTTTTACAAACCCCCTAATTGTTATATACAACTTAAAAAAAATTAGTTGTCTTAATTAATAATTTCAGTGTTTTTTTTTTTATTTTTAACAATTTTTTTATTCAAAAACTTCTCCAACATTTTAGAATATTAGTTTTAAAACACATTATAAATGTATTCTTAAATTTAAAAATATTAAATTTAAGCAATTATTTTTATTTGTAAAATAAATTTAAAAACAATACTAAAATAAAAGAACGACACTAAATATTATTCTTTATCAAAAAGAGTATGATTTTTTTTTATTTATAGAAATATGGAATCAAGTATTATTATTTTTATATGTTAAATGCATATTTTGTATTTTTAAAATTTTATTTTTTAAAAAAATTAATATAAACATGTTTTGTGGAATAACTTATAGAGGATGAATATTGTTTTTTTGTTTTTTTCGGGTGAGGAAATTGGAAAACATGTTAAAAATTATTTTTAATTTTTTATATTAAAACATCACATAAACATAAATCAACTCTCTATTTCAGTGTTAAAGGGGAGCAAGATTTGAATCTTGAACTTTTTGTACCATCAAATCTTAAATATTTTGTATTATTATTAAAAAATTTAATCATTAAATTATTTTCACTTTTTGTCTCTAATATATATATATATATTTAAAAAGGGCCGACCTTTCAAATATTTATATCATATATATTTTTTTATTTTTAGAATATTATTTGTACTACACATTATAGACATGTTGAAAAATTTTTAAACATCGAATTTAAAAATAATATTTTTACAAATAAAATATATACAAAATAATACAAAAGGTTTAAAATATTTAAAAATAATTTTTAAATTACACATGTTCTAATGCATGCTTTTTTTTTTGTCAATTACATAATTTGATTTCAAAATTAGACAAACATAAAATATTTCTATTTTAAGATTAACAATTTTATTTTTAACTTTACAAACCATTTAACTGAACAAAAAATACGTTAAAATATTATAACCCCAAATCGAAAAAATCTTTATTATGTGACGGGAATTTTAAATTGATTGAGACTAGTGAATATTAAAATATTATAATTTCAAACCATAAAAACTTTTACTATGTTACGGAAATCTTATATCGATTAAAATTAACGATTGTTATCATATAAAAAAATTTTACAAACTATTTAATCGAACAAAAAATAAATTAAAATATTATAACCCCAAACCGTAAAAATCACTTATTTATTATGTGAATGGTTGTTATAATAAGAAAATTTTGCAAACTATTTAACTGAACAAAAAGTACATTAAAATATTATAACCCCAAATTAATATTTCAGCTTAATTTAAGAATATAAATGAATTGCAATACGTTTTAAAGGGATGCTTTAATTAATTATATTATTTACATGCGAATTGTCAATTGAGATATCAGATAATATGTTGCCTACTGATGTTCAATGCATTTAACATGTTAATTTTTAGCAGGACACGTTGGGAAACATCGTATTCAATAACAGGATTTAGAGTTTATTTTCTGTAACCGTCATGTCGTTTTTTTTTCCTTGTCTTGTGAACGACCTGCCGGTTAAACGGCATACCAACACTTCCCGGGATTCTAAGACGAGAGGGGCAATGATACTTGCATCCCTGATATTTTGTGATTTTGAAAGTAAGAATATAGTTTTTCTATTTGTATCAAATACATCTTTGATCCTTATTGAAATGACTGAAACACTATTGGACTTAAATCCCGCGTTTTAATGATAATTAAGCCGTTTTAATAAGAGATGAGACTTATTTAATTTTAAAAAAATTATAGGTAAAATAATCCTATTATATTTACATAATTAACGTGTTTAAAATTATATAATTAATAAATTGATAAAAAATTATAAATTAATGGTGAATAAATTTTTATCATTTAATTAAAAAAAACTTATCTAACGGATTAAATTTATTTAATTTAAATGAACAAAATTATGTCCATATTTGGGTAATGCTAGACCTGGCTGCACTATCCACCATGTGCCCTTCCTTTGTTCTTTTTATTATTTGCCGTGGACAACTTACTAAAAGATTCCCACCTGCTTAAAAATGCTATCTTGCCATAATTAATCCATTAATCCATAGGGACAAACTACCACAACTACCAACCTAACTATGTTCCATGATGTTCAAAGTGACCCTAAGGCAGTAGATTAGCCTTCAAATTGGGTGGCAAAAGTACTCTTAGTCACTTGGATGGTCACCAGCTCCATTGTTTTGGTATACTGATTGCAATTGAAAGCGTACACCCCACATGCATTATGCATGATGACAGAAGAAAGCCCAAAATACAGTCCCCCACATATTTGATGCAATTTCCCAATGCAGGTTCTAATTCATGTGAAATCCTAGAGGATTATTTACTGAGATACGTTTGTAGGAGAAGATCACGTGAAATGAGTCCCGTGAAAACTATGGAGACATTCATTGTAGTTTTGCAGTTTCCCGACAAATCCTAGACTATGTAGTCTGTTTACACAGGCCGTTGTGTCGCGGATTTCCAGCTCCCTTCTCATCCCCAATTCATTCCTACATCTATGCGAAAAAAATAAATCCATAATCCAATCCTGGGATTCGGTATATCCACCACAGAGGAATTGCGTATTGTTTGCTTCATATGTTACCAGTTGACAAAGTCCATTGCCAAGCGACATGTTGCCAATTGTCCCTGTGAACATTAAGTTACAGCTTTGTTGAAAGTGGAAGTGACTTAAATTCTAACATGGCAAGGGAAAAACAAATCAAAGTTAATCAAAAATCACCCAGAGAATACAACTATAACCGGTTCTCTGCTATTACCCTAGGATCACAATAGATTGCATTTCTTGGTATTAAAAACTTGAAATTAACTTTCGACTCTGTAAATCAAGACAAAGGCTGACTTATGGACCTACACATGTCAACCAATTATTGACCAAAATCTCCCAAGTTCGGAAACCCAGAACATAAAAGTAGCAATCCTTGAAACTATTTATGCTTGTCAGAAGTCAGGTTTCCATAGCATGGTTGGAGATAGAGCAATCCGACAGAATGTATATTTCTTACAAAATACAGCTTGGGCAGCAACACTTATGGCAGTTGCCAAATGCTTAAAGAGATTTCTTCCAAGCAACGATTTTTAACTTGTTTCACCAACTCAGACTCTGGAAGACTTCAAGTTGCATCAAAATCGTATAGTCACAAATGAATAAGCTGCAAGTTATATAAATTAAGTCATTCTACCAAGATCACCATGAAAAAACAGTTAGCATGGACAACAGAACACCACTTACCCATTTAAATTCACAGCAGAGTCTTCCAATGTCTCCTCAATAACAAGTTAATTACAAAACAATTACTTTTACTACCTAACAACCTCCTTAAGATAAAGAATATCGTCACGAGGTAGAGCTTCTTCCACCTGAACTTCTACCTCATCTCCAATTTGTGTTCCCACAGACACCCATGCAGAGGCTTGAAGTCCCACCTACAACATTGAATAGTTGTTAGCTCAAGCTCAGTCCATACTGCTGAGTGTTATTTGACAATGTAAAGGACACAGTTTTGTCAAACAAAGCACTTATAGGCAATTTGGCTATTACAAATGTGTGAATTTCTAAAAGAGGCTCATGCCTGTTGGGGAAATTTCCTAGATTGTACAATTATACTGTTCTATATGAGAAAGGAGTCCAAGCTGGGATGGAGCACACCCTTGTACAAATATTTAGCTCAAAAGAGGTTTTAGTTCCACAGTCCGATGTGAGGAGTGTTATTGGAAATGAAGGGAAGGACATACAACGTGCAGTTTTCAAACAAATTCCAAACATTATTCCATCCTATAATTACAGAATAAATGCCTGATTGATGGAAATTCTTTTCAACATGCACACAACAGTGAGGACAAGAAATCAAAGGCCTGTCCTTTTAATTACAGAACAAATGCCTGATTGATGGAAATTGCTTTCAAAATAACGAGAATAATTTAGATTTGGAGATTGGTGACCACATGAAATAAAGAGTTTCCAGTTCCAGGCATCATTAACTGGAGATGAGCCTTTTCAATGGTTTGAGAAATGCGCTGGACAGCGAGGACAAGAAATCAAAGGCCCGTCCCTTTAATTACAGAGATTAATGCCTAATCGATGGAACTTGCTTTCAAAATAACAAGAATAATTTAGATTTGGAGATTGGTGACCACATGAAATAAAGAGTTTCCAGTTCCAGGCATCATTAACTGGAGATGAGCCCTTCAATGGTTTGTGAAATGCGCTGGACAGCCCAGGCAAAACAACTAGATAAAAACAGAAGGAACTCTTCTACCTGAGTCTGAATAAGTTAATGTAAAAATTTGATTATCAAGTTAAGAACATACAGTTTGAGGTTAATGGCCACCTAACAGTATCATTAATGATCTCTCAGCGCAAGCTGGTCAGATCCATGACCACACCTCCAAATGCATTGAGGTCAAGATTTTAATTGTTGTTCCATACCAACATATTTATCTAGTTAAAATGGTTTATTATCTCATCACAAGTAACCAATACATTGGCGGCTCAATAACCATCAAATTCTTACCTCAACCAATAATAAAGCTGCATTACGGTCTTTGATAAATTTAAGGATCAATGCACGATATCTTCTCTCTTTGGGCTGCCTTCTCAAGAATTCTATTATCCAGTACCGAAGACTACTATTGCTGAGCCTCCTTGCGACTCTAGTCTGCATATTCACTATAGATGCCATCCCTTCAAGCTGGCCAGCAGAGAAAGGAGGAGATTCACCTCTGAGAAATGCTTTTACCTACAGATATTGACACAAATTTATGAGTATCATAGAGAGTGGTCTAATTCTCCTCCTCTCCCCTTAACTGTTGCCAATTTGCTAGAGCAGGACAGGATTTGGTAGAGTTGTGTGATGATCAGTCAATGCCATGGTCATAATTTTAAAATAACACCAAGTCCATCTTTTTTGTCTTAATTATTTGTTTGATTAAAAAGAAAAAAACTAAAAAGATTCGGAAACCAAGGGACTTGCATGACTAGCCAATAAGCACCAACTATGTATGATCCTGGTATGCTTGACACCGGCAGCAATGCAAAGCACATTTAATGGCACTTCCTGCAGGGTCATAATTGGGAAAACAAGCTAACTGCAGGACATACCGTGCAGAACACTAAGTTTGGATAGAATACTCAACAGCCTATAAGGTCCATAATCCATCATCACCCATTTGCATTCAGGCAAAAAAAGAAGAGAGAAACTAACCTGATAATGAGCAAGAAGATCCATATATCTACGAATAGGAGATGTAAATTGCACATAACCAGGAAGTCCCAGAACTCCATGGCGTATAGGCTTCCTAAAATCAATTTCAGCAGCACGCATTGTTTTTACAATAGCAGAGCTCCGAACGGGTCCTTCTGGAAGATGTGCAAATGCAGATACATCAATATTTGATTGAGGCTGTCCTCTGTATGGCAAAGAAAGTTTATTGACTGAGCCGTAAGTCGCTATAACTTCCCCGCAGAGTATCATCATCTCAGAAACAAGTCGCATTGCAGGGTCAGCCTGGTTTTCGACATACAGATTGACTAATGGTTCCGGATCTTCTGGATTAACTACCTTGATGCGAGTCTCTATTGTTGCAGTGTCAATTGCACCCTACAAAATCCTCAAATAGTTAATGTTATACTAGTCGTAAGAGCCTAAAGGTCATGATATATTAGAGTTTTTGCAAGCAAACCTTTCAGCTCACTGACAACAAAAATATGCAATAGAAGAAATCAAGTTGTTGGAATTCTGAAATTGAAATTAAAATTTTAACTCTTTGCAGTCACATTTGATATATAAATCAAGCACAACCTGTTGGCGCCGCCAATGTAACCGTAGAGCAGCTGCCCCTGATAGAATCTTTAGTTCGGCCTCCTCTTCTAGATTTAGATTAAGCAGCTCAGATGCACTCTCATATGTCAGCATGTAGGTTGGTTTAATGATTGAGTTATCCACCGAGTATTCTGCAATGCTACAGCATAGCGGATGCAAGATTGTCTTCGTTAACGAAAATTTCATCTTACTCTCCAATACGAGTATAATATAGTCTATTATAACATAATTAATTGCATCGATGACACCTCAGAGGAATATTCTTTGCCAAAGTTCAAAATAATTGAATATCATTGATTTTTCACCTGCCATTCTAATAACTGCATTTATCCGATAGCTTTTATTTTTTGAAAAACACTAAAATGTCCTATGACATTATCTCAGTCCCTGGTGTCCGCATCAATCAGTTTTAATGGTTCACAATGTCATTACATGGACATAACCACAATATCAAGATGGAAGTAGCAATGGGGATATCTGTTAAATACCTAGAAGGCTCTCATTTTGATAATTCCTCTATATTATTCTTGGAAGGCAAAAGGTGACCTAAAGATCCACACATGTGAATGGACAAATCCACATCTCAAACATCCAAAAATTTCAAAACTAGCATTGTAAACACAAATGTAAAAAAGTCACATCAACTTGAATTTGAAATTTACCTGCCATCAGAATGCAGAATAACAGACACTGTAACAGCATTGCAAACTTCTCCCTGTTTCAAACTCATTCCCTCCATGGCAAGTTTCTCTGGAAACATGGGATAAGTGGTGGTGGGCAAGAAAACAGAAGTTCCTCTTCTCATTGCCTCCCTACAATCATAAAACGCATCAAATGACTAAGATACTCAAAAAAGTTGTATTAAAGTGAACTACGGATTCCCCAGGAAATACTTGTCCAACAGACTCCCAGGTTCAATATATCTAGTTGGATCAGCAACATGTATATAAACTTTAATCCGGCCATCCTGCAACCACATGGCACTCAAGGCATCGTCAAGCTGCATAACATTGCCAAAACCAATTTGAGATCAGAGACTAACAGTTACGGCAGATAAACTTTCAGATGCCAACAAATATTTTATGTCACTAATAAATTTTAAGCATTGATCTCAGACAAACTTTGGGTAACAATTACCTCATCAGCCTCATCAACATCAATGGCATAAACTTTCAGATGAGTCAGATCTTTTCTGTCAAGCTGAACACAAAGAACACCAAGTAAGCATATAGCTTCATCCAAATCTTATGTCATATGTTGCTTGCAACAATAATAACTTATTTACTATATCCAAGGTTTACAATTTACAATGATTTACTTTATCAAAAACCATGTGACACTATGAGATTCTCAAAAACTATTCCAATTATTCCTACTTTTCTATTTGGACGATTTTTTTGTTTAAAAAATAAAAATATATACCAATGTAGGAATTTAAAGCCTAAGATTTTTTCTCTTTTATGGGAAGGGGTAAAATTTCGGGGATAGCAGGTATATTGAATCCATAATATCTTTAATAGCTTAATGTAAAATAATTATTACAAGAGATATAACACTATCTGATCAAACAATCACACAAGTTTTTCAGAATTGCATGCAGAACAGGAAGAAAGCTTACCTCATCTGGGTCAGAAGAATGTACCAAAAGACTTTCAGCAGTGAATGTGATATCTTCAGAATGATCAGTGTGAATGTTGAACTTTAAAACATCCAGATTGACATGTACAGGAAAATATCCAATATCTATGAGGAGGTTTACTGCTGAAGATGCTGTTTTGGCTAGTCCCATTCTCTTAAGGATCTGACAAGAAGGACAAATGGATACTAATTAAAAGTACAGTAAAAAAATTTTCAATATGCATGGATTACATTTATAATGCTGTAAGAAGTTCCTCTTTGTCAATCTTAATAAAAGACAGTTATTCCTACATCAAATATAAACAAATCCACTAATCCAGTCAAGTCAGATATATTACCATCCCTGCGGTTTTTCTTTGGTAATCATCTTTACATGCATCAATAGCATATGCTTCAAGAGACTCAATTTTATATCGGACTTTCTCTTCATCCATCCATGAAGATTTGAGAGGTTTAGCATGTGAAGGCATTGCCTTAGAAGACATCAACAATTGCACAAACTCCTGGAGTTCAGTATCCGCAGCCTCCTTGGCAAGCTTCCTCTGTAAAAGTTCTTCTACCTAGTTTTTTTTAGAAGAAATGGAATAAATATTTGATTGCCATTGAACAGACAGATGTTATCAAACACCAAGATATTATGAATTGATCAGCTAAGTAATAAAACTTCTATAAACTTCTGGCATATGCCATATTTTCATCTGAATAATTCAATGAAAAATATGCCATAATGCATCATAAACTTCAAGGAAAGTCTAGCGTCTACAAACTGTAACTAGCAATAATCAATGAAGTGGAAATTGAATGGCTTCACTCAAAGAAATATGGTGCAAAGAAATAATTTAACAAGGGAAGATCACACACTGCATTTGCCAACCTGCCCAAGCTAGACTGAGATGATCAAGTTCAGCTAGAAGCTCCTGAGCCAGCTTTTTATTTGGGTACACAGAATTGAATCAGAACTAAAATTATTGCTAACTAGTTATGATATTAAATATATTTTGATTTGAGTAAGATTGATTAAATCCTAAGAGTCTGGAATTATGAAATAGGAAGTAAGACCCAATTACCACCACAAATTCCACTGGCTGGCAATTCTAGTAAGTGGCCCAATCACCCTAAGGGAGAAAGGTATCGACCATTCCTCAAAAATAAAATGATCCTTTTGCAACGACTTTCCTATATCAGAAAACCAGATATTAACTGAAGAAAGTTATTTAATCAGGTGAGGGAAAACAACATTAATTCGAGAAGAACGTCACATGAGAAACCTTTGAGACACAAATCTCCAGTTAAGCCCAAGAGACCAAGGTGACAAGCCATTCTCTACTGAAACAAAGTCATCAAAATTTCAAAGCAAAATATTAAAAAGCTACCTGCACAGTAGGTCGAGGTGCATAAATAGAGTGAGAACCTTTAGTTGCCTCAACACTGAAATAGACTTCGTCTTTGGATAGCAGAAGATGGGCACAATAGCTTTCCAGAGGCTCCGCAGCACCGAAAATCATCTGCAGAGTAAGCCATGATCATCAAAGGAGCAACAGGACAGATATTGGTAACTGAAAAAAGAGAGTACAGTACCTCTGCTAATTCTTCAGCAGTGACTGACTCATTTTTTTCAAGAAGCTCAGCCCAAGCGAACTCAAGCAGTGCTGGGTCCTGGATCAAAACAATAAATACTGACTCACCACCAGATTCGAAAACCACATAACAGTTGCGATCTTTCATCATGCAAGAAAAACCAACCAAGTTATCTTGAGCTTTCTGGAGAAAGTTTGAAATCTCTGTGTGGTCAAATTTTTCGACACCTGGAACTATAAATGTAATTTGTTGTGGTTTGATGGAACAAGAGGCGCCATTCTGCACAAGAAAACCAAGAAGCAGTTTCACTTGGCTGAAAACCTAGAATTGTTCATATCAAGGAAATAACAGTAAGTTCCAACACCTAGCAACCTACTCAACATGCCGCATTAGGTGTTTCTACTAGAACCTGATCATACACCATCCAATTCTTTTTGCCATCAGGTCGCTGGGCAACTGCCAGCAATACCCTATCAGAATCTTTCTTGAACTCCAGCAGCAACCCTTTCTGCAGTCCTTGTTTTTCAAGCTTATCTTCAAGAAGCTCCCCACCAGTTACCCCCACCCTGCAAAGCCAATTAACTATCATGTAAAATGTATAACCTAGAAGAAAATAAAACAAATAAATAAATAGCACACTGAAGTAGGAATATCAAGCACAGTTTTAGAAAAGAAAAAATGTGCAACAACTGCACCTTCTCTGTTCAAATTGCACCAAAGCCTCTTCACAACAGAAGAATGAAGAAATATTATTCTATCATAAAGGAGAGGCAGAAAGACATTGCTTTTGGCTAATTTCATATACTTCTATCAAGTAACATAGTGTTCCTCAAATAAAAAGGTGAAATTAAAAAACTTCAAAGTGACCAAACACATTGACTTTGAATATGCTGCCAAACACCTTAAAAGCAATGAAATATGTCTACTACTACCCTGGGGATACCTTCATTTTTGTATCAAAAAATGCAGCCAGCAATTGTTGCTTCAGCCAAACACCACAAAAACAATGAAACATGCTTCATTTTTGTATCACTAATGCCGTATGCAAAAGAAGCAAGAGTTTCTTCCAACACCTATCCAGATGCCATGTTCTACATTTTGAATCAAAAAGAAGCTAAAAGTGATACTCAATTGAACTTGTTAATATCATAATATTTAAGATTTCCTCATTGTCTGATATCTGCAACTCACTTAATTTCAGTATCAAAGCTTTAATTGCATGCTACCAGAAACCACGTACGATCATTGAATGACCTCAAGAAGAATCTTAAAACCATGCTTATATCGATTAATCCATGACATAGCATTTTCGTTGATCATCCTACTAAATAATGATTCTTCAGGTATATTCTCTCCTCTAATTTATTTGGGAAAGCACGATTTATCTCGGTTCAACAATTTGCTGGAAAAAAATCTATGGTTCATTCATAAAGCCCAAAATATTTCAGTTACAGTCTAGTCACTTCAGAAAAAAAATTAAACCAAAAAAGTTAACACTCCAGGTTGAACATTGTGTACAACTGTTTCAGTTTTTTCTTTTCTTTTTATAAAACAGAATCTGTTAGCTACCGACAAGTGCATCACCAAATTCCTCTACTCTTCTAATTAACCAACATAACAACAACAAGCAGTAATAACATTACCGCGACAAATAGAACATGAAAACACAAGCTACATTATTTATATTTCAATAAGAAGATTAAACATACTTAGCGGAAACTCTCTTGCGTTTACGCATGGCTCCGAGCTCTTCCATTACACTATCAAAGATACTCTTAACCGACCAGCACCGAGAACGGGACTGCATCAAAGACTGTTGCTCGGACGGACATGTCGGCAACCGAAGCCCAAATTTAGACTTCCGTCGCAATTGCAGGGTCTGGAAGTGGTAAAACCGGCACCGAAACGAAACGAGAGGAGGACAGGCAGTGGAGCGAAATATGGAGCCATAGTTAACGGCTCTGACGGCCATCATCGTCAATTAAAGGAGAAAAAGAACGAAACTAGAGTTCATAAATTGAGTGAAAACGAAAAACAGAATGAGAGCTGCGTTCGTTTGGAGGAGATTGAGAAAAATATCCGCTGCGGATTTTAGTCAGAGCGTGAAACACCAAACTGACGGAGTGGTGTCAGAGAAAAATTAAAATTACTAAACTGACCTTATTGTTAAGAGAATTAAATTTTTTAAATAAAAATAACCAGTTTCAATAAAATAAAATCTGGATTTTATTTATTAGAAAAAAGTTCTTAAATCTTAAAAAAATATTTAAAATCATTTTTTAAAAAGGTATTTTTAATAAATATTTAAAATTTATGGTTAAAATAATAAATTTTAAAATTTATAGGTTTTAAAAAAATATTTTTAATTTTTAATTTTTAATTAAGTATAATTATTTGTATTTAAAAAAATTCACATAATTTTACTTAAATTTGATTAAAATTAACTAAAAAAATTTAATTGAAATAAATTGATATTTTAAGATTTTTTAACTTAAAAATTCAATATAAATAAAAGCACTTACTTTTAATAAAAAAAAATCTAGTTTCTTCTTAATTAAAAAATTTGTAAATTTTAAAAAATAAAAGGTTATTTAAACATCAATTTTCAAAAAAAAAAAATCACTAACGTACTAGCACATAAATTTGTTATGTTAAAAAAAAAAGATGGTCGTTAAAGATAAAATTATCCCAAAAGAGTAAAATAATTCTTACTATAATGCGTTATTGTGTTATGTATTAAATTATTCTTATTGAAATAATCTATTTTTCTAATTTTGGCACATTTAACTCTATATGATCACTTCATTATTTTTACAAAACACATTGAAATTACTTTCATTCTCTCGACTTAAAGTATTCGACAAATTTCTAATAAAAATAAAAATAATAAGTTTTTTTCTATTTTTTTTTAACTGAACCTAATTTATAAATTTTTATATTGATCCAAAATGACCGAATCTGTTAATTCAGTTGAACTAGTTTGGCATAAAAGTATCCACTACTAATTTCAAGTAATTATCCTAAGTTAAATGGCTTTCATCGATTAAATGATAAATTTTACCAGAATGTAAAATGACTTAATCTCATCTACTAATTGACCAAAGCAAGCCACATTGTGGGAGGACAGAAAAAGAAAATTAACAACTGTTAACAACAGCAACACAACTTCATGCTAAGTTTACACAAATGAAGAAAAAGCGACAATGAAAACAGAGCAAGATTTTCAGGCAAAAATCAACTTGGACAAGTCCCATAATTGTTTTCTTGCATGTGGATGAAAATTATTCTTCAATGAATCAGTTTTATCAACTGATGTTGGTTTTTTTCTTGTTAAGATCGATTTTCTTTCTTTAGATTGTTGTTGGTTTACCTAAGTTTGTGATAATTGTGAATTGGGTATCAGGAGATCTGGAGAAGCAAAGGTGAAAGAGTTGTTTGTCCAATTCAGAATCCTCCCTATATCTAATCCAGATAATCACAAGCATGCATACTATAAGATAAAAACTAAGAGTAGAAGAGAAATTTGGTTCCTCAAAGTGATAGCACGCTCTTGCAAAGTAGAAAATGTAGACTCTCTGATAGTATAACCAAGCAAATCAATTTTACAAGAAAGGTCAATTTACAATATAATGTAGTATAAGAAGGGAGAAGAGAGTGTATAACAACTAAAAAGCCATCTGGGAAATAGAATTACAAGACAGCATAGTGTACAGCGTCCAGTGTATAGTGTATACGTCTAAGCAGTTTCTGTCATCTTCTATCTCTGTCTGCATCATGTATCATCTGCAAAGATCAGTGCAGATACCCTGGACCTGAGAACTGCTTGGATTCGACAACATGTAAATGCTGGATTTTCCATTTGTCAGACAAGTTACATTTAGCTGGGAGCCAGTTTGGGTGAACTGCAATAATGGTACATTTACATGTATCAGAGACAGCAAACACCAAAAGATACAGAAAGAGAATGGTAATAAGAGAAATAATCCCTCAAAATTCCCTAATGTGCCAAATACCGTGCATTGGCATAAATCATGCTAACATGTTGTTTGCTTTTGTGAGATACATTTTGATGTTTTTACAAGGAGTTGTAGAACCTGTCGCAATTGTTGTCGTGATACAAAGATTTACACATACTTCTTCCATGTTTCTTCAATTCCTTGTTAGTTAAATGATTTTAAGGCTAAATTCAGGTTGTCAAACCGTTAGGTAATAAACCAGCCATTTGGGTAAATCCCTCAAATCAGCAAGTGAATATTGATCCTTCGAGAAACTGATCTCACTTTTTGTGACGAAGAAAATACATCAAAACATACCCAACAGAAAATGAAAAGGGAGTATTAGTATAATTACCGAGCACGAGGCAGGCTCTGTTTTGCAGCTCCAACTCGAAGTAGGGACACAAGACAAATAATGACACCATGAACAATGATCATTTGCATCCACTCCTCGTAGGAGCATAACCAGGCCAACAGTTAACCTGCACAATCAAGACAGCTTTTGTAATTCAAACAATATCTTGATTTTACAATGCCAAGTACATAGTTATAACACCTCAAGGCCCTGCAGTGAGAAATAGAATAATAGGTGAGAACTACATTATTGAAGTTCAATGACAGTCATGGACTCATTGTAACAAACCAGCTACACATAATTCTATGTTTACAACCAGCCAC
Source organism: Swietenia macrophylla (assembly GCA_032401905.1). Taxonomy (NCBI): domain Eukaryota; kingdom Viridiplantae; phylum Streptophyta; class Magnoliopsida; order Sapindales; family Meliaceae; genus Swietenia; species Swietenia macrophylla. The sequence goes on from CP135576.1 coordinate 2,227,974, forward strand.
AACCAAGGTAAATTACTGCCCAAGAGGGGAAACCCATAATAAAACAATGATGAAGAGTTAATTGCCCCATAAATCTCGAAAGCAGCAGAAATGAGGATGGGAAAATCATAAAAACAAGAACATTTGTGAGGACTTCAGAGAATGAAAATTAAGGTGCCAACTCTTTATTTTCTTCTGAAGATCTGCATTGAGAACACCCTAGAGACTAAAAGAACATTGTCAGAGAATCTACGTAGGTAGACAAGTCTATCAGACTACTGTGACTGATGCAATCTAGTGAACAATGGGAATATTGGATCCTTAAGCATGTTAAGTGGTCAAATGCCAAATAAACTTACCTAATTTCAAATGTAAGTTTTGGTCATCAAGGCAACTATGCCATAAAGTTCATGTAAGAATCTTTAATGCAATATAATCAACAAAAGAGAGGATCTGCTTAGAAATGAGAAAAGGATTTCAAATGCTTACCCAACAATTACAAGGACCAGAGAAACAACCCAAAGTATGCACTGATAAATTTTGAATTTTGGTCTAGATGAAGATGAATATCCAGAAGGAGCATATCTTTGTGCAACCCACCCAAACTGGGGGCGGATAAGAAACACAAACCCAAGAAGAAACCCGGTAACAAATCCTCCAATATGAGCAAAGTTGTCAACATGTGGGAGGATTCCTACAGCTAAATTGATTGCAATGATGATCACAAGAGTCAGCAATGCAGCAACCTGAACATGCCACAATAGATGAAGGTATTGAGCCAATGGCGAAACTAACCACAGAGTCATAGACACTTTGGAAACTATAATTCAATAGAAAGCCCAGCAATAAGTACCTTATTAGCATATGTTGTCCAATTGGTGATAAGTTCAGAAAGCATGCTTCCAAGTATCCCAAAAAGGGCACCAGAAGCACCGACTGATATATTTGACTGAAGGAAAAGAGCTGAAAGCAAACTCCCACCAAACCCAGAGATGATGTATAACAATCCAACCCGAACTGTAAAGCAATAAGTGGATCGAATGAATATCAATATAAACTGGCAATTCTCCCAATCAGTAGCAAGTGTGGTGATATAACAAGATAACTTCAAGTAGGCCAACAATTTATCTTGAAATCATATCATCGATTCTTTGTCATGAATTTAACAATTAATATATTAATTAGACTTTACAGGAACTTTCATTTTAATGCCCATCAATGAAACCAAATTGAGAAAGAAATAAGGGATAAAAGACACTGAAGAAGAACTCTCTGGGATATGTTGCAAGGAGGAAAACAAAAATATCAAAGCTAAGTTGTATCCTTCTGCATTGTGATTCTTCAAAATGTAACTAAGAGCCTAGTTGTTTGAGATACTAGAAATTTTAGAACATATACATCAACGAATTCAATATATTTTTAATCTCTCATGCTCCCCAAAATCTTGTTTTTATAAAAACTTGATATTGGATTTAAAAGAATTTCAAACACCCTTAAATTCTAGAGGATACACAGTTTAAAATTTAGCCTCGGGAATCATCAATCGAGTCCATATTTGTTTTCTCACACAGTAAAGAATGAAAATTTCACCTTGTAAAACACCAGAATGACCTTTCTTAATTTCCGCAGCTAAAACGCCAAAGAAAGTGAAACATCATAATGTTCGTACTTTTTTATTCCTTAAAACTTTTCATTCTTGAATGACAACTCATATGAAAATGTACTACAAGTTAGCTAGACAAACATACCGAACCCAAATTCTTGCTCAAGCCGAATCCCAATAACTAAAAGACTCAACATATTTGCCACTATATGAAAAACCCCTCCATGCAGCCAATTGCAAGAGAGGAGACGCCACCCCTGGTGTTTGTCAACCACTTTACTTACATCTAAAGCCCCCACCTTCTGCAGCCTAAAACAATACAAATATATCAGTTTGCTTCATTTAAACAATCATCCTTTAACAAATTAAACAAACACAAATATAATATGATTTATCTGAAAAATTAATGAAGAACAAATTTGGAGACACAGTAATAAAATGGAGGACTTACGTAATCGAAGAGGGACCAAGAAGAGGATTCTCCTTAAATGGCTGGAACGAGAATCTACCCAGAAATCTAGCAATGCATGACACAGAGTTCTTGGGACAGTTGTTGACGTACATGGTGATGACGAACATGACAATGTTAGCAATCACAAAACAAGGTATTAACCAAGGAACCCATTTCTTGAAATGCTTCACTTCTCGGTAAACAACCGGAGCTGGCGCTGAAACTTTCGGCGGGTCTATCTCTACCGGGTGTACCGCGTTGCTACCGCCTCTGGAATTCACCCTGATTAGAATCTCCGATGGAGGTTCCTTTGCCGCCATTAGAGCTCAGCGGAGAATAAAATTTTGTATACGATTGATCAAAATTGTTGTGGACGAATAATGATCAACGACAAATAAGAAGCTAAATTGATGACAAATGTGTAAAGGAGAAACTGAAAGTGGGAACAGAACGGAGTCAGGAAAAGTGGCGGTGGCGGCAAGTCAACCGTTCACCTACTTTACATATGGAATTGCAATTTACAAGCAATTTACGTCACGGAGAAACCTGCTCAGATCCTAATCCCCTGTATTTATCAATTATTTCCCTTCCTTTAACGGGAAGGATTGTATGCGCAACAAACCGGAGACTATTTTACATTTTGGAGCGAAATATCATTCTAGTCCTTACGCTTTTATAGATTTTCAATTAAAATTCCTAACTTTTATTTAGATTATATATAGAGAAATTAGATGTAGGGATGGCGATGGATATGGGGAAGAGCCGGAATGGCCATCTCCATTTGTTTTGGGAGTAATAATTTTTATTTCTATTCTGAAAAAGTTTTTTTGTTATCCTTACTCATTTCTTGTTTTAAAGTGAAATTTTGCTTTCGATTTATCTTATATATTAATATTAAATAATTAAAAAATTCATATAAAATATTAATAAAATTAAATAAAAATAATTAATTAACGAGTCGATACATTATAATATTAATTCTTAATATAAATGATAAAAAATTAATTCAATAAAATTTTTAGAATTTTATTAAATTTTTTGTAAAAAAATATTAAAATTATTTTTTTTTAAAAATATTTTATTTAATAAATAAAATATAAAATTTTAAAAGTTATTTTTTATTAACCTTATGTTAATATACTTAAATTTAACTTAATATTTATAATTGATTATTTAATTTAATAATAATTAATTACTATACTTTTATTTTGTAAATTTTTATTAAAAAAACAAATATAATCTCGTGCATGCACGTGTACATCTATGTGTATGTGTGTGTATATATATATTAATTTTTTATTTTTAAATATATTAATAATATAAAACAAGAAAGCGAAATAGGAAGCGAGGATTGTTTCTATCCTTGTCCCCTCGTTGCTTAGAAAACAGAAATGGGAATATATCTATATTCTTGCCATGTTCTCAAATTCGGGGATGAAATCATCCTCGATCCCGCCCCGAACGCCCTCGAATTTTTACCAACCTTAATTAGATGATATTTGTTTAATATGAATTTATAAATTATATTCTTAGTTGACAAACATATAGAAATAAGGTATCTGAATGTTATTTAACATTTCTTAAATTAATTCTGAAGAAAACTGGGTCCAAAGTTGATTACATCAGACACACGTGATCATCGTTGTTACTGTCTCCCAAACAACGTGCGATGATAGATACCATTAAATAAATAAAAAATAAATTTATTAAACACAATAATTACTTTTAAAATTTGGCATTAATTTATAATAATTGACTTGGTTCAAAATTTATTTTATTTTATTTTTATAAATAAATAATAATTTGGCAATTAACTGAAATTAAACTTATTAATAAATTTAAAACAGGAAATCATGTCAATTTATTTGGAAATTTAAATATTTAATTAAAAAATAAAAATCAATTAGTTTTGGGTTTGAATTAGTTGGATTTACTGTCCCCACCTCTCCCACCCCATATATCATTAACTTCCAAACCAAATAAATGAAACAGATTAAACGGTCAGGATCCCATCAATCGTATCGACAATCACCTGAAAATCAAACCCAAAGGAAGGTGTCCACGTATTCCACTTGAAGGCTGCGAATGTGGATTGCACCGTACTGGAACGCATGTGGCCGGCAGAGCAACTTGCAACATTGTGCGTTGGCTTGGTTAGGCATATTTCCTCGAAGCAACGAACTTGGATTTTTACAAAGGAAACCTAAAGCCCACGCTCTGCACTAAAAGCGTGAATTTGGGGCTAGAAACCACGCGCTTTTTGGTACTTTACCTTTTTGACTTGAAATCAAAGAACCGCCAACGGAGCACATTTGCTAGTTCCAAGCTGTTCATCTATTAAAATAAAATAATACTCGAAAGAATAATAAAAATTCTCGCCGATATAACGTCTGTCTCTCTCTCTCTCGTCTTGTTTCATTCCATAGGTGTAAGGCTTTTCAATTCGGATCGTCAATTGAGAGATGGCTTCTAATGATGAATCCAAGCAAGGCGGTGGTTTCTTCGCATCTATCGCCGCCGGTTTATCGACTTTCGGTTCCGCTATGACGAAATCGGTCAATGGGTTTGTATTTTGCTTTCGATTTGGTGTATATCAGCTGATTTGATTCTCTTGTGCTGTTAATTTTAGTGTGTTTTAGTTGTTTTGATGTTAGTACAGTTGTTTGTTGATTTGGTTTATGAGATTAGGTTTTCGGTTTGAATTATTATGACTAGTCGCTTGATCTAGTGATTTATCCCGTGAACATGATTGTAATAGTTGTAGAAGTAGCTCTTTTGTACTGTATTGAAGTATGCTGATAGATCATCGATCAGGTAACCTAATTCGGATAATCATTTGTTCATGCCTAAATAAGCAGTTGTATGATATGTTTTTTTTTATCGTCGAGTTTTGAAGATTTTAGTTGATTTGGTTTTTCAGATTTATATTTCTGTGTATCCTAAGCGTTGGATATAATCTTGGTTAGAGTTTGCAGTTTCACCCCTTTTCTTTTCCTGAGATTTGCAAGTTGTGGGCATTTTTTCTTGCATGCTGACATATTGACTGACAATATATAGTGTTTCTGTTATCCAGCTTAATGGGCTACGAAGGGCTGGAAGTTGTTAATCCTGAAGGAGGCACAGAAGATGCTGAAGAGGAGGCAAAAAAGGGAAGATGGAAGCAAGAGGTACAGAGCAGATTACTTTTCCTCTTGTTTTATATCCCACTGTCTAGTTGTATCATTTGCTTGAGGCCTTGGGATTGCTGTTTGGGCATGATCTTGAGTATTTATATTTGTCCTTACAAGCAATGTTTTTGGAAGTTAATATGATTCTGTGCTAGTGAATCTCAGTTTCTTGTATTCTATGATGTATGGCGTTTATAGAACAGTGCAATGCATTACACCGATAGAATGTGGATTATGAAGTTTTAATGAGCAGTGCAATGCAATACACATATGGAATTCGCATCATGACATTTCAAAATGTTTCTGTAGAAAAGTCTGGATGAAATTTATTTTTCCTTAATGAACTGCATGTTCTTTTTTCTTTTTTTTTTCCAGGAAAGGGACAATTACTGGAAGATGATGCAAAAATATATAGGTTCTGATGTGCAATCGTTGGTAACTCTTCCTGTATTTATTTCGGAGCCATCGACAGTGCTGCAGAGAATGGCAGAGGTTTGTGCTTTCTTTGTTGAACCTTACTGTAATGAAGTTGTTCTTTTATTTTATGCTTTCCTGTCCTGTAGGATTTTACAGATCGTATGTTGTTTGTGGCAGTTGATGGAGTACTCTCACCTGCTAGATCTAGCAGACGAATGTGAGGATCCTTACATGAGATTGGTGTATTCTGGTAGGAATTATTTTAAATACCTCTGTTTTGTCTGTCTGCCTCTCTCTCTCTCTCTCTCCCTCTCTCTGTCAATTTATACCTATCTATCAACACTTTCTTAAAATATGGACTGGCAGTTAGTACTAAAAAATGTTGGGTCTGGATTTGAAGAAAATGTGGATGTCTGCATGAGAGAATAACTCTCTTTCTCTCACTATATCCACACACACATATGAATTAAGTTGTGGCACTCACCAATTGCTGATTTCAGCATCTTGGGCTATATCAATCTACTTTGCCTACCGACGAGCCTGGAAGCCATTTAATCCAATTCTTGGCGAAACTTTTGAAATGGTTAATCATGGTGGTGTTACATTTATTGCCGAACAAGTGAGTATTATTATGGGAATGAGCAATTATTCTTTCTTAGCATATACCTTAAATTTTAGTTGAGTTTTGTAATTTTAAAGAAGCAAGATTTTTAGTCTTTTCTTCACCCCCCCAATGTCACTCCTGTTTTTGAGGCCCTATATTCTATTTTTGTTTGTTTCAGGTTAGTCATCACCCTCCAATGAGTGCTGGACATGCTGAAAATGAGCACTTCATTTATGATGTTACTTCAAAGTTGAGAACTAAATTTTTAGGAAACTCGATTGACATTTATCCAGTTGGAAGGTAAAAAAAAATATAGTTTTGCCAGCTTTTAGGCTATGCTTTTGATGAAGATTTTGATGTTAATCTGTCTAAAGTTGTTATCTCAAGTGTGAGATATATTTATATATTTTTTCCCTAATGGAAACTAAGGCACAAATATCTTCTTTTCAAGTGCCTTTTGTTTGATTAATCGTAGTACTCTGAATGCTTACAGCATGTCAGCATCATGCTTCTTAGTTATAATTTTGATTAATCTTTTTCTTCATCTTCTCTAAAATTCTTGATTTGGGTTTGATTATGCTTAACTGTCAAGATTCTGCATATCTTTGGTGTGTTTAGGGAAGCAGAATTCATTTGCCCTAGTTTCTGGACATCTATGAAAATGATGACTTTAACCACAGTTGAATTAGAGTCGTCTGATTTGGAATTTTTTAAACTTGAGTTTGGGTTTTGTTTTGCTCCTACTAATATCTGATAGAACCAGAAGGAGAAAGGAGTTTTTTTTCGAAAAATAGTTGTTCTCCCATGTTGTGTGAACCTTTTCGGTGTTTGTAATTTATGAAATTTATGATTTAAGCACCAATGCACAATTTCAACTTGGGGATCATAATTACTTTTCTTAGTATTTTTGTCTATCTGTGCAACTTAAGATGTTGTATATACACTTAGTCTTTTCAATGAAATCTTTTCTGCAGGACACGTGTGACCCTTAAAAGAGATGGAGTAGTTCTTGATTTGGTGCCCCCTCCCACAAAAGTTCACAACTTAATTTTTGGAAGAACTTGGATTGATTCGCCTGGGGAGATGATCATGACAAACTTGACCACAGGCGACAAAGTTGTGCTGTATTTTCAACCATGCGGATGGTTTGGGTACTATTTCTCATTCCCTTTTAATACTGGGCTCCTCTGCTTATGTTGTATATTATACTTGCTTTCTGATGTTAATAAACGCTCAGCAAATACATGCTTGCTGATGTAATAAATGCGTAACAAAATAAGTGCTTGCTGATTTTAACAAATACTTAAGAAATACATGCTTGCTAATAATTGTATCTTTAATGTCTCAAAATCACGCAGGCTTCCATATGTATCTTGTTGTGGTTTTATAACTCATGTATCTTGTTGTGGTTTTATAACTTGATTTAACATTATCTTTGACAGATCTGGTCGCTATGAAGTGGATGGGTATGTATATAATTCTGATGAGGAACCCAAGATATTGATGACTGGGAAATGGAATGAATCAATGAGTTACCAACCATGTGACTTGGAGGGGGAGCCACTGCCAGGCACCGAGTTAAAGGAGGTTAGTTTGGTTATTTCAAGTTTCTTTGGCTGTTTGTACCTTCCCTTGGCCAAGTTGTAATCTTAAATCGTCAGGTTAAAAGTCCTGTTTTGCAAGGAGAAAAAAAATCAATTGAACTAATTTGTAGTATTCTGTTGTCTTTCTGCAGGTTTGGAGAGTGGCTGATGCTCCTAAAAATGACAAATACCAGTACACGTATTTTACACACAAGTTGAACAGCTTTGACACTGCTCCAAAGAAGTTGTTGGCCTCAGATTCCCGTTTACGTCCTGATAGATGTGCGCTAGAGAAAGGCGACCTTACCAGATCTGGTAATGAGAAGAGCAGGTATCGTTCTCTCCCTTTCTCTCTCTCGCTCAGACATATCTTATATCTTATATGTCCATTCTGAGATAAGCTCTTTAATATGCCAAACATTGATTCCTTTTTGATTTGATTTATGATAACATAACTTTTAAAATCTGACTAGAAACTTATGTCTTTATTGCTCGCTTGATTAGATTGGAGGAGAGGCAGAGAGCTGAGAAGAAAAAGCGAGAGGCTAATGGTCACCAATTCACGCCAAAATGGTTTGACATCACTGATGAAACGGCCCCTACGCCATGGGGTGACTTGGAAATTTACCGGTACAATGGCAAGTATACCGAACACTGGGCTACTGTTGATCATTCAGATAGTCTGCAAGAGATTAACCCTGAGACAACCGAATTCAACCCCTGGCAGTATGAAGATGTGGCTGCTGAACGAAGGACATCATAATCTTTTTCTGTATTTTATAAATTATTTAATTCTTTATCTACTTATTGTGTTAGCTTGTTTTGATTACGAGACAACATCTTAAATCTGATATGGATTTTTGTTATCACTGAGATTGGATGGGACTTAAATCATATCTCTGTGCCTTTATTTGGCTGTAAAATTGTGTTTTTATTAATTTTGTCAATGAAATTTTAGGAAAAATGAGATAAAAATGGGAGAAAATTTTAGATAAAATAATTTTATTACGTTAAGTGGTGTAAAAATTAAAAATAAATATTATAAAATTTTTTATTATATTAATTGATAAAATAATTTATTTTTAATTTTTATTTATTATTAATAAATAATATTTTTATTAAATAAATTTATTATATTATTTATATTAAATAACAAATTATTCCATTTAAAATTTATGCTATCGGCGCTGAAATCGGACCGGGACTTCTCAAGGATTGTTCTGTTGGTTCTTCTGTACAGTTTTTCGGCTGATTGGACTGAGCTGGGCTAGCTTATGGGAAAATGGTCCAAATGAAACGTTATAAAACGTTAAAAAACTTTACGGTAGCCCGTTCGTCTTGCTGTCCAACTGTTACTCAGCTTGTGAGCCACGTGGCGTCACGATCTTCCAGCCATTTTCCTCGGATTAGCCCGAAATTAACGCTCTCTTGATAAATCTTGTGCATTCGGAGCCGATAAGTAACTGACAAAGACAGTAGGTAGTAGGGAAAATGTTAATACACATAAACATTAACAACACAGCACTAGGATTTCTCTTTTAATGTGTGTGTATATATATATATATATATATATAAATTTTTGATAAAAATAATAATACATAATATAATTAATAATAGTAAATAAAATTATATTTTAATAAAATTTATAAATTAATTTAATAATAATAATAATAATATTATTATATTATTATTATTAAAAAAAAAACAAAAGGCAGAAGATCCTAATCCATCCATACATGCATTGTTAATTTGTTCCTAGAGATAGACGACAGAGAAATAAAACATGGGAAGCAAGTTCAGTTTTATCGACGTGCTTTTTAGAGTAGCAATAACGTAAAGACTTGAAGCATTTCAGATGTTGTCCAAAAGCAAGAACCAAAATACAAAAGTTCAAGACCCTAGGCCTAATTTCTGTGAATATCAATCAAAATTGTTACCAAAAACTGGTGTTTTTATGTGAATGAGATAAGATTAAACCTCATGCATGGGAAAGCCACCACGTGTCAACTGTAGAACTCCGACGCAGAGGAGTGGATCACCCCGTGCGAAGGAACCGGCCCAAGTACTTTGTCTCACCTTCACTAGCCGGTAAATTCACGGGCTGTCTCCGGTTAATCCAGAAGACCATACCACATAGTAAGAGTTTTGAGTGGGTTTTAGAAAATAAATAAATAATAAAATTTTTTTTTTGGTTTTCAGGACATTTTTGGTATATCAGACAGAAACCCGTTTTATTACAGGGTGAGAATTTTCTGTTAGTGTTCGCAATTAACTGCATTTCAGACAGAGATTAATATGTTTAATTCTCTAAGGTTGTCCGTTTTGAGGCAAAGATTTTACTTTTTACCCGAAAATTCTGATGTCTAAATTACAGGTATAGTTTAACCGAGAGATTCATCTTTCAGCGTCAGGATTAGGCATTTACAGATTCTGTTGGTGTGATTAATTTGATGTTGTACATTTCGCTTCATGTTTTACAGTTTCATTGTTGGGTTGAGATTTTCTGTTCACGTATTTTGTAATAAATAAAAACCATCTCTGGGGAAATTGAAAACATTTTGATTTTCATTGTTGGTTCTGTCATTTTGTTTTATATTGTTATTCAGGGTTTGTTTTTCCACACTTAAATGGAAAAAGAAGAGGAAAGTAAGTTCATTCATTCACTTTTGTTTGGCATTTGCAAGAACTGTGGACCGTGGCATACTGGATTTTGGACTCAAGTCCTCATTTTTGTCACCAAATATGTGGTGAATTTTCTTCATTGCCCTTATAAATAGAAGGTTCTTTGTCTCTACCACCTGATTTCATTTTTTTTATTGTTAATTTTATTTGTGCTGTAGTCATAGTTGACAATTGCACAAGGCCGACAAATTTTGTCAGCTGATCACTTGACTCTTCATGCTTAAATTTTTGACGAAATTATTGATCCTTTGATAACGACAATTAAGAAGAACTAAACTGTTACATTTAGTTGAGCGTGATTGGCTAAATATAAATGTTTTACTTGTGGAAGTGATCATTTGGACTTTGGGAATGTGATGTGATGATCAAACCATAAAATTTGGAAGGATTTTTCAGAGTTGATTAGAATTAATTCAGGCATCTAGGATTGTATTCATCGCCTGCCTTCCCCCTCAAAGAAGTAGTGCTTGTAATTGGATGTGATTCTGTTTGCTTTATTCTTTTTTTTTTTTCCTTTTTATGGGACTGGAACGCTAAACTTGATCATCTGCTTAATTTAATTCAACAGCCAAATTTAATTGTTGTCTCTACCGCGCTTGCGAGAGTATCTTCTTCTGAATTCAATGTTATTTATTGGAAAGTTGTACTTTCTTTCTTTGAAAGTAAATATGTATATAGTGCAGGAAATGGTCATTTATAAATTTCTATCATTGTTTTGGTTCATTTACTAGAGCTTCGATTGTTTTATGCAGACAACAATTTTGTGTCATTGATTTGTTGTGAATATGCCATCACAGAGTATTTTGGTATATTCTTATTTATTCGAGGCAGCTAATCACATCCAAATATGTATTGCTGACAGGGTTAATTCTAGGTCTGCAAGCTTAAGCAAGCTGGCTAGTTTTATTTAATGAGTCTCTGAGTCTGAGGTATGGTGTTGCAGAGAAGGTTGGATTATGGTTTCAGTGCTTATGAAGTGCTTGTAGTTCCTCGTGCATCTAGATCAGCAAGGGTAAACAAATGCTACCACTCTGAGATTGCCTTTGTCATATTTTTGTGTATAAAGAATAGATGTCCTAATTTTATGAATTCCTATTGTTGGTGATAGAGGAAGGTACCAATTAGGAAGGCACAAGAGGACAATCCGGTTTGTGCATTTGAAATTTTGGCTACTGTAGCTGGGGAATTGTTGAAAGAGACTGAAATTTCTGCTCCTAATGCTACTTGCGGAGACGACCGGAATAATAGCATCGAATGGGAAAAAGATGATTAGGGAAAATTATTAGAGACTTAAGTCTCCTGAGCAGGAAACTTTTGAGGAGAATAGCTTTGCCTATGTACCTAGGCTGCTGGAGCTCCATCAAATCCATGAAGTGAATCAATGAGTTGTCACATGCTTGCGAAAATTTTAGTTTTGGGATCAATTCAATGTCAAAAAGTTTTGATCAGTCAGAGAAATCTGTTTGCTGATCAGTTGCCCTATGTAATTGCCAGAAATGCTAGTGAGAACTGTTTTCACACAGTAGCTGGAGACTTGCCTTGCTCGGGGGAACTTTTTTAGAGGATATGGGATCAGTGCAGTGGAGACCAAGCCTGAAGCTGAATTATCGGTTAGCCGAAGTAGACAGTTGGAGAAGATCTGTTTTTCTGCAAAGTGGCCCTTTGCCAACAGTAGAAATGCAAGTAGGGGCCCTTCTGGCAGAGTAGGTGGAGATGGTCATCTTTCCAAGTTCTGTGCTAATATAGAAGTAGATAGTAGAGATGATGGCTGAAATTTTGTTAGGTGCATTCAACTCCACACCATGGTGACAGCTTATAGGCCATCACCTAATGCTGTGGATCAAATGATTCGGAATGTGTTGGTGTCTGGACATTGGGGAGCAGCTCCAAAGATGAAAGGTGGGCTAATCTTAAAACTTACAAATTGCTTCTTTATGGTTTAAAAATGTATGATTGTGCACTTTTATAATGGTTGTATTTATGTGTTTTGTGTTTTTCCTATATTGTCATTGAAACTTTTTCTTGAATGCCATAATCTATGGAATTAATAACAATTTCTCGTTTTGGATTGATTTTTCTAGATTGGAAAAGGAAACCAGTTTGCTGCCTGGAAGACCCTGTTATACTCGCCAAATATCTCGGAGGATTTCTCCTTTCAAGAGGAGAAAGCTATTTAATCTTATCCCTCTATCCACCTCTGCTGGAGGGTTTCACTATAAAGGCATATTTAATTCTGCTTACAAAAGCAGCAATGGTAACAACTGCAGTGCAGGTACATATCAACAAATGAATTCCAGCTTCTGTTTTCTTTATTTTTTCTGTCTCTTTTAGGCTTAGGCATTGGGGATACATTTAGTTTTTGGCTGAATAGTACTTGCTTTTGCATGCAGTGAAGGGAGCATCCTCCTCAGTAGCAGGTCAACAAGTACCTCCTAAAATGTCTAGAGATTGTAATGGTATAAAGCCAGTGAAAATATGATCTGTACTATCTGATTTTACTGATAGGTCATTGTGTCCTAGGATGCTCTGACATGCTTTCTTTTCCAATTAAGTTAAACTTAGTATCAAATCACTCGAAGTTCCAGAGCTTTTAATTGAGATTCCTGCATGTGCAACTGTTGGTTCCGTGAAGGTTTGCAATACTTCATCTGTGGCTTTCTCTTCCCCTTTTTTGGGTTTATATTGCTACATACATGTTCATAAAAGTATAGGGGCATACTTCTGGTGTTTTATACTAGTCCTTGCCTTGCAATCATGAGGGCCCGGTTGTCCATTGCTAATATCTAACGTCAAACATTTCCGCAGAGGATAGTCATGGAGGCAGTAACTTCTATACTTGGAGATTGTCTACATGTTGGTGTCCTGCTTCAGGGAAAGACAGTAAGGGATGACAGCAAAACTTTACTTCAGAATGGGATTTGTCACGACGACAAGCATCACAGATTGGGTTTTATTTTGGAGCCCGATCATCCAGAATTTACTCCACCTCCACGTTCTGAAGATTCTCCTTTATTATCTGGTGGCACTTCTGAAGGCCTAACCGGCTAAAGTTACTGTAACTACTAGCTTATAAACATAATGATCTGGGAGTGGTCTGTTATCCCTCTAGTTTGATTGTTGTTTTTGTTGTTTCAGGGATGGGGTTTGAATTTCTTGAGGACTTATCTTCTCATTTTTAAGAATCATTAAATTTTCCCCGATGCTCTAAACTTACGTCAGTTTTTCAATCATCAGGAATACTGTCTTTACCTGTACAACCGGTACCTTCTGATGTCACTCCTCTTCCTCAAGTGATGAATTCAGGTTGTTCTGCTGACATTAAATTCAATGCTGTCCATTCTCTTGATGACATTTTAATCAACAATACCATGCTAGATTCCCAAGCACTGGTTTCTGTTCCTGCAGTTTCCATGGAGGCATTGGCTGTGGTTCCATTTCATCAAAAACCTAGTCATCATGAGTTTGTGTAGCCAAACTAGAAGTCCTTTCTCTGTTTCAGAAATAGAAGCCCTAGTTCAGGCAGTTGAGAAACTGGGAACTGGAAGGTCTGTTTCATAATTACCCTTTCCCTTAGCTGAGGATCTTAACTTGCATGGAGTGAAGTAATAACATTATTTAACGGTTGCAGATGGCGTTAAACTCTGTGCTTTTGACACAGCAAAGCATCATACTTATGTGGATCTGAAGGCGAGCACTATAACCCTTTGGACCTGCATCGAGAGTACTCGAAAAATGGAAGACATTAGTGCACACCGCAAGAATTTCCCCACAGCGAAGTGGGGGGAGAACCAGCACCAAAGCAGCTCTTAGACAGGGTCCTCGTGGCCCACGCATGGTGGTCCCAACAGCAACCCAAGCAACAGATCAAACTCAAAGCTTAAGGCTTAGCAATCTTCCTTGGAGAACATATAAACCAGCTCGTGTGCAATAAGAAAATGGGTTAGTAGCAACATCCCCTAAACATTGTCATTGTCCTGTAAAGATTCATAGTAGAAGGAAAAATAAATGTCCATGTAAATTAAAATATCTCACCCATTTACTGTCATTGGATCCGATCCAATCGGCATCACTGTAAATAGAATTTGTGTAAGCGCTTGATCCTCTGAATAATGTTGTGTAGGGTGTCTTTTTTCATATGTTTATATTGGTATGGTGCATAGCATTTGATTTTTAACAATATTCTTTTTCAGAAATATTCTTTTAGACATTTTGATTATGAATAACTGAGTGCTGCGCACAATGGAATTCAGCTCCCATGGTCTGTTAAGTCATGAGATGCTTTGTTTTCTCATTTTACAGAGTCAAAGTATATCATATACAGCAGATTTGAAATGGGTATTTGAATCTACAATCTGTCCACCAAATGAAGAAGTTTTGTCTACCTTCTTCTGTCAACATTACTGCAATGGATCACAAGGAATAATTATAAAATGTGGTAGAGTTGGAACATGTGAACACACTTATGTATCTAAGTATGTCTTCGAGTAGGCATTTGGGCCTCACCCAATCTTTTCTATTGCTAGTTTTTAAATAGACATTGATACATGGTTGAAGTCAATTTGGTTGTCTCAACTATTAAACACATAATTTGTTTATTGTGGTTCTAATCTTGCAGTGAGATGATGCCGTTTCCTCGGTACTGAAATAATTGGACTTCGTTTTATTGTACTATAAATACGGCAATGGGTACCTAGAATTTAGTGAAATAATAATTGAAGGCATAATTTGTAGATACATGCGAACAGGGCCACGTCGATATTCTAAAAATTTTAAAAAACAAAAAGTTTGCAAACTAAGCATGACACGTTAGATGCTACCTGAACAAACCGGCCAACGTGCGATAGACACGCTTTTCAAGTTTCTCGCTTGCCGACATCGGAATTTCGTCTTCACTCGTACGTCTTTTTGAGCTTTTTGAAATATGCCATTCGCCACGTGAAACCTCATCGTCTACTATGGACCCGCATTGTGGCTCCAAGGGTAAAAAAGTAATTGACTAGTTTAAAAAGTGCAAGTGATGGTGCTTCCGTGACTGAGACTGTTCAGCTTTCAGTGCCACATAATCCAAAACGTTGTTGTCAAATGACAGGTGTCGATAGTTTAGTGGGGAGATTACTAGCGTCCACTCTGTCTTAAATTACAGAAAGACAGCTAAAATCAATGGTCGTGATTGACCTTGGAGACCTGCTTTCTTTACTTTCTCCTTAATTAGAGTCAACGGAACTACCAGAAGTTTCCCTTTAGCCTCGTTCTCAACTCGTCTCTTCATTTTTCTCTCTCTTTCACTCCTCTCTATCTTCAACTGGGATTTCGCTGAGGTAATTTCTTTTAGTATATATTTTATTTTCAGCGTTTAAGCCGAGTTTGTTAGTAGTTAATGGTGGTTTAAGGTATTTGGTGGCTGTGTTCTTGAGTGTTGACTGTGCTGTTAAAATTTATATGAGCTATTTTTATTTCATAAATTAGGATTAATGTTATGTTTTCTTTACATTTAAGTCTCTTATCGTAAATTTTGACGGTGGGAATCTGTAAAAGTTTAATGCTTGTTGATTCCATTTCGCGGATTCTTATGAATTCATTTCGAAGTTTATTTAGGGGCGTAAGAAGGGATTTGTGAGAGCAAGAAGCTAACGTGGGAAAGGAATTCGGTTTTCTCATTGAAAGTTCATATCCTGGGGATTGGATTTTGGCCGCTGGAGTCCAAGTTTTGTTGGGGTTATTGTCAGAAACAGATAATTATGGATCCAAGGTTGAGGGGATTTTCGGATTCTGGAAATGGGATCCAGTTGAGTAATCAACCGGTACCAGGTTTTCCTAATCAGAACTTTGTTACCGAAAGATTTGAAAATATGTTTCCAGATCACAGTTTCAGGGACTATCATTTCCTTCAACCAGATCCAACACCAACTAATGTTGTCTCAAGTTCGAGTGTGAATCATGAGGAAGATTCTCCTGAAGATTGTGATTTTTCAGATGCTGTGTTGAGATACATAAACCAGATGCTTATGGAAGAAGACATGGAGGAGAAAACTTGCATGCTTCAAGAATCTTTGGATCTTCAAGCTGCCGAGAAATCGTTCTATGATGTTCTTGGCAAGAAGTACCCTCCTTCTCCTGAGCATAATTTGACTTTTATTGAGCAAAATCAGGAGAGACCAGATGGTGATACCTCCGGAAATTCCCAAAATTGCATCAATGGTGGTAGTAATATAGGTAGTTACCTGATCGATAATAGTTGGATTCAGAATTCGGGTGAATTTTTTACTTCTCATTTACACACTCTTCCACTTTCTATCATAGCTCAATCATCATATAGCTCTTCAAATAGTCTAATCACAAGTGTGGATGGACTGATGGAATCTCCAAGCAGTACTCTTCAGCTCCCTGACTGGAATAATGAGAGCCAATCTATATGGCAGTTCAGAAAAGGGGTTGAGGAGGCTAGTAAATTTTTACCCAGTGAAAATGAGCTGTTTGTCAAGTTGGAGGTAAATCAATTTTTATCTCAGGAGCTGAAGGGAGGGACCAATAAGGTGACAATAAAGGTGGAGAAAGAAGATGTGGAAGAATACTCACCTCATGGATCAAGAGGAAGAAAGAATCCTTACAGAGAGGTTGTAGATTCAGAAGAAGAAAGGAGTAGCAAGCAGGCGGCAGTTTTTCTAGATTCCCCTTTGCGAACAGAGATGTTTGATACAGTGTTGCTTTGTAGTTTAGGAGCACGTTCTCCTTTGGTTGATCTTCGTGAGGCCTTGAAGAATGCATCAAACAAGAATGTGCAGCAGAATGGAAAACCCAAAGGATCTAATGGTGGAAAGGGCCGTGGCAAGAAACAAAGTGGGAAAAAGGAGGTGGTTGATTTGAGAACTCTCTTGATTCAATGTGCACAAACTGTTGCTGCCGATGATCGAAGGAATGCAAATGAATTGCTGAAGCAGATAAGACAGCATTCTTCTCCTTTTGGGGATGGAAATCAGAGGTTGGCTCATTGCTTTGCTGATGGCCTTGAGGCACGCTTGGCAGGTACTGGTAGCCAGATTTACAAAGGCCTCATTAGTAAGAGAACATCAGCTGCCGACGTCTTGAAAGCTTATCAGCTATATCTAGCTGCATGCCCTTTCAGAAAGCTGTCTAATTTTACTGCAAACAAGACAATAATGAGCTTGGCACAAAATTCGACAAGAGTTCATATCATAGACTTTGGTATCCTATATGGTTTTCAATGGCCCACCCTTATTCAGCGAATATCAATGAGACCTGGTGGACCCCCCATGCTTCGAATTACTGGAATTGAATTTCCCCAACCTGGTTTTCGGCCAGCAGAGCGAGTTGAGGAAACAGGACGTCGCTTGGCAGATTATGCGAAGGATTTCAATGTGCCTTTTGAGTACAATGCCATAGCAAAAAAGTGGGACACCATTCAACTTGAGGAACTCAAAATTGACAGGGATGAATTCCTGGTTGTTAATTGCTTGTATCGAGCGAAGAACTTGCTTGACGAAACTGTTGCTGTTGACAGTTCAAGAAATATTTTTCTCAATTTTGTAAGGAAGATTAATCCGGATGCCTTTATCCATGGGATTACGAATGGGGCATATAATGCACCCTTCTTTGTTACCCGGTTTCGAGAGGCTCTGTTTCACTTCTCTGCAATGTTTGATATGCTTGAAACTATTGTACCCCGTGAAGATCGTGAGAGGATGCTGATTGAGAAAGGGATCTTTGGCAGGGAGGCCTTGAATGTTATAGCCTGTGAAGGCTGGGAAAGAGTGGAGAGGCCAGAGACTTACAAGCAGTGGCAAGTCCGTAACCTTAGGGCTGGGTTTGCTCAGCATCCTTTTGACCGGGACATAGTGAAGACAGCAATTGATAGAGTGAGGTCAGGTTACCACAAGGACTTCGTAATTGATGAGGATAACCGATGGCTGTTGCAGGGATGGAAAGGGCGGATCATTTACGCCCTTTCTGTTTGGAAACCTGCATAACCTGTACATTGTGCTAGATAGAATTTGAATTCTGTGCTTTGCCTTTTAAATGCTGTTGGAGAGATGACAAAATGGTAAGACTTCTCTTTGGTTTTCATTTCTGGTCTTGCAACCCATTTTTCTGCTGGTTTTGTTATGCAAGATTAATGACATGTTTTCGAATCCGGCAGGTAAAGATTGTAGCTGAATCCTCGCTAATTAATTATCCGGACAGATGATGTTTTTCGGGCTAACTTCTACAGAACTTGGCATGGAGATCCAGAACATGTACACCTTTCCTATAGACATGTTGTATTTTGGCTGAGTTCTCATAGTTCTTTGCATTTGTAACTTGACAAGCTAAAAAATTAAAGTTCTCGTGTTACAAATCAACAGGTGGAGGAAATTGTTTGGCACAACCAAGTTTGAAGCTCAACTTATTATCAGCTGTTCCAGAAACTCTCTCTATGTGAGTTCAGTTACATTATATCACCATTCAAATTTTAGCTATGTAAATGATGGACTCTTATCTTTGTAAGCTCTAATTATTTTGTTTTTCATCTTCATGATCCCTGATATTTGTCTCATACAAGGCATTGTAATAAATTTGGCTTTGTTTCTACAATCTGAAATCATAAGGATATGTTTATTGCTTGGATTAAGTGAGTGGCTTGTTGATAAATGTTAGCTGTTAAATAAGACTTAAATGCACTCTTAATTTGATCTTTCTTAGTTTAATGATTGGTTCAAATAAGCCAAAAAAAAGAGCTTTCAATCTCCACTAGAGAGATACATACAGTGAGAGAGAGCTTTCAGTTGGCTTTTTCTTCGAACTTATGGTATTTTATAATAGCTGCCGCTTTGGCGCTTTTGATACTCTTTTTTCTTTTCTGTAAGCTTGCCCACCGCCAGCAATGGTTTCAACTTCTTGTCTCTTCCTGCTTCCCCAAAAAACATATCCCAATAACACCGTGCTTTTTTTAACCCAATTGTCTTTCATAAATCGTGCCATGCATACAAAAATGCATTAACATGAAGCATACAACTTCTTAAACTGTTGTGGCAGCAAAGTTTGGCATTACCAATGAATACCAATGCAAGAATTATGGCAACCTTATCGAAAGCTCGGCCGTATACTAGCAAAATCCAGGAAAATAAAGAATTCCCATGAGTCAAGATATTGGTCGGCTACTTTAAAAACGGTGACAAGTTCCAGATAAGTCCGTGGTTGAGTTTGGAGATGATAGTGGTGGTCCTGGAGAGAGGATTTTATTCTGATGAATGAAGTAGACATCCACTATAATATTGGGCGGATTCGTCGGGCGTTGGAAACCAATCACTTGGGATGGGAACCTAGGCTTCGGTTAGCTGCATCCAACTCCTTTTTATTCCCTTCCCCTCCATTTCATGGTTAAAATTTGAAGTCTGATACTGTAATAATGGATGACACAGCATAGATTAGGACATCAAGTCAAAAGTGTATAATTTCAAGTGGAATGGATCAAATATTTACTTGTCGAGTTGTCCATATGATACGATCACAAATGTTATTCTTTCTCAGCTCAGGTAAGATTTTTGAGGTCATGGGGCAATCCCCTGCAAAAGAAAAGAGAAATTTGTTCATTTTCCCTTCTTTCACAACTGGATGGTTGAACTAGAACATATTTGCCAAGTTTCTTCTCTTAATTTACAGGAGGTCAATAGATAAGAATCTCAGAAAGTAGAACCTGTGATGTATGGAAAAGATAAGAGGCACAGTAAGAATACATTCCATTGCATAAAGACTTGTACACAGTGTACTACTAAGGTACAAACAGCAACGTTCAAATTTGTTAAAGGGAATCTCACCAGAAAAACAAAAGCCACATGGATAATAATGAAGATGATGTAGACAAAGAATTTAGACATGATCGGCAAGACCAGAGCCTAATTCTAGCCCACAGCCATTGTTATACTTTGCAGTTATTTATGTGTTCACAAATTCCTCAGGATTCCCATTGACAGGAGCCCCATACCTAACTATTGCCCGAATAAATTGGTGAAATACAATTGAGACTACTGTAAAAATCTAATGCTTAATGGACTTACTTATTTCGAGAAACAAAGATAATGACCACCATTACAAAAGCTAATCATCACCAAAGCTAGCTAATCCTTAGTTGAAATGGGTTTGTCTGCATACCTCTTTGATTAAAGAAAAAAATAATGATATATCCATGCTTCAACAAAATAAAATGGTTTCATTTTAGTATATGCAGGTTAAACATTTAAATCTTTTCAATTCCCAATTTTTTACGAGCAACCCAATATTAATTTATTCACACCTAGGGGAATCACCAAACGGACAAACAACGCTATGTGTGAGAACTAAAACTTGACAAAAACGCAAAATATGGAAATGAATGAAAGTTTTTAAATGGCTACACAGAAGATACATTAGAAAGAAAGATCATTCAGATAGCAAGGTTCACTACAGTTATGGAAATCTTTTGATCAATACATTCTGAAGATCATTTAGCAGAGAAATATTTGTATGAGATGTTTACCCTTGGACCTAATTCCAGACAAGTTCCATAAAAAGAGTTGTTCCATATAGAACGTTTTTGTCTAACTGAAGAGAAGAACAGCTTTAAGCTCGCAATAGGTACAATGGAAATCCAGCTTCAACCATATTTGCGCAGATGTGCAGTATAGACCACAACATAAACAGAGATCTTTTAAAGGACCAAAGCTCAATTAAAGAACGCCCACTCTAGCTTCTCCAGCTATCAACACGTTCCAATGTCCAGTAATTCCCTATAAAGCTCAAGTCCGCGATAATCAATTACACTCAACTTTCGATTTGTACTGCCCTCTCATGAAAAAAAAAAAGGTTTGAAAATTTCCTCACTTGGTCTGATTGCTCAATCTTCACAATATATTCACAGTGCCATGACCATGGGCTGTGATGACAGATTTACTTCACACAAGATCAAATAATTTTAGTTTCCAGTTCAAACTTCTAAAGCATGTTACATATCAGGCACAACTGATAGAAGTATATCAGAACTCTTTCTGCATAGTTTTCACTGCCACACTCTTGTACCTCCACCTACACCAACAACGATGTCAACACCGGATTTGATGTTGGCAAAGTATTCAACTTTTATTGATGCTGAACAGTTCCGAATAGAATCCTTAAATCTTCAATGTCGCACTTTGATGTCAGCATAATAAATTACAACATAAAATGTCTATGGCAAATAATTGTTCATTTTATTTTCTCCTGTTGGAGTGGCAAGATTTGGGATTGAAGAATTAACACATTGACAAATATAACCTTCCAAGATCAATGGACCATTATCCTTCAAATCAAATAACAAATATGCAAATATACGCTTTGAGCCCAATGAACCATTGCTCTCCAACCCAAGTCTCAAAAATAATCACAATAATCTAAAATAATTAGGAAACTGTCATGTCTTTTGGTCTTCAAGATCGGATTTCAACCTTGGCATGGTGGGGTTCGGATTGGGGTTTAACAATTAACCGAAAGTTTAGAGAATAATCACATAAATCAATTAGTTAACTACTGTCTTAGGAATAAATCATAATTAGACTGGGAGTCCACATTATATTTTGAGTATGACGAGTAATTTCGAAATTTACTATCCACAAGCTGACCTATTACTCGCCTAAATAATCAATTTTTCTCTGATTCTACAGCCCCAAGAATATGACAATAACATTTTAGCTCGGCAGCTATAAGACCAAATAGTCTCGAACTTCAGGTGGACTTCCCTCATTAAACCACCGAGGAGGACCATATCCAGACCCACCTAAAGAAATATAAAATATTTCATAAGTAATCACTTTTTCAAAATTGTTCTCAACTTATGCATATCAACAAGTCAAAATAACTCATCAACCTCATTCTGTTTTCCCTTTTTTTGATTTCATGCAAGATAGTTCTATCAACATTCAATGGCTTATTGTTTCACTTAACAATAAAAATACATATTTAGCACAAGTACAAACCTTGTGGAAGCTAAATATCTATGAATTTCCTAGAGCCTTTAAGAACAAGAAAAAATAGCTTCAACTTGCAATCATGGAAGTGACAAGTTCGAAAGTGTCCTAGTTTTTTTGGCTCGTAATGTCATATAATCTAATCAATAGCTTATCTTCTTTTTACAACATTTTGTTATCTATCTAATGATTATAATATACAAGGGTATATGGACCAAAAACTAAAAGGATAAATAATTACATCCAAATATTAAGAATATAAACTTATTTAAATTCAAACATTCAAGTTCACTCACATTTCAAACCAACCCATATCTATTCAGATTGCAAATAAAAAACAAAAGCCACACTAATCTAGAATGATATTTAGCTCCTTATTTGGAACAATATCCAACTCATTCAGGAAAAAAAATATACAGCATATCTTAAAACAAATTTCTTATTAAGGTTAGTGATGGGGTAAGTGCTCAGCTCACTAGAAAGCACTGAAAATTTGATCCATGACAATAGTAAATATGGAAAGGGTGAGGAAAACAAGGAGACATAAGACAAACTATAATATTAGGAAAGGAAAACAAATGTTTCGAGTCCTGTAAATCACAAGTGTGATTCCTTTCAGATTGTCTTTAACTGAATTTAAATGAAAAACAAAGATGTTTTGAGGTGTAGCTGGGGTTGAATTCTTTTGAGTTTCAATGGAATGAATAGTTCAAAAATCTTGTAAATCTTAATGCACTCTTGCATGTCTGCATACACACACATTAACTCAAGTCAAAAGAAAGAGTAATGGACGATTCCCTTAAGATCCACGTGCACATAACTTGATGGGTTTGGTTTAATTTAAATGACAAAGCGAAAGCAAAAGAGATAAAAGGAAAAATAAAAAAAGGTTCTAGATGAATGTTTACTGAATAATAATGGGAAAATATAAGTTTTATGGATCTCATCAAAATCTTTAAAATGACATCTTATGTGTTTAATAATTTCTGCATCAAAAACTCAAATCTTGTCTGTCCAAAAACATGTTCTCAAGTAAGATTTTATTTCATCCAAAAATCATACCAAGTAAACTAACAAGTAGTTTGTCTTGTCCATAGGGTTGCAATTTGCTATTAAAATTGCTTCATACATTAATCAAGCTCTTTTAGCCTCTCCTCAAACAAAGAAGAAAAAATCTCCATTTCTTGCTTCTCTAAGACTAAACCAACCTCAAGCGCCATCTCGATCTCTACTCTCTGCCAAAGAGATAGTTCCTGTGCTGAATATTGACAAAATCTCCACCTTCTTTCGTCTTCCCCACCCCGAAATCTATCCCATAAAGGTTGAACTGGATGGACCCGACAACCCCAAGCACTGGGGTTCCTTCAGTAACTGATTAATTCTTTCTCCAGCTGCAACAAAGGCAACTCTGGTTTCCTCCATGAAATCTCTAGCTTTGGCAACCATGGCATGTCTCCCGACACAATTACCGAAATAATTCGTTGGAATTGGAGGACCCAAATGGTTCCTATAATCTGCTATGAACCCAAATATAGCATCTCTGTCCCTTTTTCTTCCTTTGGCTTTAACCATGCAAGGGAATACATAAGCACATGTAAGCACAAAAGTCGATAAATGAAGTTTGTCTAATATAGACAATACATTATCCCTGAGTTTCGTGATAGCTTCACCTGTCAACACAAATGTGCCTTGAACCAATTTGTGCACATCCACGAAGCTTGGAAATACCTTCGAGCTTTGTTTGTTAGGATCTGACGCCAACCCCGTAAAAGCTAACCGGTTGTTTATGTACACCATGAAAATCCCTGTTGGGTCTTTGATGATAGTACGGTCAAAACGCGGTTTCAATTCCGGTGACAAAAAAGGGTTTTCTTCATCTTGTTTGCATAAATAAGCCCAAGATTTCATAAACATTATTGAACTTCTTCCGTCAAATATTGCATGGTGAGCTGAAATGCCGATGCAAAACCCTTCACTGGGAATAAATGTTATTTGGATAGCAACTACAGCAGCTTTGTCATCACATGCCAGCAGCTGGGGTGACAAAGGACGAAGTTCACCAGCTTTAGGCAACTGAAGTTGGTATTACACTCAGCAATTACAACCGAAACACCATCATTCGGGAAGTAGAAGATGGCTGGTTTTGCAGCATCTGAAGGCCACATGAGATTACTGGCAAGAGGGAGATAATGATGGAGAGTGAGAGAAAGAGAGTGCTTAAGCTTGGGGAGGATTACTGACTTGAAGAAATCAGAGGTTAAGTCAGTGATTTGATAGAAGAACAGGTGTTCTACAGGAAGGAACTTGAGCCAGTGTGCATCAAAGAAGGTTAGAGGGAAAAAAAACTCAGCGATTGAGTTGGAGAAAGGGGTGATACTGGTAACCTCATGTATTTTTACTGACTTATGAATGGTTTCTGCCATGACAGAGATGACACGAGAAATTAAGAAGTAAGCTAAAACCCCTAGATGTAATACTCCTGTACTGTGTTAATACATTTTCGGCTTTTGAACAAAGTGTTTAAATAGCTTTTATCATGAATTCCTATCCTTCATGCGTCCAATCGGCAATTCTTAGTGTAAAGTTGACGGAATCTAGGAAATACTAATTCATACGCAAACAAGACAAGACAAGATACACAGAGACCAGTAAATGCACAAACACTGACAAAGAGATAATGGTTATGAATTAGATTAAAAAAAGGGTAGGTAGTTTTGATTATTACCTATTTTTTCTATTTTCCATACCTCATCAAAACAGTCGACTCCAGCAGCTACTATTGTGAATCAACCACCATAATTAAAGAACAGAGGAAGGAATATACAAATTCGAACCAATGAACAAGATCATTCAACAAGTAAATATCAAAAAATTTATACGAGCGATTAAAATCGCGAATACCAAGAGGATTGCAGCGACAGAGATACCAGGCCGTCAAGATAGTGCTCTTCGCAACTCCATACTTCTTGTAAGCTTGCATTGAATACTCACAACATGTTGGTACATATCTACAGCTCTTGGGCAATACTGGCGAGATATCCCCTGTTTTCGCCAATACCAGGTTCAGTAATTTACCATTTCCATTTTCTTATTATTAAAACCAAAACAAATTTCCACCAAAAATTCAAAATAGTATGAGAAAAAAAAAAACGTACTTTTGTAAAATCTCAGCACATATAGCGCGGCTTTAACTCCCAAATTATCGTCTTCGTTATCTAATTAAACATTCAAAACCAGTCAACAAAAAAAATCACAATAAAACAAGTTCAATAGGGAAAGTTTTTGACAGAAGAGGTGGGAAGAGAAAACTTGTGGAGTGTTTGGGTCCGAGTCTGTGCCCAATCCTTGGACGGCTTGGCAACGGTGGCTTTTGGTTCTCGTGGGGAGTCGAAAACCGCAAATAGGGTTTTGGTTTTTGTGAGGATACTTGAGGGAACAGAAACAAGGGTTTTGGGACCGAAGCAAGGTTGAGAAGGGAAAGAACCACCGCCATTTCAACCGTCCAGATCCTCCGTTGAGATCATTTGCGCACAACGAGTACATACTACTATTAATTAATGATCCCGTTATCTTGTGTCGCTAATATATGTATTAAGCAAGGCTTTTGCTAACAAGAAATTGATGGCTAACCAATAGTGAAGTTCATTGATTTCCATGTAAAATTTTGGGGTCCAGTCCCGCGGAAAACTTTATTTTAGAACTATTCGACACAGGCTTTCAGGAAACAGAGCACTTGTATCTAGTGTTGTTCTTTCCCCTGATTAATACAGCAATAGTGATAATCTCACATTATATTAAAGCTCAGAAACAGTGGCAGCTGAGAATTAGAAACGAGTGGTGATTTGGGAGAATAGAGCCTTAAAATCCTTTGTGGGTGTACCCGTTCCCTCTCGCTTTGAGGCCAAATCAAATGCCTTAAATTTGGCCTCCTCAAACTGTAGTGCCTGCGGAAGGGAAACAAGTAGATGTTAATAACTCACAGAAGTCAAGCTTGATATAGCGGATAAAGCTCATTACTTGTGTACGAACAATCCTTATAAGCCATACCTGAATGCAGACTTCGGCAACATCTGCTCGGGCAATTGTCCTAGTATCTGTCTGAAGAAGTTCATCATCCTTACCAATAAGTAATTCTCTGACACCACCTTCTTTGTCTTGAAGCCCTCCAGCCCTAATCCAACAGATGATTCAATATCAGAGAAGTGAGTCACTAATAGACCTCTCCTCTTGTGGTTTGGTTTCAATATGAGGTCAGCCTGAACCAATCTACCATCCACTAGTTGCAGCTCATATTTCAAATATGCACAAGATTTGAGTGTATGCAAATGAGGGAGATGAATAATTACACTAGTTGGTGAACAATCAAATGACCAAATCTTATTTCTTCTTTAAAGATCATGTGGTGTAGCAGAGCAAAACTTCAAGAAATTTGACTTCAAATATTTCTTAGAAGCACCTCAATGTGAAACCACTTAACCATGCTTAGAGAGTTGAATTTATTAAAAACCAAATGAAAGAAAACGAAGCAATTCTGATAATAAACATGGATTACAGCATGTATACCTTATAATTGTGTAAGGAATACCAGAGTCAGCCAAATACTGCTCAGCCTTTCTTTTCCATACCTGCAATCACATAAAATATAGTTGTTTGCTTTGAAAAATGTTAAACCATTTCAATGAGATAAAAGAAATATAAGAAAGTCCTCAGGGGAAATAACTAAAGAATCTAAACCAAATATCAAAAAAATACTGAAAATAAAATGCTATACAAAGAAACCAGACCAAAAACCAAGAGGGAATGAGAAGTTAATATAATCATAAACAAGAAAGAATTACTAACCAATATATTTCCATTAGCCAAACTGTTCAAGGGATGATTAAGATTTGTTCCCCCCATAGACCCAACCAACACAATTTGCTTCACTCCAGCAGCCTTAGCTGTTCACAAACATAATTTAATTCAGCTACAAATCATAATATTTTTGAATTTTGATGAAAAAAAAATAAAGTACTTTAAATTAATGCAAAGAAATAAAGCAGATGCTCACCAGCATCTATTTGATTTTTCTGTCCAATCCAATCAACCTAAGATACAAAAATATACCATTAAACTAATGAAGAAAGAGGGAAAAAATGTACCAGAATCCAAAAACTAGAAAATGCGTAAATATTACCTGTTCAGGAAATGCTCCCTCTTCAAAGTAGAACTCAGGCCTTCCACCTTTGGTAGGATCAAAACCAGGTTTCATCTTTGGCACTGCACTTGTGAGGATTATGAGAGCATCAATTCCTTGAATTGCTGGAACAAGGCTATCAGCTGCCCTTATGTCACCAACAAAAACATCATCTGCTCCACCAATTTTCTTCTTGCTCTCCTCAGTTCTGACCAAACCTCTTGCAATATATTGTTCTGACCTTTCCTTTAGTTTCTTGTAAACTATTTGACCTGCCAAAGTCCAGAAATGAGAAAATGACAAGAAAACAAAAATGAAATGAAAAATCAATGACCCATGAGACACAAGAGCCATATATATCTTTATCCTTTTCACTTCTGCAGGGAAAGCAAATATATGTCATACCAGGATACTAAGAATACTTGAAACTCGAATTCTTACTATGATATCAAATAACAAACCACAAACAATTGACTAATACCCAGAAATAAACCAGGGAATCAGCCCAAAAGCAAAACACAACATAATTCCAGGATATCTATTGTCCGTCTGGTACAGTAGAGACTTCAATTTCATTCAGTAAAAGGTGTCAGACATTCATGAATCATCCGTTTAAGTATCTAATTGAAGCAAAAATTGCATGGCGACATTGTTTTTTCACTCAACAAGACAAAATTCACTATGTAATAAGTAATCGCAATAAAACTGCTAACTGGATGGGATGAATAAGGAGCTCATTTATAACCACCGTGCTTCAGTTTAATTTTGAAAAGCGCAAAAGTTCAAATTTTGGTACAGATCACATAATGTTAACAACAAACAAGATGGTAATAACAAACACTAAATTTACAGTTAGTAAATTCCATTTCACAGTCCTCAATTCCAAAAACTATACATGCACACCAAAATCCTAAATTACCACACCACTTGGTGCAAGACCATAAAAAAGCGAAGCAAGTGGAAAGAAACAGTTAAAATACCGGTTCTACCACCGGCGCCGGTGAGAAGAACAGTACTCCGCGACAAATCTGCCATTGATAACACTTTTACCACTCCTCCAGAACAATTGTTTCTTCCGCTGCTTCTCTTTCCAGCAAATGAAGCTGAAGCTTAAGAATTGCAAGCGTGAAAAGCGTAAGTAGAAAATTCTGGAAGCCTGGTAGGTAACGGTATTGATACTGCCAACTGCCTGTATTTATTATGAGTTTGACCGACGCTGGCTGATGGTAACGATGATGAGATGAATTGGACACGTGTAAGCGTAGCCATTGTTCTAAGACTAGCAGGTTGAACTTGTTTCCATCCAGCCGTAGGTCACGGTAGCCAATCTACAAGAGCGAGACGATACTGCTTCACAGCAGCATTTATGTTCTGCTTTGTAGCCGTTAATCAGGTTGGTTGTTGGTTGTCACGTTGGTCTTCTGCTGTCACAATTAATTTAAGACAACAAGATGGGCCTTCAGCCAGTGGTACGAAATGGAGCCCAACTTATAGTGGGCCGTCATCCAACAGGCCCATCAAGGTTTCCTTCGGTTCATGCCCATATCCCCCTTGCTGGTTTTAGCCCAAATTCAGAATTGGGTATTTACAATATTGTATGAGAATATATTATTCATTTTTAATTTGTTTCGTAATTTGTATTTAAGCCAAGTTGCATACGATGTTGGGGTCGATTCAATCCGAGTTTATTAGAGTTCTATTGTATACGTAAGTGTTTAGGATAAATACTGTAATTGTTTATTTTTTTATTTTCATAAAATTAGCTATTTGAATTTTTTAAAAATTTCCTGCATAAAATCGACCCTTATTTTGATTTATAATTGCTTTCTTTGATTTTCATTACAAAACCAAATTTCAATGTTTGAATGAGTTGGTCATTGGTCAATATTCAGCAATAGAAGTAAGGATATAATTCAATTCAACCATGCACACAAATAAAACACATCAAACATAACTTATACGGAAAGCAAGGAATAATATCATGGTCAAAGTAAACAGAGTTGTGGTGAGATGGGGAACTGTTATTGAAGTTTCGGAAGTTACAGGGAAATGTTGTTGGCACTTTTATTATGCATTGAAAGATTTACAGTAAGGTAATCAGCTGTTGGTTCTGAAACGAACATACAGATGAAAAATGATGAACTACAGCTGATAAAACCAAAGTGGGTAGATTCTTTTGTGGACCAAAATCACTGAGAAGTCGAAATCAAGGAAAAGTCAATCCCAAATCTCCATCTGGGCAAGTGCAAACTGATGGGACGGGATTGGGATCAACACTTTAAGAACTACATTATTGCAGCTGTACCATCTTTTTTTGTTCTTCTGATACAATTACAAATGCCAATTACATTTTTATGAGAAGAAACAATGAATGCACAGCACAGTTTTAGCACTAGAACAAACTTGGCCAGAAGGCCCTGCAGAAAAAGGCAAAATAATGCGTCTTCCAATGACCAGAATCAAAGAACTCCCGTCAACATAGCTAGCTAAAGTTTCTTTTGGCAGCATCCAATCAATCATCAATGGACCACATGCATCATTGATGCTTATGGTAGGGTCTCATAACTCAAAAGCTAGCTTAGGGAACTCAAAACTCAAAAAGTTAGCTTAAGTTTGGGTTCATGATTGAGATGTTATTTAGTATAAATGAGTGAGGGATTAGTAAATATTAGGCGTTAAGCCATAACTATTAGTAAATATCAGTGGATGCTCCCTTTGGCTTGGGGAATATATCTCAGTTGATTGTATATTAAACGCACTAATCAATAATTATAGATGGGTTTAGCTTTCCCTAATGATTAAGTTATAGATAGCCTAATAATTAAGCTTCAAAACGCTTGTCTCTATCCTCTCTTCTTGCTTGCTCAGCTTAAAGTATATAACACCTGTAATCCAGAATGATAGATTGATGAGATTAAGTCATGTTCCTGTAATTTTCTCATGCACCGAATCAGCTACCAGATCCGGAATAAATTATATTTAATTCTCTCTATTATGTGAGAATGGATTGATTTACACCTAATGATATAGTTATATTATATAATCATGCTGACTAGAACGGCCTTCCAGACATCATTATATGATTGCTTATGGTGTGACACCACTATGAATGCTGATGGTGACACCGCTGATGGTGTAACATTGAAACTATAGCCAAAATGGAGAGAATTTCTTCTTTTTTTAACATTTATTTTTGAATTAATGATCTGAACAGAAGAACAGCCACATCATATGAACAGAATGATAGGAATTGTGGACATTCTTCATTCTAGTGATAATATAAGAATCTAAGCAGTCACAGATGTCTCCACTGCAACCTTTCCAGAGTAACCAACTTCCGATTTCATGTCAGATTCCCAGAGTTCTGGTATTGCTTCCTTGATGTTGTGGATGCTTTCTAGTGCATAATCTGCTCCTTTGACTCTCTGAGAAGTGCCAACCTGAAGACATTTGTTGAACAATCAGGGCATCATTTTGGTTACTCAATTGGCAGAATCGAATATCCTTGTAATGAGACCGACTTACCAGCACTGTGTGAAGATCCACACGCTTTCCTGCCTGTATGTTTCGGACGCTATCCTCAAAGAACAACTGAAAGAGCAAAATAAAATAATGAATACATCAGCAAATTAACTACTCTGTCAATGATTTGAAAAGACATGAAGACAAATCTTGAAGATCGTCGTCTTACTGTTCTCTGAGGGCTAATGTTGGCGATCTTGAGGGCTCGTTCGATGGCGTCTTCGGATGGTTTGCAAACAATGGGAGTCTTTGGTAATTCCACCAAGCTTGGATTAGGTTGAGTAAAATGTCCAATGATGTCAAAGATTTCAGGGCCACTAGTAGTAGTACTACAAGTGGTGGAAGAAGCAGTTGATCCCACAAATGCAATGTCATCCTCATCATCGGAAACAGTGTTCTTGTGAGTGGGATTCAAAGTCTCAAAGCATATAATCCCTTCAAAACAGTCTTCCAATCCAAGCCTGCTAAGAACTTTAACTGCATGAACTTTGTCTGCATTTGTGAAGATCTGTTTTTGCCACGGAAATTAGGCAAACTGTAAGAATAGATATCAGAGAGAATGAAACAGGGTTAACATTTGTTAGTAAAGCTCTTACAATTTTCCTGAGAGGCAGGCTCAGCAGAAGACTCCTCAAAACGGGATCTGGTTTCAAGTTCACATAAGGCAATCTTCCATGAACAAAACTGTTATATAAAGAATGAAAAATTAATCACAATTACCAAATGCAGATGTGAGAGAGGGTTAAGGTAAAACCATTTTAAGAGAAGAAATACCTGTGGTAGTCATCATAATCAAAGTCATAGCCAATAGCCTGCAGAGAAGAAACCAAATTACTCAAAATTAATCAATGTGTTCCTATTTTCACAGTTAAAAGAAAATGCTGGGAGGGAGATTATTCAAAGACATACCCTGAGTCCAGCCATTGTTGTTCCATAATTCTTGTACAACAGGTTACCCAACTCCTGGAGTTTGCTTCTCTCAATGCCAAGCTTTTCAACCATATAATCTAGAAAAAAAAAAAAAAGACATTCATTTCAAATTTTGAGGCAACAGCAAATCCTAGACATATATAATTGTAGGAAACAAAAACTACAGCCAAGATGAGTTACCTTTGATGTTCTTTCCACAGGCTGCTGCAATACCAGAACTATATGGGTAAAGGGTATCATCCATATCTGCAAATACAAACATACAAGGGAAAACAGAAGTTATATATTTTCTCTCTGTTAGTAGTTCTGTTTCAAATCAAATGACTCATGGAAGAAGAGCTTACCAAACAGGAGGCAGTCGTATTTTGGCCTCTGAGGCAACCGGAAGCAGCCCTCGTATTCCATTTTGATTCCGAAAACCTTCAAAAGACGATGAAAAGATGTTAAAACTATATTCCAACAAAAATTGAAGCCACCCACGTTAACATTAAAATTAATTTTAATTATTAAACTACAAATCTTCATGGTTGCTGCTGTAATGATTAAGGCAAGTATGAGTCGGATTGTCATCACAAGATGAGAGAAGTGGTCTTAATGCATGGATAGTCAGTGGCCAATTCCCTAATTACAAGGGATTTTTTTATTATTTCTAAGTTCATGAGTGCATAAAACGCAACCACAAGTGCAAATCAAATTAAATAACAGATAGGATTTGAAAATGGATTAGCTGTCAGTTAAATGAGTATCACGCAAAATCGAAAAGGCATCAAAAGCCGTTTACAAACAAAGACCATATCAAATTAATGCAAAATACAGAGATCCTTGATGGGATTTGCATGATGGTTTGTCATGAACTCTTGATCTTACTAAAAGCCAAGATTGCTATAAATTCAATGAGTATAAAAGGAAAAATCACACAAATGTTCGTTAAAATGGGCACATTTTGTAGCCAAATCGAGTTCAAAACTGCCTTAAAACACATTAAATGTTTATGCAAATTCTTCAAGAGAAGCGGATCAGGATAACATATATGTCAAAGAAAGAACAAAGGCAAGAAAATTTAAGCAATATAGAATTACAAAGATATCCCACCGGATTAAACAAGTTGTCTCAGTGGTGGAGAGTTCTGGAGAGAGATTTCGAGAAAGCAGAAGACAATGCAAAGATACCGCAAATGAAGGCGAAGGGAGGGGGAGGAAGAAAGGAAGCAGAGAAGGGTTTATATAGGAAAATGCAAACCGTTGAGTCTATTCCCATTTTTTCTTTAAATTATTATTTTATTATTTACTGTAATAAAAAAAATTTGGAAAAGCGGTTGAGAAAGTAACAGGAAGCAACCAAAGAACTAACGTTAACGTTGTACTTCCTGGACTGGTTAGTTTCTGCAAGAAATTGTAAGTTTTTGTCCACCAATTATTTTTACGGCCAAAATCTACCGTTCTGTTCTCTAAAGTAAAACTCCAGAACTGTCCAGAGCCTGCCACTGCAATGGAGGAAAATCATTTCAATTGCGGTCCAGAGTAGATGGCGGAGTTTATTAGGTACCTTTGAATTCTCAGATCATGTGAATCAGAACACAATAGAAAATCTTTTTATCATACTATTTGGACAAATTCCATTACTCACGTTACGGTAAGTGATACTGTACCAGATCATTCCGTTCACAAAAGGTGCACAATTGTGGCACGCGGTCTTTCACAGAATTATTTACCATATTCTGGGTCGTATTTTCCTGTTACTGAATGGCATAAGGTTGCCAGATTCCATGTTAAAAGATATAAGGTGTTGTGGTCAAGTAAGAAAAGATGCTAATCTTTGGTTCCACATGCACCAAACCTATTAATCTGGACAGTTCTGGACACATGATGCATGCGAGTAGTTATGTTAATGTTAAAAAATTGATATTGGTATCTACATAGAGTTGTCTCCTCTGTAAAGCAACCATTCTTACAGGCAAGCTATTGCTTTATAACCCATTTGTCTCTTTTTTAAAAAGTGCTTTTTGAATTTATAGGTATACTAATGCTTCGTATCTTTGCATGATAACTGTGTCCATTTTTTTATTTTTACTTTTTTAAGGCATTTTGAGTGTATGACCCTCTATTATTGAAGAGAGAAAGACCAACAGCTCACGTCTGTCTTATTGTCTTGGATAATGAAAAATCTTTGATATTGTAATGAAAACAATAATTGATGGATTCTTAAACCATACGTATCCCATATAGTCATTATTAACAGATGTACGCGTATATCTGCTGAAATCTGCAACGTGGGGCTGTGAATGCATAATTGCTTCCAGCAATGGAATATGTGGTGCATGAAAACACACTATTGTTTCCTAAGTTAGGTTTTCGTGAAAAAATAAATTAATCTAGATGTGGGTGTGGGTGCGGGTGTGGCTGTGTGAACAGGAAATTTGTTTATTCAAGGACAGGGCTTGCATGATTTGGAGCCTGTGACGCGGGGCAATTGTTTGTGAAAATGACTAACCTAAAATTAGAGCAAGAAACAAGTGTTGTGTTTTGTTATAATGAGCTTAGGGGAAAAAATTGGAGGCCTAAGATTACATAGAAAGGAAAAGTACACGAGTAAGTGGATGAAAAAGGGCTGAAAGGGGAAAATGAAGAGACCCTTTGTTTATAATTCTTTCATATTCATAAATCCTTTAGTTTATAGGTAAAGATAGTTACGTATTTGAAATTACAAAAATTTATAGTAGTGGTGGACTGCTTCCTCTGAAAGCATCATTTCTAACTCTTTCCTCTTAATAATTTCGATTTACAACCACCAGGGCAGGCTGTGACTATGACTCCTACGTTGTAATTCTTACTCAAAATATAATTGTCAATTCAATGGTGTGATTATTGGGGCAATTAGCTTCCATTAGGTGAGGTAGGTTGTCTAAGAAAGCTACATCAACTGGTGTCGTATAACATTTGATTAATCAATCAATGATTAGAACGTGAAAGATTTCCAGGTTGCATATGATTTTACTTCCAGGATGCACATCAGCATTTGAGAAGATCATTAAATTTTGTATTATATTTCTGGTGATCTTGCTTGCACTTCATAATTTGTTCTCTTTCATATAGTTTTTTTTTTTTAAGGTGTTTCTTAATTGATTGATGAATGCATAGACTTAAGCTAATTCTAATGATGCCAAGGAACCACAAAAATATCTGCTATAGCGCTTGGTAGTGAAGCCTGATATCGCCGAAAATGCAAGTTTTGGTACAGGAAGAACAATAATGCAGTGCCACAAAGATACAAGTATGTAGATTCTTTTTAAATTTCAATGCCCTTTTTCTCTACAAATAATTCCAAGTCTACTTTCAAACTAAAAGTATGTTTGGTAAAATTTTACTTTCATTTGACAACTAATATTTATCGGCCACCGACCTTTATATTTAATAGATAGTGATTTGATTTCCTGCTGTTGTTAATAAATATACCAAAAGTTGGAGAGAACTTTTCTTCAACCTACCTGCTATGTAATTTTTTTTTTAACTTTTTTCACAAACAAAGAGAACCCAACAGCTTTTGCTGCTTGTCCTTCAATTTGCAAGACAAAAGAAAGTACTAAATATGTGACATGTGATTTTGCCCTGTATGACTTGATGAAAATTAATGTTATTTTTTGGCCGGTACACCATGGTTGGCAATAGTTTTCTATTGTTTATGTGTATATATTAATGGTGCATATTCTTTACTTTATGCTTTTGTGTAATGCTAATTTAGTATTCAAGTCTTATTAGTGCTTACATTTCATCAAGTCCGAATTGATTACTTGATTAAACAAATGGAAGCATCTCATAAAAGACACAAAAGAGGACATTGCCACTATTTTAGTGTCACCAATCGAGGTTAAGAGAAGTACTCGACTTTGGTTTTATTAAAATAAAGCAGAAAACCACGTTTAAATTGTTGGGTTTTTGGTAGCATTATGATTTTGTACACAGCCGCAAACAAACACGGGAAATAGGATCTCGTTCATTTCACACCATTCAAATTCTTCTACAACACCATCATCATTTCTTGGACAAATGCAATATGTTTAGTTTTGTAACATATTGAATATGCTTCAGCATTGTAGCAACCAAAATCCCCTGCAAATGATTAGTGATGAATTATTCGAGAGAAAATTTCCCATCTGTTTGCTTTCCAACAAGGAGGGCATTACGTTTGGAATTATTGGCAGGCTTTTGTGATGCTGAAAAGCAACAATATTTTGTCTAGTATGATTTTGCAGATATCCCTCTTACACCCATTATCAATCTATGGCCTAAATGAAATTGTTTCTAACCACAAACAGCCCATCTTATAGGGAATCAATCCATCCCTCCCAATTTGATTGAACATTAAAGTATTGTTAATCATTAATTATTATGGTTCAGCAATCAGCACAGCCTTGTGTTTTAAAATTGGTGTCACATCTGTCAATGCATACACAGGTCTCTAACTGGCTGAGTGGATATCACAAGAATTTTATGTGGCCCAAAGGATATTCTGAGATTTGTTGAGCTACGTAATGTTCTCGGTCACACTGCCAAGCGCCAACTCCTTTACCCACTCAAAATTAGTTTATTTTCAGCCTCCAATTCTAGATATAAAACACAGTCAATATTTTCAAATTATCAACACCATAAGTTGAAATGAGATTGCGACAGTCTGCAGTTTGTGGATTTGTTGTGTTATTCAGATCAGAACGAAGTGCTTTCATTGTCTGAGAGAACTCTTTAGAGAGGTTGTTACTACACACCACAAGTTTGTTTCAAGCCAAGTTTTTGACCTTTCCACTGAGTTTATTTACCATTTGTTTCCAAGCTCAATATCACAATCACATCACAGACACGAAATCAAATGTGATTCTGGAGTAATACAAAAGAGAATGTGGGCATCATTCATCTTTTGCTAGATTAGATTGCATCAATTATTAATAAAGATTCTTTGAGGGGATTGATTCCTTTATTCATTTAACGTGTAACCAATATCGCCCAATTGCCATGATCAATGATTTATGAGCTTCTAATTCACTTAGACTTACATACCATCAGTTTTCACAATCATATCCTTACTCTTTTGTCCTTCCATAATAAAAACCGTATTCAACCACAGCTATGCAGGCGCAACCTCGGGCGCCAAGGGTGAGGAATTGTCATCGTCAGCAGTCCCACCTCTTTTGTCTCTTTTGGACCCCTTTGTCGTCTTGTAGAAAACCTTTCTTGAATGCATAAAATTTTGTGGGTTCGCTAGGTCTGAAGAGGCGTTCTTCCCAATACTCTGTCCAAGTCGACTTGATGTAGAACCTACTTCTCAAGCAGTAACTCCGTAATTTCTGCCACTTGCATTTTGTGCCCCTCTATCAGCTTTACTGTGTGGATATATGCCTTAGCTATTCATTCTCTCACTTCACTGTCGTTAATTGCAACAGTAGTGCTGCTGTAGGGCTTGGTCAAATCATGCGTGCCTTCTCTTCGAGGAAATGAAAGCAGACCTACCTTGTCACTAAAACCATACACTGCTACTGGGGCATGCATCATCTTCGTCGTCAATTTCTCCAGGTCATTTTGGGCTCCAGTGCATATTTTTCCCAGCAAAACCTACTCCAAAGAAAAATCACAACAGAATAATGAAATCGGGTCGATAGAATATTCTCATAAGCAGAAACGATTTTTGTCACTATTCAGTAGTCATTGAAATTTCAACCATCCAGAATTTTAACACTAGGCCAACAAAATAATAATACATGGTAAGAACGAGTGTCCATGACAATGACCTTGTAAAGCTAGGCTCTTACACTTCACTAGCTGCAGAATACTGAAGAAATGGGAAAATTCAAATTCAGATGACTCAGATATATTAGGAGTAAAAAACAAAATTCAGTTGACGATGAATTACGCAAGAGCCTAAAACATGGATCAAGCTTATTGAATGAATACACCGCAGGTTCCAAAGCCTAGTCCTTGAACTAAACTAACAGGCATTTCATAATCCAAGACAACAATTGTAACATTCACTTTCTACAAAAATGTGTTTTATGTATTGCAGAAGAAAAATATGTATTTGTATTTGATGGGAGAATACAAGGTCTGTGAAAGGGAAATAATTAATTTGGAAAAAAGATAGTTTTTGGAAGATTGAGATTCAACATACATGAGGGGGGAAGGGTGGTCAGTAAGTCACCTGCTCAGCAGCTCGAACACCAAGTGTCATGCAAATCATATCAAATAGCTGTTCCTCGGTCATCAGAAGATTTTCATTGCACACATACAGGGCAAACCCGAGAGCTGAAGTACCCCAAGGAACAATTGTCACCTTGAGCAAGGGTTCTGCGTGTTCCAAGAACCAACAAGCACCGACATGACCTGATTCATGGTAAGCAACTGCCCTCTGTTCCAGCTTGCTTATGACCTAGTGAAAAGAACAGAAGAAGATCTCAATCCTAAAGTTTCAAAATCAATAATAACTAAAAAAGAGAAACTCCCAAATGTTCAGACAGAGAACCCCCAGCACCAGTCAAGTCCATCCACATAATTAGTGCTCTAAGTAGAACATGTAACCATCTGATGTTTACAAGTCGGGAAAATATATTAAAAGATTCAATTATCCTAATACTCCGGTGTTAAAATATATGCAAAAGCTTCTGTATAAAGTGTTTTTTTTTTTTTGGAAATTTACCAGGCAATGTTTTCAAAGCTTTTCAAGCACTTTTCTGTCCCAAAAAGAGCTTGTCTATTTAAGCCAGGAAATGAAATGGTTTGGACAATTCGAAGCGATTTTATTAATGCTAAAAGCATATCCTCAAGCAAACCTGAAAATAATACACAATGCAGAAGTATAAAGTCATGGGATATTGAATCCAAGATACCTTATTCTTCTTTTCCAAACCACCAATGACCTGGTTAATGGCTGCCTCAAAATGTTCCGTTGTGATCTGTGCACTCTCATTCCTTACTGCAATTAAAGCAGCTTCATTGCAAACATTTGTAATATCAGCTCCAGCAAATCCAGGGGTGAGTGCAGCAAGTCTCTTGGAGTCAAATTAAAATGATGGCTCATTATCAAGTTTCAGCTTTTCAAATAGATTTGAAAAATCTGGTTACGACCTCTGATGTCAGGTTTATCAATCGTTATTTCACAATCAAATCGACCAGGTCCCAACATAGCTTTGTCTAAACTATCAGGTCCATTTGTGCCGGCAGGTATAACAAGTCTGGAGGTTGTTCCAAATCCATCTCTATAAGCAACTGATTAAGAATATGTTCACCTCTCCACCGCCTCTAGCAAAGCCTCTAGGACCCCTTGCTCAACCATAGATATCTCATCAATAAATAAAATACTAGGTACACACTGCCTTGCTTCTTGAAATAAGCTCCTGACTCACGATGCCCCAAGTCCAACAAACATTTCTATAAAATCTGATCCAGACAAACTGAGGAAAGGCACACCAGATTAACCAGCAGTTGCCTTTGCAAGAAGTGTCCTCCCTGTTCCAGGAGGGCCGACAGGAAGTGCCCCTTTTGAAATTTTTGCACCCAAACTGCTTGTACTTTTTTGGGTTCTTCAGGAATTGTACAAACTCCATGATTTCTTGCTTTCCCTCATCACAGCCAGCTATATAAAATATCTGAATCACCAATTAAACATTGAAACTGCATGTTATGGAGATGACCATATATATCTACTTTCATGACAAATGCAATAAAACAGCATCAACATACTGATACAAAGCAAAAGTATAGTTGTTCATGACCTTGCCTTTAGCGTTGTTATCCATCTTTGTAATAGTGGCTTTTCCCATATCAAATATTCTGCGGCCACCTCATCCTTGAACCATGAACCAGAGGATTCCAAGAAGTAAGGCTGTTATACAAACCAGAGGCTTCCGAAAATTAAGGCCGTTGATGCAAACCTCATACGCTCTTGATAGCAATTCACTTCATTTACATATGTTACCAGAATATAATTTATGAGGATCTATCCCTTATGCTTCCTGGGCTTCCTCCAATTTCTCCTCAAAATATTCAACACTTCCTATCTTAAAATAGAATTTGTACTGGCTTATATTATCTCCTCTCAGAGCAACCACTAGCAGGATCCTGTACAAAATCTTCATTGGTTTCATCTACATTCCTTGGGGTGCTTTTAACAAACACTTTGGCAACTGATTTGTTTGAAACAACAATTCTGTCTACCAGACCGGTTTCAAGAAGCTTGCTTTTGAACTATTGGAACCAGCAAACAACTAAATGAATATGTAATTGGAAAGTAAAACAACACACGCAACAAAAAGATGCTTTTTAAATTGCATGAAGAACAGATGATATAAAGCCACCATATCTAACACAGAAAAATTTGTTCCTTCTCATCAGCAAAAATGAAATAAATAAATAAATAGCAAGAACAAGAGCAGGTGACCAGCACTTTGTCAGCACACCATTACACACCTTATTTAGATGCCATTTGGGATTCCACAAGCTGTCTCATTCTCTTATAACATAACAGGATAAGATTATGTGTAGTTGACGTACTATGAACAGATACATTTGTAGCATAACACCAGTAGAACTATGTGGAATAAGTAGAAGCTGGACAAGAAGTGTCAAATGAAAACATTGACAACATACGTTTCATTTGGTGGAACAAAGTCCATATTTACCATAAAGCACATATCACTAAGGAATGTATTGCAACTAGAGAATGCAATCATTGCTACTTAAGAATCCATCTCCAGAAAACCAGTGAACTAATTGTGGAAAGAGCACAAAGAAAAAATGCTGACCTCCTCCTGCTGATGTGGAGCCAAAAACATTGATGATAACACAAACCCAAGAAACAACAAAGGAGTAATAATATTTTGAAACTGCCTATTGAAATTCTGAAAATTCCCATGATCACCAAAACCAGAGTACCCTGGAAAGACAATATAGTAATATAAGTTCTTTGATGCATTCATAGCTTGAAAACAATGAAATTTAGGAGATTTAGAGGCAGATAGAGATTAAGCTGCAATTCAATCAAGGAAACGAACAATGATCAAAACATACAGCTTTAAAAAGAAATAGACTTAGACATGCATTTTAAGATAGTCCACAATAAGAAAATTGAAAAATTAAAACGCATTCAAGTTGTCAAGGTAAAGCAAAACAGGATTGATTCATCCAAATTCTCTCATAGACTGGAATCAGTTCAATAACTTCTCTAGAAGGAAATTTCTTCTGTCTAAAGAAGACACTGCAAACACTACTTGAAAGAACTCATATGTTATTAACCTCCTACATGATCAAGCAAAGCAAAAGGTGAAGATGATTTTTTTTTTTTTAAATATTACATTAATATAAACCAAACCCCTCTTGAACCCTGATGTAAGCGAGAACCAAACCCAAGAATTCTAGCTTAACAAGCCCCATTAAACTCTAATTTGTGTATTGTAGAGTCTCCCAGAAGTTGGTTCATTCAGCATGCATACTAATTAAGGACAAAGGTCATTCTAAGCATCTCAAGCAACTTCAAATCAATCATGCGACTAAAGTTGGTGGAAATAAAAAGGTCAACAAACTAAGAAATCATAAACGTCATTGTATTAATGGAATGGAACACCCCAAAAAAGGAAGATCATCTATCAATAACACAAGTCACTTTTACAGCTAATTTTTCAATAGGAAAAACAATAAATAAAGAAAATCCGTTAATTTTTACATAGCAGATATTCTCCTCAAACTGATAGTCATTTCCTTTAAATAAATGAATATTGCGCTAAATATTTAAAAACTGTTTCAGCAACAATAGCAACCAAACAAATAATTAAATAGGAAAAACACACACAGAGACGAACAATAATGTGACAGAAAAACATTTTGACTAAAATTTCTGGTTATTTGATTTGGAATTTCTTTCTTGTTCTTCGGGTAATAATTCCCATACACTAGAATAACCATTAAGAATTTAGCCCCAATAAATGAATAAATGAGAGCATAAAGCTTCCACTTACAGCTTTTCAGGGTGCCTGGCCTGAGAAAAAGCGTCGAAGCCTAGGATTTGCAAAAATCGATTTCAAATTCGATAAGTGTGCGTTTGAAACGAGATGCTTTGCAGCCCCAGCAGAGGTTAAAAGGCTTCTAACTGAATAAATGCACGCATTGCTCGGGAGAATAGACGGGAAATTCGGTTCGATTAATGACGTATTATTCGCATTGTAGTTAACCGACACCGCATTCTACAAAACAAAACGAAAATCAAATTCAAGAATTAAGAATAAACATCAACAAATTCAGTTTTAAAATTAAAAACCAAAGAAAAGAGAGAAGAAAAATAGTGTTACTGTTACGTTCTGGAACGTAGGTCAAGTAGTGCGAGTGAGAGCGAGTGACCGATTCTTGAGACGATCATTTCACTGCGACAGTAACATGAAGCGTTTCGTGATTGCCTGGGAGGAGTCCGTGACTTTTTGTTTGGTTGACTAGAAATTTGTGGAAATAGTTTAGCCAGGTAAAGGTGTCACGGGCTTCTTTCCGGCCCGCGCCGTACCGTTGGCTCCTTACTCAAAGAACAGTGTTGTCATTTGGCATAGATAATTAGGATTGTTATCCACAGAACCACTTCGTTACTCATTTAAGAGACAGAGAGAGGGGGTGTGTTTTAAGTGAAATATTTTTATTATATTAATATTATTAATATAATAAAATTATTTAATTAATAAAATAAAAAAAAATTTAATTAATATAAATAAAAAATATATATATAATATATAAAAAATTTATAAAATTTTTTATTAATTAATTTATTTATTATTAATAAATATATTTTTTACGTTTTATTGATTAGATAGTCTTGTTATATTAATAATATTGACGTGATAGTACCGTATTATCTAAATATTTTTTTTAATAAAAATATATTTTTTTATACCGTTAATAACTCTAAATAAGAGATATTTTATATTACTTTATTCAATAAAATAGGCTTAAACTTATCCTTACAATGTATACTCTTTTTATACACAGACAAAACTAATAAAGTGTAACATCCAATTTGCATAACATCCAGGGAACAAAATATATTAGAGGATCAACAAGGGGCAAATTATTAATTTTAATTTATTTCAATCTCATAAAAAAGAACGCTAATTTTGTATTAAGAATGATCAAATCCCTTTTGACTCTGCCCATATCAAATTAAAATGATGTCTGCGTCTTAATTACTATCATGGAAAATAAGGGTGTAATTAGAGGAAAATGAAGTGGACATGAAATGAAATTACGAATGCATCCTTAGTTGTTCGCAATAATTAATAATAATATTAAAATTTGTAAGCAGTATTTAAGTGATATGCATCGTATTATTTATATATAATTTTATAAGATTTGATTATATAGATTAGTTTAAAATCATTTTTTTGGGCAATTAATTAAAACAAATAAAAAATTTAAGAATAAACATATATGATATATGTTAATGTATTAATATTATTCCATCTTATTTCTGATAACACGTCACAAGATCAATGCAAATTGTTAATACAATAAATCAAATGCAAATAACATTATAATTTTTATATTCCTAAAATTACCTTTTACTTTTGCTTCACCAGATGTACCTTAATTTCCCGTTCTACCCTTCACTTAATTGCCCCATTATTGGTCGGCATTAATAGAAATTCCACGTGGGTCCCACTAAAATGTACATTAATTAACCTAATTAATACTAGTAGTAATTCATGCCCGTGTCAAA
Organism: Swietenia macrophylla; assembly: GCA_032401905.1. Classification (NCBI taxonomy): domain Eukaryota; kingdom Viridiplantae; phylum Streptophyta; class Magnoliopsida; order Sapindales; family Meliaceae; genus Swietenia; species Swietenia macrophylla. The sequence goes on from CP135576.1 coordinate 2,271,790, forward strand.
ACACGTAAGACTATAGCTAGGAGGCCACGACAAGGAAGAAGGCGAAGTCGGCGGCGAACGGTAAGACGAAGAGGAAGAAGTGTTTGAGGAAACGTTGTTGTTGTTGTTGTTGTTGCAGTTGCAGTTGCTAGAAGGATTTCGAATCATCAAAGGCACCATGTCTTCAAGCAAACCTTGTGGGCTCAGTTGTGCTGTGGTAGATTCTCCAAGAGTGCAGTCGTCGAACGTGCTTGGTGGGGCTTCGGTGTTATTAAAGCTTGATGGGTTTGGTTGCACAACATGTGTTTGTAGTTTGGTTTCTTCGGATTGTGAAATGTTCCTTTTATGCTTCTTCGTTGGTGGGCTGGCTTGTTGGGGTTGACTGAGTAGAAAATATGGGTAAGCGAAGTGTAGGTGGAGCCCTTCGTATGTGATGATGAGTGTGTCTGGGTCATCGCAAGATCTCTCCACCTGCTTTTTCGCGCTACATCTTGGGTTTGTGCACTTGTAGTAGCTCCTGTTAGCAGCATAACAAAGGATTATTCATTAACTGTACTAAGATATGACAATAAGTGTCTACTAATTAAAGGCAGAAAATGACATTAAACATGGATGATTAAGAAATTAAGACATGTGCCAACTAGGTCCAGTCTTACTGGTTCCAACCCTGTATTATGTCTTTGATTTTAGGCATGAGAATAGCCAATCTGCCAGACTCTTGCTAGTTATATGTTGGTAGAATTGCATTCAGTGAAGCACAAACTAAGAAATATAACAAATATTTACCGTGGATTGGGGCTATTCTTGATAGATTTCTGGCCATATTTCCTCCATTTATATCCATCATCAGCCATGCCATTGCCGCAGCTCTTGATTTTCAGAGTATACTTGTTCTCAATCTTGCTGAAACCCCCTTCCAATAATGAAATTCTGCAAAACAAGAATCATAGGAGACAGTCCAAGAGATATAAGATCAAAAAAAATATATGTACATCAATGGGATGAGAAAATAAACCTGGCTTGTGAAATTGCTTGGGAATACTGGTCTTTTCCGGTTGTCACCGATAAAGCATTCTCGATATCTTCAATAGTTGGCCCAGAGTACACGGCGGAAGAGACCCTATTCATAGCCTGATCTTCATTCGAAAGACTGGACTTGGCTTCTGTTGTCTCTTCTGGAAGCAAAAAGAATGGAGTCTCATCATCCAGAAGCTCCCTCACAATCTCGTCTTCAAACCAAGAATCCGTTTCTTTCTCCATGAACTGAATTTTGCATCGAATATCAGAACTTCATTATCTGTTAAAAGAAGATGAAAGTAGCTGAAGGGTGAAGGAGATTTTGAAGTGATCAGGTGAGTATAATAAGAACGATTATAGAGTGGAGCAGACGAAGAGGAAACTATGACGTCTACGTGTGTTCTTTCTTCACAATAAATTAAAGAACGGTGCTATTGCCTATTAAGCTGACGTACAAGTTATCCTCTTTGACTTTTTTTCTTTTTGTTTTAATCGTTGTCAACGTTTACATTTTAGGTTAACTGTAACTCTGGGCACCACCCTTTTTACTTCTCTGATATATGTACCAAGTTTTTCTGCCCTGCAACTGCATACCATGGTAATTTACTTATAATTCATAGCATCTAGCATCTACATTCACACAGAAGAACACCTATTGATGGAGTAGTCTTGTTTGGTGTTGATTTTGTCTTGTTACGTTGTTTTTGATGGGATTGTAGCATCAAAGGTGGAGCAAATCTACCTGACTTGTGACCCCATTTTCAACTAAAGCTAGAGTCAACCACTAAACAATGTATAAAATTATACCCTATCAATTATTTTTGAAGCCTATGTCTGGGTGGCTAGCCAGCTATCATTCTCATCTGAATTATCCTTAAGGTAGTTGAGCATGAATTATTAGTTGAATGCACGGGTATTTGTGGAAAGATTATATGAATATTTGGTGTGGCTGCAGTTGGAGGACCGATTATAATATAATTACTCGGCATTTAGAGTTTCGAAGAAGAAGAATTTGGTTCATTATTATCGATAACCCCATTAACAAATGCTGATTCAACCAAACCCCCAACTGTAGCTTTTTGCTACATTCTGAAAGAAAGCTTCTCCAAAATCAGCATGGATCAGAATCCCTCTCTGGGTCAGCTATAAAAAGAAAAACATTTATGATTTTCATGAATGATATTATCTTCACAATTTGCATCCACTTGTCAACCATCCAAAATCAGCAAACAATTCACCAAATCACCACTATATATTTATAATCATCAAACAGTAAATTAACGTCAAGGTATTGCTCAGTAAAAATAGTGATTCTGCTGAATCATTTCTCTATCATCTAACATGTCACAGAAAAGAAAGAGACAGACTTTTGAGGATAAGAATGGACTCGATAGACTGATGCAATGCATGTGCAGAAATGGACAACAAAAATCTGAGGCAACGAAGCAATTGGTATTATAGAAATTTAATCTTCATGATCAAATACAAGAAGGTGTTGAGTGGTTACTTCAAAGTGAGGGAAGTTTTGTTCGTAAGTGGGTTTGACTTGTTGAATCCAGAAAACCAGCGGTGGCCCTGAACGAAGGTGAAGAGGACAAGGGAGGCTGGCCAGGGTTGACTGTCAGAGTGGGCTTAGGTTTAGCAGCAACAGAAGCAAGCTGCGTCGGCTAGTGAAGTTAAAGACCAAATCCGTATGGACGCTTGCCCAAAAGTCAACCCTTTATTAAGTGGGGTCAACATGCCTGTGATTAGGTGACACGTGGGATGTTGTGGATCCATTCTCGTGTTTTGTTTCACGTGTGGAGAATGGAGCGGCTTGATGATCTGTCCCCCTCTCCGCCAGCCGTAGGAATAGAAGACGAAGCAGCGTATAAAATAGACTGATCCCAGAAAGGAAATGACGGTGCAACCAACCCATCTCGTACGCTTAAACAATTTGATCATGGCGACGTGGGACCCTGTGTCATTTTTATATGGGCGGGGTCCTAAAAGATAAAACCGGGGTGCTGATAGATTTTGTCATTCTTGAGCCCAATGCTGGCCCTAGAAGATAAGTCGGTGAACATTCAAGCCCAATATTTTTTCCCTCGCAAACACCGACCGTTTGGCGCCGCCACATTTGAACAACAATAAAATAGGGGTCGAACGTGGGCCACGTCTCCAAGCAAGTGGATAAAATCAACCGCTCGCGAACCACCACGTCTCCCAATGAAATCCCAACCCAGCTGTCACCACACGATCTTAAATCACGTCCAGAGCGCCGCTTCATCTTCTCCACGAAGATATTCGCAATTCCCGTTTTCTCATTCTCCCCCCAAATTTTCAAATTTTCAAAATTTCTAATCCCCTTTCCACATAACTCCCACTGAGTCTCTCCGCTTCCAGTTTTCCCAGCTATTCAAGATTTCAACGTCCCGAATCTTCATCGTGTTTTTCCGTGAAAGAACGGTTGAGAATGGAAGAAGACGAAGGGTGTACGACTCCGAAGCACAAGATCATTCCCGTGTCCTCCGTTTGTCCACCGCCTCCCAAGAAGAAGTCCGTCAGCCCTAAAAAACGAGACCCTCCCAAGAACGGCTTCTTCCAGCCGCCTGATCTCGACACTTTCTTCGCCATGCCGTTCAGACGGGAAGCTTGTGCTTAGTGCTTGGTTTCCTATTCTGTTGTCGTCTTCTTCTTCTTTCTCTTTCTTACCCCACTGTAAATATTCCTAATGTTGTTAGAGTAATCTTTAGCATAGAGGAACAAATGGGAAGCAATTTGTTATTCAAAGATTAATTCATTTCTCTTCTCTGCAATGCAATAGAACAAGTTATGAGTTTGGGTTTTCTTTGATGTCTGCGTATTTGCTTTTTTGAAATTGTTGCCAGATTCTTTCGCTGTCAGTGAGTGAAGCCATGATTTTCATTTTCCACCGCTCAAAACAGTAGCTGCTGCGCACAGCTGTGATATGAAAATATTACAGTAAATAGCCAGGCTTTAATCTGATACAAGCATCAATGTTGTCAGAAATGAATAGTGGAATCCAGTGGTAACCCAACAGGCAATTTCTATTAATTCAACTTTCACTGATTGATACATTGCATAATATTCGGATTCAGAACATAAATGTAAAGATTGCATTATGCTCAATCAACTGAAAATACAATTTAAGAATTTGTTTGAGATTATTTTATATTTTTAATCTAAAATTTAAATAATTATTTAAAATAAATAATATACAAATATAAAAAATTAAAATAATTAATATAAAATTTTAAAAATATATAATAAAAAATTTAAAATACCAAGGATAAAATTTAATATACATAATGTAAAAAATTAAAAAAAATAAAATTAAATGTTCATTAGATATAATATATTTGAGATTAGTTATAGCACGTAAAAGTTAAAATAAATTTTATAAAATTTAAAATAAAAAATTATTAAAATATATAAAATAAACGATAAATAATATTTAAAGTATATAATAAATAATTTTTAAAATTTAAATAAAAAATTTAAAATTAATAATATAAAAATTACAAATTTAAATCTATGAAAACGATAATTTATTAGAAGCAAATCCTCGATTTAATCTTAAGTTTTGACCAATCAATTTCATTAAAATGTCAAGTACTATGTTGGTGAGATGGTTTGATCAAAGTAATGAAAAAAAATGAAATCTGAACCCTCGTAACACTCCCTTTGCCTCCAAGCGGCAGATGTCAATCATCATCATCACGAAGTGGCATCAATCAGATGGCACATCGTTCTCTTGCAACAAGGTTGGCATGACATCCAACGGTTGTCATTCGACCACATCTGTACACGAATCTGATTTTCCAAGCTTTCTCCTGCTTAATGGAATGGGGATTGCAATTAGTGTGATGGAAGACACATCCAAATGATTAAAGTGGGGAACTAAAGAATGGACGTAAACCTTTTATTGTTGCTTGCATGAAAATCATATTCTATGTAAGATTAATTTCCTTAATTTCAAAGACAAAACTGGTTCGGGGAGGTTTAATGTTGTGAGTTAATGTTAAGGTGAGGTGAGTAAGTAGAGAGGAACTACTTGGAAGGTACGGTAAATGAATGGTGTCAAAATCTGCAACTACTCCCACATCGTGTACTAAGACAATCCTGAAGGATGAAATTTCAATCCAATTTCTCTATGTACAATCCATGCAGGAAATGTAAGAGTGACCCTAATTTTTATTTTTTAAATATCTGTTTTATTAAGAATGTAACCTTAATTATTGTTTTTTTGTCCTATTTTAAAAGTGCAACAGTTAAAAATTATAGTAGTTTATTAAAAACGTATTTAAATTTGAACGAAACCCCAACTTAAAGATAAGGGTAACTCTAAAATTAGTAGAATTTTAATCAAGTTATAAAAGTATAATTATTATTAAATTTAATGTTAAGCAAAAAATAAATAATATTGTACATTAGACTTTAAGTTTAGAGTTTTTAAGACTAAATTTTTGAGATATTAACCAACCATTTATATTGTTTATCCCAATGCCGTTACCAATTTAAGTAGAAACATTTTGATGGATATTTTTCGTTAGGGTATGGCTCCTTTTTGAACATAAATTTATATTCTAAATAATTAAGGGTATTTTCATATTTTTTTTGTTAGTAATTTTCTTATTTTAAAAAATTTTTTGTTTTAATAATTAAGTATATTACTTGAAAGATTTACTTATTTAAGTGAATATTGACTTATACTAGAAAAGGGAACACAAATTTTAAAAGAAACAAGTTATTAATTATTATATATATATAGAGAAATTAATATCACTTATAAAATAATATTTCGTCGTTAACAATGTAATATTTGATAATAGATATTTTTAGAAATTTTTTTTAAGATGTATTAATTTGGGTGTGATAGGGTATAATTAGAATTTAAAAGTGTAATTGTAATAATTTTTTTATATATTAAATTTTTTTACTTGACGTCCTTTATAACTGAAATTTTTACGTAAATATTTATTTTATATAATTGATATTTTTTTATTTTTATATTTATTTATTACTTATTTAATATATTTATTCTAAAAAATTTTAGTAGGGAAGTAGAAATTCTCAACATTTTTTAGGATCATAACTAGAAATTTACAACAGTCTGTTGATCAAAAGAAGCTCCTTTGGAGAGAAAGGTTGACCGGAAACTGAGAACCTAGTAAGGTAGTTAGGTATAAACCAGAAGTAAAAAGTCAGAATGACAACCAATACCAGAATAGAAAGGAGGTCAATAATGGATTAGGTAACAAAAGATTTGAGGACAGCACTTCAAATTTGTCAAATCATTAGTAAAAAACTTTGGTGTAAACTGTAAAACTACTGTCTTTTTAACCTGATTGTAAAGCAATTCAAAGCACACCAGCACTTCTACGTCTTTTTGCTTGTAAGTACTCTCTGGGCCCCATGTTGAATACTATTTTTTACCTTCTTTTATTGGACAAATTGGTAATTGCAAACTGCTTAATTTGTTGTTGGTATTAAATAATTCACTTAATTACATTGATTAAATGGACCAATAACAAAAGGGTCATTCTGCTAATCAAAACCACTCATTACTTTATCAACACTCTAAAATTAAGCACGACCAAAAACAGAGCAAAACAGAGCAGACGCGGCGAGCATCTAGAAACTTTAATGTGGAAAACCATGAAATTAAACTTCATTAAATTTGTGTGTTATGTTAATCTTGCTACCTAATCATCCCTTTATATTAAGCACCGTAGCCCATCCTTGCTCTCTGCACTTACCAAACTAGGAGAAACAGAGGGAGGAAAATCATGAGTACTTCTCAACTTCCTTCTTCGTTTGCTTCAATGGCGGTTCTGCTTTTTGGTTTTTGTTTTCTATCTCTATTGCCGGAGTTTGCTGCAGGTGTAACAAGGCATTATACATTCAATGTACGTTGCTACTACTTTGAGCGGCAAATTTTTTGCTTATTTTCTCACTTTCTCACTGTGTTTTGCTGTTCTAACTTTTAACTGTGATATTTACTGTCATTAAGATTAAGTATCACAATGTGACAAGATTGTGCCACACAAGGAGTATTATCAGTGTCAATGGAAAGTTCCCAGGGCCCCGGCTGGTGGCGCGGGAAGGTGATCGGGTCATCGTTAAAGTGGTTAATCATGTATCAAACAATGTCACCATTCATTGGTATGAACCTACAGCGAAAATGCAAGTTAATTTCACTGTTACTTCATGTTACGTGACACTCTGCATGTGCTTGTTTGTATGAGAATACAGGCATGGTGTTAGGCAGCTTACCAGCGGATGGGCAGATGGACCTGCTTATGTAACGCAATGTCCCATACAAACTGGCCAATCATACACGTATAATTTTACAATCACAGGACAGAGAGGAACTCTCTTATGGCATGCTCATATTTCATGGTTAAGATCATCTCTGTATGGACCTATCATCATCCTCCCAAAGCGCAATGAATCTTACCCATTTGAAAAACCCCACAAGGAAATCCCCATACTCTTTGGTAAGAAGCAACATTTTAGCTATTTGAACGTTGAAAATTTGATATACAAGTGTAAACTCGTATGCATTTGGGATTACAGGAGAATGGTTCAATGTCGACCCAGAAGCAATTATTAACCAATCTCTACAGACTGGAGCAGGACCAAATGTTTCAGATGCATACACCATCAATGGTCTTCCAGGGCCACTCTACAATTGTTCTACTAAAGGTAAAAATTCTCAGGTTATCAAGTCTTCACTCTTTCGCGGCCAATGTAGGGCAAATTTTAGAGGGGTATTGTCGGAATTTACTGGTAATTAAGGTCAAGCAAGATTTTGACCTGTTTGATTTGCCCTAATTCCAGATACATACAAGCTTAAGGTGAAGCCAGGAAAAACCTATCTGCTGAGACTAATCAACGCTGCACTCAACGACGAGCTCTTCTTCAGCATCGCCAATCACACCCTCACGGTGGTGGAAGGCGACGCCGTTTACGTTAAACCATTCGATACAGACAAGCTTCTCATCACTCCAGGCCAAACCACTAACGTTCTTCTGAAAACCAAGCCTTACTTTCCCAATGCCACATTCTTCATGCAGGCTGGACCTTACTTTACCGGCATGGGTTCATTCGACAACTCCACCACTGCCGGAATCCTCGAATACAAGCACCCATCAAATATCTCAATATCATCTTCCAAGCTTCCTTTATTTAAGCCAACTCTCCCTCCGACAAATTCCACTAGCTTTGCCGCAAACTTCACCAGAAAATTTCGGAGCTTGGCCAGTGCTAAATTTCCTGCTAATGTACCGCAAAAAGTTGACAGGAAATTCTTCTTCGCAGTAGGACTCGGATCAACTCCTTGTCCGAAAAACACAACTTGCCAAGGACCAAATGGAACTAAATTTTCAGCTTCGGTTAACAATGTGTCATTTGTATTGCCTTCGACAGCTATTCTCCAAGCTCACTTCTTTGGACAAAATAACGGCGTCTACACTACAGATTTTCCTGTTAATCCACCAAAGCCGTTTAATTACACGGGGACGCCACCGAATAATACTAATGTGAGCAACGGCACACGCACGGTGGTCTTGGCGTTTAATACGAGCGTGGAGCTGGTGATGCAGGGCACGAGCATTCTTGGAGCTGAGAGCCACCCTCTTCATCTGCATGGATTCAATTTCTTCGTCGTTGGACTTGGTTTTGGAAACTATGATCCTAACAACGACCCAAAAAACTTCAATTTGGTGGATCCCATGGAGAGGAACACAGCCGGAGTTCCTGCCGGCGGTTGGATCGCCATTCGTTTCTTCGCAGATAACCCAGGTACAAAATTGCAGCAAATACATATGCAATGTCATTGTATTAACTAGTAAGGAAATTCTTACTAACGACTTCTGTGTTGATTTGTATGTGAACAGGAGTGTGGTTTATGCATTGTCATCTGGACGTACACACAAGCTGGGGATTGAGGATGGCATGGATAGTATTAGATGGGCCACAACCGAATCAAAAGTTACCTCCCCCGCCGTCTGATCTTCCCAAGTGTTGAAATGACTGACCTGTATCTGGTCCGGATTGCCATTTCATTTTGTTGAGTGCTCTTCCATCATCTTCTCTTCTTTTAACTTAATTACAATTTTTTTTTTTTTTGTGTTTTTGGTGTGCCTGACTTCGATTACTGAAGAAGAGGAAAAGCTTTTTATTTTTTGCTTTTAGTTTACATGACATTTGATTTGATTGTGTTCAGCTGGGAGAATAAACAACAGTTCAGGAGTATACGTCACATTGATTAATCTTGCAGATTACATCAACCACCAAAAACTGGCTTGCTTTTCTCCCAGATCGCATTTCCTTCTTGTAATTGTGCCCTTTGTTTGAGCTATATTCATGTCAAATCATTGCCTGACTGGTGATTAGTAGCATATCCTAGTTGTATTAATCCTCAAAATCTCGACAGGAAGCTATAACAGCTGATTATTAGCAGTAACGATTCCTTTTCCGTGCAAGAATATGCACGAAAGCAGGCAATCAAGTGATTCATAAACAATTAAATATCAAAGAAGAGTAAAAAGAATATCCAAATATTGCACGAAAACTATTAATCAACTCATCAATATAGCTGTTCCAAATAAATAAGAAAATGCATAAAACAAAAAAAAAAACATTATCTGCAATAGATAAGCATTGAGCATAACCTATAAAATTGCTCTTGAAACTGATTTCCCCATTCACAACTAGCAACCCTTCGCACCGGAATGCAGTCAGGCATACAAAATGCAATAGGTTTTTTATATGGTAAAAACTGTTCTTGAATATCGTAGAAAGTGCATCTGTAGTAAACAATTCTCAAAGAAGATATAAATAATAGAAACATGACAAATCAGAGAATAACACAAGACATTAATCTTGTGTCTACACGGATGGTGAACTAAAAGGCTCAAAGACAAGCAAACAAGATTAAGTTGGCTAAAATGGGCAAAGCTTGATAGCATTGTGTCACGTCTTTATTGGCATAAACAGAAACAAGTAATTTCCACATATTAACTTCAGTAATGCAAGTCAAGTTACTAGAATGCATATACACATTTTAGGATTTCATGTTCTATTGCACATTGCTACAACATAAGCGTGGAGAAGTACTGCTCAAATTCTTGATCAATAGTTGGTCCCCGCTTGTCTCGTTGAGTTTCTGCATTCAAAAATACCTCAATCAGCTGATGAACTAACTTAAAAGATCTAGTATTGCTGGCATTATACATGTAAAGAAATGATAGGAAGGAAATAGGATTCATGGACCTCCAATTCTACTAGCAAATCACAAGTGGCTTGGCCATTCCCTTTTGCTATCCACATAAAATAAGTTTCCTTGTCAAACAAAATTACCTTGGTTATTGCTCAATCTTCCGGATGAAAGGACATAACGATTTGGATTCTGTTCATTGAAGTTGAGAATTTCTTCAATTTCCTTCTCTGTGAACTGTTCTATGTTTTCATGACCATATCCCGAGTAAAGGTATTCAGAATGACTTCCGAATTCAGTTAGGTGCTCGTCAAGGTTCTCAGCTAGGGGAAATTTCCCAACGTGATGGGAATGATGGTGCTCTTCGCCCACAAAAGTAAACTGCTCTTTGCAAGAATCTCCTTCTGTTACCACTGCAGTGTCCAAAGAGTAGCACTGGTCCTTGAAACTGCTGGAGCCCCAGTTGAATGAAGAGGAGGAAGGCCCATCATGTGCCCCTGATTTTCCACTCTCTACCTGAAATATAGATTCACCATGCACAGACATAGAAGAATCAGAATCTTCTGCAAAGCTATTGCTATCTCTTGCTGATTCTTGTTCAGATTCATTATCAGTGGCACCTCCCTTAATTATACTTTTAAGCAACTCTTCTGCTTCTGGGTTTTCATGCAATAAAGAGGGGGATTTAGATGGAAAGATTCCATCTGAGCATTTAAGCTTTGCTTTAGGCAAGCCCAACTGCTCAGCCTGCAATTTTCTTTTCTTGTTCAGGTCAATAACAGCAGTCCTCCGTATTTCATTGATGTGAAGGCTGAAATTACTGACAGAAAAGGATTAAAAATCTGTGACTTGTGAGAATCTGCATTTTGTAATATATGGCTAAATAAGAGATGTTTTAACTTCAGATTCAATATAATGTAGTTCAATGAAATTCACTTTGTTGTCTGGTAATAGTTACATGTCCTGTATCGTCCTAGTGGGGCATGAATATGCACAATTTAAGAAACGCGAAGTGATCGCGAGAGGGAGTATTTTGGGCTTTAAACATGTGGCAATACAATTCAAGTCAATTCAATTCTAACATATTCCAACAGGAATTTCATTATCAATTCAAAATAAAGTTAAACCCAAGGTGGAAAGTAATCTCAACAGAATGGTCACGAAAAATTCAATTGCAATTGGATTGAATTCCACCTTTTTTTCAAGCTTCCAAACGAATATGCTAACAAATCATACAAATCTACCAAACTAGGAAACAAACCATTTCCTCCAGCACTTGCAAGTATAATTGTCAGCACTTTCACAAATAACTTGAATTTGTAAACAGTTTCCAAAAAGGACAAACATCTGGCACTAATTTCATAAAATAACAGATAACAAGTAGGTGGGTTCTCCCTGAAAACACCCAACCAAGCAAAATTTTCATCGTAGAAAAAGTGATTATAATTATTATAAAGGTAGCTGGTGATAGATACGTGAATCCAGCACAAAGATCGGATAATTTATTCGCAAAATAATGTTTCAATCATGTACATCAACTTTACTTCATATCTAACCATTCTTGCAAAACAAGATTGCATTCCATTCCAACTCAGCTGATTTCACATGATTTTATTAACAGTTCCAAGTTCAAACACGGTGGCAAATGGCATCAAATCAAAGATTGAGCTATATAGATCACGAAACATGGTTTAAACTGCAAAGAAATTAAGAACATGGAGTCAAAACCTGTTAATCTCGGATGGGTTGACGTTATCCACTTCCATTACAGGCAGAGAACTACTAAAACCCCAGAAGATTAAAACAACAGCTACCACTCAGCTCCGTTCGCGGATATCCGAGAATAAATCACTTACTTTACAGCTGTGTGCAAGCTAAAGCTCCTTTCCGGAGCGTGTCAAACACGTGCAAGTAGCATTAGGAAACGTCGATCTCGTCCTCGTTTCAGATGGAATACGGCGCGTAATATGATGACTAGGATAAAACCATACCGGTACATGTGAGTTCATCCCAGTTGGCACAATGTGGGACCCCCACCTTGGAGGTTATGTTTTATTTTCCTCAAAATTACGGAGACCCCCTCATGTTTATCCAGATAGCACTGTCAACCCCTTAACTTTGCCTGATTTTCCTGACTTCCAATCTTCTTCGATTAATTGATGGCACAGGCTGGCTGGCCATGATTGGCAACCAACATTAAGAAATCTCTGCCAAATTCCATCAGAATTGTTAAAGAACGACATGATCCAACCTGGGTCACTAAAGAAATGAGAAGAAAAAAAATGACGAGCTTGAGAAAATAAGGGGAAAACTGTAAGTTAGCACAAGCTTTGTTCCAAGGAAGTTACAGGGAGTACAACTCATTAGGTAACGTTGAGAACGGGTGGTTTTTTGGAGACTTTCGTCGTCACTTTTACATCATTTTTCATTTTTCAGCTGGGATTTCGATTCCCTCTTTGTACATGGTTTGTTAATGTATCCGTGTGTCTGCAAAGCTCTACATCTTCGGAAAACAAAATAAAAAAAAAGGAAACAACGGTCCTAATTCTAACAGATTCGGTAACTAGCAAGCAACTTTGCGACTGAGTTGTCACAGGTAAGTGATACATGTAGACTCACTCGGAGCAGGCCATTTGCTAACCACAATCTAGAACGAGCTGCTGGATACCGTCGGAAGATCAGCATTCAAACATCTGTTGATGGTTAAAAAGTTAAGAGTGTGTTATTTCCAATGGGTTGCCACGACCAAGCAAATTCCGACATCTATTTTGACATTGATGCACCAGCAGTGATGTGATAGCCAGCACGGAAGTGGAGACCAGAACCAATATGTGTTGACATAGGGCACAACCAGCTGAAGACATTTGGACCAAGAGCCTGAAGAAGTCATACAAAACCAGTTCACAAAATCGCAATGCACAATAAACCGGAGTGCATAGACAAATATATGCATATGTACAATTACGCTACAAATCCAAATTAAGCTATGTTCAAAAGAACAAAAATGTTTCAACAAAAAATTTGACCCTCTCATCGTTGCTATGGCTTAAGAATATTTAACTTCTTGAACTAATGGAAGAGAGAGAGAGAAGAGAGGAGAGAGAGAAAGGACAGGTTTCCAAGTAGAACCATGTCTGGGCAAGCCCAACTCAAGACATATTGGACTGACGTCCACGCCGAGTGGCCAAGACACACGGCCCTGCCACAGAATGACAGAACAGCAACCAACCCATCCAGGCAAGTTAACCTGCTCAAACCACATTGGCTGCCATATTATGTAACGGGCCTGACATGTTATGTAATCAGGTAGACCTCAACATTATCAACCAAAAAGAAATCACAGCTCAACATAAAATTAGTTCATCACACTAACCTCGATAATGTTGAAGGTTATTAACTACAAACATGAAATATTGTAAATATAAACTATCAAGAAAGCATGTTATACAAGTTGTGCATGTCTATGTGCACAAATATAGAAGGATTTCCAGTGCACTAAAATCAACGTTGTTAAGGTTTGTAGACACTTACTGCTGTCAGATTTTCATAGACACCCAGATCATATGGATGCTTATAGACAGTCCCACCTTTCTCTGCAAGCCACAAGGCTCTTACTCCCTCATGGTACTGAAAGAAATATCACGAGTTTAAAAAAAAATGAGATGTTGCCGGAAAAGCCAGTCAAAATTCTAAAATTAAACTGTTCATCAAGCATATGAAAATCAACAGTAGAAATAACTCTAATAACCTCTATTGTCGTTTTGTTCTGCAAAATGAGGTAGATATGCCAACCTAGAAGAACACTCAGTGCCACACTTAAGGGGACTAGCAACAGTCCAGAAATGACCTGAAAATGAGACATGATAAGCAAAATGGCTAATAAGCTAGGTTCTAACTCAAACCAAACAGCCATTGACGTTACGTAAGCAGTTCTAAAAGATCCTCCACTTTGCTGCTCATTGTCCAGAGCATCGTTAGTTAGACTACCCACAAGCAAAACCTGAAAATTTCAGTGGCAAAACAAAATAAAAGATTATGATCTTATTTCAAATTATTTACACAAGAAAGAATACAAGGGAATACAAAATATAGGAAACAAGGTTGCAATTCCATCGAAATAAAGGAAACAATAAGAACAGAAAGTCAAATACACAGTGTAAGAGCACAAGAAAAAGCATTCAAGAACTGCAACAGTAAACATCCAAATCATGTTATTATATATGAATTTTGACATACCAGGGAGTAGACGCATGCAACCACAGCATACAAAACAAAGATGAAGAAGACCTTATAGTTTGCATGCCCGACACAATTACTTATCCAAATGCAGTGGTGATCCTTAAAATCAAGAGGCATCACTTTAATGCAATATCCAGGACATTTGAAATAAAGGTATGAACAATAACATGGATCACACATACCATGCGCAAGACACATCTTTTGCAAACACGGCAATGATGCGCACGGGGAGGCTTATAGTGAGAACATTTTTGACAATACCTCAAGTCTCCTCCCTGCAAAAAGATTTCAAAGATAGCCGGTTCCAGTAAGCTAGGGGTTAAGCTCTTGATGGATAGAAAATAGCATACATCAACAATTTACTGAAAACCAATTTTCTATAATCCCAAATAATCATTCAACCAGTTGATCACACTATTAATTCTCTTTCATAACAATGTTATGAGAAGATTCCTCATGCCACTTCATGGGTTATGTTTCCACAGCATAGCAAAAAAGTTTCAATATATTCTGGTTCACGGAGATGTCATTTAACTAATATCAAAGTTGGGAATCGTAATGGCAGGGGAGTAATTTATTTGTATTATATTTGGAATAAAAATGAAATTTGTTTGGGAGGCTAATCATGCTCATGAAAGATTCAATGGACAAAACACAAAGACAAACTAAAGTAACCACTACTCCTTTAATTCCTTTCATTTCATTAACAATCCAAAATCATGACAAATAGTACCAGAATCTGCTATGTCAACTTAAAGCTAGAATAGACTATGTCAATAGAGGATCTAAGTATTATACAAGGGACAATATTTCCACTGACTCAGCTGGTCAGTGTAACCAAACCTATCAATGCAGCATTCAGATATGCCAGTCAAAGGAATGTGATGTTCAATATGATTTAATTAATATTGAGTATGCTGCTCTAAAATAGCAACTATAGCAGGCCACATACTGAAAGCAACAGAATTTGAGAGATTCATATGATTTCCCCAACATTTCAATATCAATTGATCTTGACGCATTTAACTAGAGCTAAAACCACATACGATTACTAGGTGAGGAAAGGAAGAGTTAAACTTAATTAACACGTGGTCTTGACCTTCATCAGCAGAAGGACTTTGAGCAGTATTCAAAGTTTCTGAATATGCAAATCCAAAAGGAACCCCTTGGAGATGACAAACCAGATTCAATTAGCCAATAGAAGATAATAATTGACTGCTAGGAGAATTAGCATCTTGGATTTGTTTTTTTTCTTTCACGTGTTAATACTCACGTGGGGTATCACACACAAGGGCCTCAATTCATGCCTTTTAATTTATCCATTTGTCGAATAAGGAAACACAATAGTGATGCCAAACAAAGATGATCCTAAGACCACGAAAACGACAATAAAATAGTGGAAGTTACCATCCATCAAGTCGCAATGATAGTGCCTTAAAGCAACGACACAATTTGTACTAGTGACAAAATAACGAACTTTGTTCTGTTAACAAACAACCGAAGCAAAATTCTCACATTACTATAATAAATTCTTGGCATCGCTTCATGGGTTCACTTATGATGGCTGTGTGTTCCTCTCCACTATTTAATTACTACATCCTCCAGAAAATAAACCTTATTCATACATATCCTTTCACCATATGCTGCAATGTTCAAAGTAAACAAATTTCTTGTTTCAGCTAAAAACCTTCATGAATAACCACTCAACCAAGTAATCATACATCCTCCTTTCCAAACAAATCCTAAATTTGCTTATCAGCCATATCTCAGAAGCTTATAAATTACAAAAACAAAATTACAAACCCAGAAAATATATGCTTTAAACATGTTCTACCGAAACTTAAATACAATCTCTTTTTCTATCTGCCGTCAGATCAGCTGTTATGAAAGCAATAATCACAATACAACAAGTAATTACTCAATAAAATCATACAAACTGGCACACAAGAATACCGTGTCATTACATAGTCCAATAAAGATCATTCTTTTAAACACACGTATCCAAAACAGAATCACAGGCAACAACAACAAACAAAATTTTGACCAAGAAAAAAATACAGTTTGTGTAATAAGCAAATATATATGGAATTATTGGTGCACCTTACGCTTGATCTCGTGCATAGGGTTTTGGTCATCTTCAATCTCGGGCATGTAATCGGAGGGCACCCGCCCCGGATCCCTCAAGATAGCGACAGCGTAGTTGAATACACACATGAGAGCCACGCCGGTAAAAACGACAGCGTTCATAATACCGGGAGAGGACATGAGACCGAACCAACGGTCAATGTAAATGAAGACAGTAGAGAAGTAAATGTAACAGATGGCTAAAACGACAACGGTTACGGGCAACGAGAAAGTTAACCCTTGCGTCATTGTGCTGGAGAATGTTTTACGAGTGAGGAGGTTGACGGAGGCACCGGCGTCATGAAACGACGGCGTCTCCGAGCGTTTTCTCTTTTACGAGGAGAAATGGCGAGAATCTCAGGGTTGGTGACGGGCCTGTACAATTCTAGATGGTGCGGTGACGTAACGTTAGTTTGGAGTTTTACTTGGAGGGACTTAAAGTTCTCTAATTTAGGAAATGTTCCAATTTTAGAATAAAATTACAATTTGACCATACTTTTTTAATTAGAAACATCATTTGCTTTTATCATGCAAAGGGTAGGATTATCTCCTTTTAATCCTACATAATTTTTTTACTAATTTTTTAATTATTAAATTAATATACTATCAATAATTAAAATTAAATTTGATATATATAATTAATATACATATGCAATGAAATATCAACTATTCAATTGAGATTCAGTATATAAATAATATAAAAATTATGTAAAAATAGAGACTTTTAATCTTAATCCTTTATATAATTTTATTTATTTAATTGGGTGATATATGAATAGTATCACATATATATATTTAATATAATTTTATTAGACTATCTCATATAACAATAGTCTTATTTAATTTTTTTTATAAATAATAAAAAATTTAGATAGAATAATTTTAATGGCATTATTTACTAAAATTGGGTTAAATGTTTAAAAATTTTCTTTTATTATCAATATTAATAGAGTAATTCATCAATTTAAAGATAAATAAATGTATATAAAAAATTATTAAATGAGTGGATGACTAATGTCAATAAATTAAAGCATGGATAAACACTATGTCTTAATTTTCAAATGGTAAAATCTATCACAATTACAATCATCATACACTGTCAAACCTTTGAGGCTCAACAAGTAAAAAGCTTCATTGTTTTCTTTGAGGATCAACACAAATTTTCCCTTTTTTTTTTTTTTTTTTATAACCAAATTCATGTAACTTCCAGATGAACTCAATGATCAATTAAAGATTGCTTAATTGCAAAGTTTGTTTGATTCAATCAATAATTGAATGGGGTATTACAAGTGTATCCTACTCAATATCCCACCCACTTTCTTCAATGGAAATGGGAACAAAATCATGAAAACGATGGGAAACCTAGGAGACACCCTTTTTGGCAAGAAGAGCAAATAAAGACAAACAAAGAATTTGCTAAGGATTGAAAGATTAGGAAAAATATAGAAGGATCTAGGTGCCAAATTCTCAAATTTAACATTTCGGAAGATCAGACGGCGGAGGTGGCAGCTTTTGCTTTGGCCCTTTTCCATCGTTGACAAGCCATGCCATCTTCAAGCCCCAGCTGGTATGTACTTCCAAATGGCAATGCATGAACCAGACACCTGCTCATCATTCATGACAACAAGAAGGACAATTCAGATGGTACATCAAATTGGATTGACCCACCAAAGAACAGGAGGATCATATTGTGATTGCATCTAATCAATAACTAACAAGAGATGTAATTTGATCGTAATCATGATTAAAGACGACAATCATCGAACCTGGATTGTCTGCGAGAAAGCGAATGGCGACCCACCCGCCGGATGGCATGCCCACGGTGTTCCTCTCGGCAGGGTCAACGAGGTTGAACTTGGCAGGATCTTTGTCGGGGTCAAAGTTTCCAAAACCCTGACCAACAACGAAGAAGTTAAAGCCGTGAAGGTGAAGGGGATGACTCTCTGCACCGATGATGCTGGTGTCCTGCATCACTAACTCCACGCTCGTATTAAAAGGCAGGGCCACAACTTTTGTGCCACTGCTTACCATAATGTTTTTCGGTGGCGTGCCTGTATAATTGAATTTGAATGGTGGGTTGGCAGGAAAATCAGTTGTGTAAACGCCTTTAGACTTGTTAAAAAAGTGAGCTTGGAGTAGAGCTGTGCTTGGCTGCACGAACGACAGATTGTTAACAGAAGCTGCCAGCTTTGCGTTGTTGGGTCCTTGGCATGTTTGATTTGCCGGACATGGGTTTAACCCTAGCCCTACTGTGAAGAAGAAGCGTCTGTCAACTTTCTTGGGGACATTAGCTGGGAATTTGGCTGTGGCCAAGCTACGGATTTTCTGATTAAAAGTCATGGCAAAGTTTGTCATTAAACTTTGGCAATGCTGGTTTGAGGAGAGGGAGTTTCTTGTTCTTGTTCTTGGCAACAGAAAAAGGTTGCCCGTACTCGAGAATGCCGGTTGTTGTGGTGTTGTCGAAGGATGCAGGGCCGGTGGCATAAGGCCTAGCGGCAATGAGGAAGGCGGCACCGTGGGCCTTAGATTTGGCCTTGAGAAGGACATTAGTGGTTTGTCCTGGGGTGATAAGCACAACCTTAGTTTTTATGGGTTTCACGTACACTGCATCGGTTTCAACTACGGTTAAAGTGTGGTTGGCGACGCTGAAGAAAAGCTCATCGTTGAGTGCAGCATTGACCACACGAAGGAGATAAGTTTTCCCAGGCTTCACCTTGAGCTTGAAGGTGTCTGCATGAAATGTACGTAGTTCATGTTTTAGGGTACCAGAAATGTTACAATACCAAAACTGGAAAAGAAAAGATGGCTTTGTAATTGTACTGAAGCAGCAATTGTACACACCTTTGGCTGAGCAGTTATACGAGGGTCCAGGGAGACCATTAATGGTGAAAGCGTCAGAAATATTTGGTGCTCCACCAGTTAGCAAAGCTTGGTTGATCATCGTTTCAGTGTCTATTTTCCACCATTCTCCTACAATTCGAGCCAAAACTCATTAATGTTAAAATGCAAACTATGGATGGGCAGAAATGAATAATATTTTCCATTATATTAAGTAATTAGAACTTGTACGTATTAATACCAAAGACAATGGGAACTTCTTTAAATGGTTGGGGAAACGGATAAATGGCATGTCGCTTTGGGAGGATAACAATTGGTCCGTGGAGAGTTGCTCTAAGCCATGAAATGTGAGCGTGCCAAAACAGTGTCCCTCTTTGGCCAGCAACTGTGAAGTTGTACACATAGCATTGTCCTGTTTGAATTGGGCACTGTGTGATATATGTAGGTCCATCCGCCCATCCACTCCTTAGCTGCCGGATACCATGCCTGTAAATCCAACAAATTTAATTAACATAAATTCGTGATAAATTTTCAAAAATACCAAATCGATTGAAGGCAAAAACAGAAGATCAATTTTCTTACCAATGAAGAGTGATATTGTACTTGACATGGTTAACCACCTTGATTAAGAGGCGGTCGCCTTCCCTTGCTATGATTCGAGGTCCCGGAAATTGCCCGTTGACAGTCACGATGCTCTTTGTTTGACAGAGTCTTGTAATATTTTGCATCTTAATCTGACAGATATCGATAGCAAAGACAAACAAATTATACATGCAGGGAGTCATAAACATGTCTAGTTAAAAAGGTAAAGCAGTATACATACATTAAAACTGTAGTGCCTGGTAATGCCAGCATGATTTTCCGCAGCCAGTGCTGGCAAAATACACATATCAAACGTTAGTGCAAGAAATATGGTCCTCAAAAAGGCAGAAGGTAGAAGAAAGCTAGGACCCATCCGTAGATAGAGAAACTGATAGTAAGAGTTAAAGGAGAGTAGTAAGTTGAAACGACAGACAGATGAATGGATGGAGAGAAGGAGAGCAAGAGGGTGTGTTTATATAGCAAGAAACATAAGGTGAGTTTGTTGATTAGGTGACTCAAGAATTGAGATAATCTTGCAGACAGCAAATGGCTTCGGCAACAAATTGCAAATTTGGTTCGGCTTGCTGCTGGTCGTGTATCTATTACTTTCAGAGTGTTATCCAAGCCAGATAATATTTAGGGTATTTCTTCAACTCTCTAAACAATTCTTAATGCTTTAATTCAATCGACATGATTGTGATTAACAATAACAATGGCACCGGGTCACTTTCAGTCAAGTTGGTTCATCTAGCTACAATTCTATGGATGTTAGTTAATTATTGTTATCGAAGGGGCAATTTGGTGCAATGAAATCGGGGTAACAACATCCGAGTCCTTATATAAAGAATCTATTCAATACAATACAAACAATGTACTAATTAGTTGAAAAATCATAAAAATCATTGAACCCCGGATGTTATTAACCCAAATGAAACGAAAGTGACATGAATTGATTGATGGAGTGGAAATTGAAGTAACTTAATCTAGTATAAGCTAATTAGTGATGGAAAGGGATTGACTTGTGTGTGATTAGGGCAAATTATGTGGGGTTTGGTTGCTTGGTAGCGTTCCATCTATTTCTCCTACCGTTGATACTTGACAATCAAGCCAAAAAGGGGCAAGGAGTTACACCATCTTTGTTAGCTGTTGTCGGTTGTTCTTATTTGACTCTGCATATTGCCTTTAACAGATTTTGATGTTAACCCTTTGCTCACTGTTTATTCATTGTACAAGATCCTACTTGTAACACAAAAATTATTTATTACCATTCTTAAACATGCAACAGTTGCAACGTTTTCAACATTTTATTATTTTATTTTGCTGGCCCTAAAATGTTTTGAGAAAGCATATGCAAGCTGCGGCTGTTAGCTAGCTTGCAAATGCCATCCAATGAATTGTTGTGTACGTTGCACTGCATGTGTGGCTAGGTGTTTAATTGGCTAAATTTGGAGGCTCCTTGCCATATTATTGGAAACAAACAGGACTAGTAGTGGATGTATATGTAGGCTGGATTTTATTGATATAAACTTTCAAATGGCTGCTTGATTAAACAACATGGGTTGCTCTATTTTGCTTGGCAATAAATTAAAAGAAATCATGTGACAAACAAATTAGAAATTAGGTGGTCAGCCTCCAACAAAAATAAACACAAAACTTGTTTATATTTTCAAGTAACCTTAAACATCTGAAAATTTTATTATGATCAAATTGTATGAATTAGATGAATTAATATTAAATTCAATATAGTTTATACTTGCTAATTGAGTGATCAAATAAATGTAATATCGAGATCAAATCGAATAAATATAATAACAAGATCAAATTTATGTTTATGTTAATATTTACAGTAATAATATATAGACAAATTTAGCACACTTTGAGTACTAAATTGATAATATTTTGTATTAATATATAATAAATTTAAAAGTTTTTGGGGTATATTTTAAAATTTTAAAAATATTAATAATATTTTATAATTTTATAAATTTTTCGCACTCTTATATTAACTATGGACAAATATTATTTTTTTAATATTTAATATTAATCTTAAGATCAAAAGTTATTATGTAAGGAAGAACTTTTTAAGCAAATTAACATGTACTTGTGTCATGGAGAGTTGTAGGAGAGTTGTAGATTGTGAAATTGTGACTGTCATTACTGAAAAGATTTTTTTTTTGGTTGGAAGTAATTAATACAAGTTTACAACAAAATGAAGGAAGAAAAAAATTAAAATTCAGTTTGCTTTACTTCAATCCACAAGCAGAGACAAAACAATCCATGAAAACACAAAAAGGGTGGTGACCCAAAGCTGAAAAGGGCGTATAAGTTACACTCCGGAAATTGATGAATCTCTGTGGAGAAACAAAAATCCACGAATGGTTGACAAAATTAAATCAACACTTAGGGAGATCCGCCGGCGGAGGAGGCAGCTTCTGATTTGGAAGATTTCCATCCATCACAATCCAAGCCATCTTCAAACCCCAGCTGATATGCACTTCGAAATGGCAATGCATGAACCATACCCCTTCAAAAATAATATGAGAGTTAATATAATCAATAAACTGCATGCGTTAAATTAATTTATGAGGTGTGTTTAATCTTATTTTATGCATGGACGTTAATTACTGACCTGGGTTGTCTGCTCGGAACCGAATGGCAACCCAACCACCGGCGGGCACGCCGACGGTGTTCCTCTCAACAGGGTCGACGAGATTGAAGTTTGTAGGGTCTTTGTTCGGATCATAGTTTCCAAAACCTTGTCCAACGACGAAGAAATTGAAGCCATGCAAATGTAGAGGGTGACTCTCAGCGCCAAGAATGCTAGTGTCCTGCATTACTAGCTCAACACTGGCGTTAAACGGAAGGACCACGACTTTGGTTCCATTCATCACGTTTGTATTGTTAGGCGGCGTACCCGTGTAGTTAAATTTTATTGAGGCAGTAGTTGGAAAATCTTTGGTGTAAACGCCATTTTGTCCGAAAAAGTGAGCTTGGAGAAGGGCAGTGGATGGAAGGATAAAGGAAATGTTGTTCACTGATGCTGCAAACTTGGTTCTATTATTTGGTCCTTGGCAGATTTGGTTTTTCGGACAAGGGTTTGATCCTAGGCCTACTGTGAAGAAGAAGCGTTTATCCACAGTCTGGGGTACGTTAGCTGGATATTGAGCATTTGCTAGGCTACGAAGTTTGCTTGTGTAATTGAAAGCAAAGGAAGTGTCATTAAGAGCAGGTAGGGTTGGTTTGAACAGCGGTAATTTCTTAATTGAAATTGGAGAATGGGTAGCCAAATTGGAGGGTTGTTCATATTCAAGGATACCAGCAAGAGTGGAGTTGTCAAATGTGCCTTGGCCAGTTGCATACGGTCTAGCAGACATAAGGAAAGTTGCATTTGGGTAGGAGGGTTTGGTTTTCAGGAGAATATTTGTGGTCTGTCCTGGAGTTATGAGAAGTTTGTCGGTCTCGAATGGTTTGATGTAGATGGCATCTACTTCAACAACTGTAACTGTGTGGTTTGCAATACTGAAGAAGAGTTCATCATTGAGTGCTGCGTTGATCAAGCGCAGAAGGTAAGTTTTTCCAGGCTTCACCTTTAGCTTGAATGTATCTGCAACCATTCATATATATATAAATATCTTCTTCATATTATACAAAGTAAGCTGCTACATAATTAAACAAGTGATTTATACCTTTGGCTGAGCAATTATATAAGGGCCCTGTGAGTCCATTCATGGTATAGGCATCAGAGACATTCGGGCCTGCACCTGTTCGAAGAGACTGGTTGATAATCGCTTCTGTATCTGCACTAAACCACTCTCCTGCAATTTTCAGCATTGTTGTTTACAATATCTGTCAGTAAATTTCAAAAACAAGGAGAGGAAAAACAGAAGTAAAACTTCCTAATTTCAATTAGCTAGCTTGTTAATTCCCCAGGAATTATTTACCGAAAGTGACAGGAACTTCTTTGTGTGGTTTGGGAAATGGATAAGGTACGCCACGTTTTGGTAGAATGACAATGGGACCATAAACTGTAGCTCTTAGCCATGAAATATGGGCGTGCCAAAGTAGAGTTCCTCTTTGTCCAATAATTGTGAAATTGTATAAATAACTCTGGCCAGTTTGTATGGGGCATTGAGTTATGTATGCTGGCCCATCAGCCCACCCACTTTGGAGCTGCCGAATCCCATGCCTGGACCAATGAAACACATCACAGAGAGAATTATTGATAGAATTTGATTTTAAAAACACGTGACAACATAAACATCAAGTTGAAGAAATATTTTTATACCAATGAATGGAGATGTTATTTGCAACATGGTTAACAACTTTGATAGTAACGCGATCACCCTCTCTTGCAATAATCCGAGGCCCTGGAAACTGTCCGTTTACCGTAATTATCGTTTTGGTATGGCACAGTCTTGTCACATTCTGCAACTTAATCTACAAAAACAATACACCAAAACTGTTAAAGAAAGTGAAATCTTTTTAAACAGAATGAATCAATTAACTCCAGGATTTCATACATCGAACTTGTAGTGCCTGGTAATGCTGGCTAGAGCAAACCCAGGAAGGAGACAGCAAGTTGACAATGAGAGTAGAAGAACGACCAAAAATGGAACAGAAGCAGCCATTTTCACTGAGCTTGCTGAAAAGACAAAGTTGTTGTTTTAACAAGTTAGAGCTCGTGAGAATGTTTATATATGGAGCTGAAGAGAGGGTGTTTGGTCGGTTAGGTAACGAAGATGATCGAGTTTTGTGAGTGTTAAAGCTTTGCAGGTGTTCTGAAAAGACAAGTTACAGTTTGAACAACTTTAGAGTGTTGTCAAAGACAATCTATTGTGTGTGACCTGCTACTAATTGTCTGGGTCAAATACTTCCTTAATCGTGATACAGTAGCTAGTGTTTTCAAGCCAATTAGATCCTGACGATCTTGACCTAATTGCTAATTTTTGAAACTGAGGTTATTTGAATTTTAAATATAACCTTAATTAATCTAATTTAATTTTCCTGTTACACACTTTATATTCATTAACCTTAATATAAATTTCTTATCACGTTGTTACACCAACATTGCTTATACTTTCATAGATAGAGTCAAGCTCACATGACATATTTTTCATGCAGTAACGATTTTGAGGACAAAGATAATAGATAGTTGATTGCAATTTTTGAAATTTGGTAAAAAATCAAGTCTTATTAAGATCAATAATGCATTAACATTTAATTTTTAATTCACCATTAAATTATATATGAATCATATTTTAAAAACTCGCTTATAATCTTCTAAAACTCAGATGGCACCTGCTTTCATAATTAACATTAGGGTGCAAAAAACCATATAGGCTAGTTGGTGCAACATATATACAGTGCAAGAACAACAAACATGGTGGGTAACTGTGTTTTCATGCAACAAAATAATATCGAATATCAATTGTAATCCTTGGTGATGAAGCAAGTCAGCCTCAGGATTTGTTTTCATCAAGCAGTTGTTATAAAGTCTTGCATCAATAAGAGCTTTTCCAGTTTTCCTGAAAGAGATGTGAAACAAGATTGGTCAGGAAAGCTTCCGTTGGGTGAAGAATTATTAACCTATGCTTTAAGAATCCTTACGCAAGTGAATTGGAGGTTCAATCTGTACTTAATTTCTGCAGTAGGGCGGGTTAAGTAACAAAGCAAAATTCCAGGGTTAATTAAGCTTGATTAAAATGCTGGCAATGATCAGGTCCCATGCTCATAATTCTTCATGCAGTCTTCAGGCTTACAGGAATGAATTTGTTGTTGTACCAACCACAATCCTTTTCATGGCAAAAACAAAAAACAATTCTTTTCAGATATCTCTTCCTTTGTAAAATGATTTCTTTTATTTTTAATGATATTTTTGTCTTGAATAAATTAGGTTGTTCAATTAGGTGCTATTTGTAATAACTAATTTGCCTTGTGTTTTGGCTTAATTAGAATGTTTAAAAAAAATTTATTTTTACCAAGTCATATAATTAATATTTACTATTTATTTACATATATTTTAGTAATTAATACTTTATTTCACAATAATTTAATTAAACTTGACAACATTTTACAATCAAACAGTAAATTAATTGGGTTTTTATGACTAATCGAAGGATTCTAAAAATGCTTAAAACACATTAAAAAAGATAGTAGTAGTGATTGTATTGGGATTATCTGGTCCTATTAAGATTATTAGAGCTGTAAATATTGGACAATTTTAGATGATTTTCATGGTAATGCAACAGTTGGGCATCCAGAGAAACTTACAAGAAGTGAAGTTATTACAGATTAGATCTAACTATGAAAAAGACTTGTGTCGTGTAATTAGTTGGAAAGTAGACTGAGTTACTTTCTGTGTGTTCCTAGTATTTATGACCAAATTTACAGCTAGTTTTTTCTGTAGGACACGTGCCAAATGACAATGTATAAGTAATTAAGGTTCAAGGACAGATATTTTGGTTGGGTTGGGACCATTTGTGACTTGAATGATTCCCATGTCTGTGAACAATTCTTGGTGCTTCACATTTGAAAGAAATTTGCAGTCCTGCATCATTCATTTGTTTTCCTTAGTAATGGAAATTCTGTCGGATCAATGAAAATGATAGGGTAACTTACTTGCTGTTAATCACAAGTAGCCTTAAAGCATCAGCCAAATTCGTAAACTTGCAAAATTTAGAGGCAGAGCTAGCTTGCTACTTCAACTTCATTATGTGTTCCAAAACATCTAAATGATTTGAAAGCATACACATTGTGAATGTTCTTTTGAACCATTGGAAATTGATGGATGAGGGTGTGTTTGCGACTGAGGTGTTGTGTAATGAAACTGCTAGTTGTCGAATATAGGTAAATCGAAGTGAACCGGAACTTTTGAACTTGCAGCTGCACATGCATTTTCCATCATTGGTAATAAGTGTACAACTTTTACTTCATCTGATAGCCATTGAAGCCTATCACAGTTTACCAATCCGTAAGTAATATGCTTGAAATTTTATGCACTTTAAATTGTTTACTGTAGTAAGAATGTGCTGGGCATTAGAAGAAAGGACAGACTGATTGCCATCCTGAGCAAAGTGAGCGGATAATATGCTTTATATTCCTTGAGATTTTACTGAAACATACATAATTGACAAGAGATTCCTTTCCAAGGCTCTCTAGCTAGTTCTTTTGGTTGTTAGCTGGGGATTTACTCAAATTTTGTTCCCACTAAACAATATGAACATAAGGTACACTAGAGTCTGTCTTGTCTCTCAGTTAATTCTGTTGACTATTCTTGAAATGGCTGAATATTTGCCAATGGAAGCACCCGCTATCCCCACAATTATATTCACAGAGCAAACTTCAGTCTGATGAGATTAAAAAGAAAGAATTTGTAAGTCGACGAAATTGAATGACAAGTATACTGCTTTGTTAGTAACTTTCCTTGCCTATGAGCAGAATTTGGATTACATTAATGCATGCAGGAGAAGCAGAGAACTCTTACCGTCGATTTAGATATTCTGCCATCAAGTATTTTTGAGGTAGCATACGCATGGGAAAATAAGAGCATGCAGTGTAAGCAAACTAATATATATACGTGGCGGCAAAAATTACTAAAATTTATTTGCTTTTTAGATATGTTTATAAATATAAAGCAGTACTTCTGTATATATTTGTATATTAGATGATTTGTCAAATTACAAATATAAATTGAATATTTCTGTGTCTCTGTAGTATTTTTATGATTGAAAATTAACTTAAAATACTAATTCATATATTTTTAAGTGTCGATTATTTTATGTATTTTTTTTTTTTTTGCAAAGGTAATTACGCAAAATAAACTTTAAACGTGTATTATCAAACACAAATATTATATATTTATAATGTTATTTTAGAATTTTGGTTTAAATTTAAACTATTAGGTTAGAATTTTTTTAAAACTTAATATATTTAATAAAATATATACTAACAAAATTTAGTTTAATTTTTATATTATGAGTTTAATCAAATTCAATATCTGAATAGTCCACCAAATTCTAAACACATATAAGATTATATATATATATATATATTCATCTTTATAAATTAATATCATTATTATTTCTGATTTTAATATACAATTTAAGAAGTTTATGTAACATTAATAGTAACACTATAATCTAATTTTAGTATTACAAGTAATGAATAATATTTAACAACATATCACGACTATTTAAGTGATGAGAATATTAGTAGTTTTACATTACCTTTTATGTGACTAATGTTATCGTATAATTAAATTTTTTTGTACTAAATATTTTAATTAAATACAAAGTATAAAATATGTTATTCTCGTGTAATTTAAATTTATATTTTTTAGTATTTTGAATAAATTGATTCTATCAAATAAAATCAACATTATATATCGACTTATTTGAGTATGGTAATGCATTTTCATAGTCTCACTCAATCAAAAGACAAAAAATATCATTCTCATTATACAAGAAAAATAAATACTATTTTGATTACACATCTTTTCGTATATAAGTTATGATATATCTGATTATTTTCTTTATAGTCTATCTCGTTATAGATAATGTTTAAAAATATATCATTTTCAATGTTAGAAATTATAGTGATTTCAAATTCAAAGATTATATACACCATTATCATTATAAGAATCGCTTATAATATTTATATAATTTATACTTATATGTTAACTTAATATCTTATATCATAATACATATATGTTACTATTAGTTATTACATATATTAGTTTTTATATATTATTGTTATATTATTCATAATAATTCTTAATTAGAAATATTTAAAAATAGTATTCAATTAATTAAATTTACTATTTTAAAAATATTATTATATTTATTAAATATATAGATATGTAAATTAACAATTTTATAATACATAAAAAATAAATATACAATATATCTAAAAACTATTATTAAATTTGGGACATATAACAATATGCATTGCACCATTGAGAGAAAGTGATTCATGAATACATTTGCATATTGCTTTTAAATATAAAAAACTGAGTTTGTCTACGCAGAGAAACCTTAAAACTAACATTACAAGTAATGGTAAGCAACTGTAAGTGCCACAATTAATGTTGAAATCACTGTAAGAGTTTTGATGATTACTGAGACAGAGTAAGATTAACTTTGCTTTGAAGGCATGAATTCCTTTTAATTCAATGCAATGGGTGTAAGCGTTATGTCATGCTTTGACAGTGGGATCAAAACCTAAAATAGAAAAGAGAAGAAAGAAAGAACATGGGAAGAGAGTATGAATTGTGTTCCTTGTGTTACTGTTGTCCAGATTGCAACCATGGAAGTCACTAATTCTTTGGGAATTCTTAGCTTGCAAGGTCTGAAGCTGTTCTGTTGGCATGAAATCCGATTTGGTTCACAGCACCAACCCGTAACAAACAGAGCACAACTGCACCTGTTGTAATGAGTCCAACTGAACACACATGTTTTACGAGTCAGCAGATAGTAGAGATATAAGCAAGAGACGCTAAGAGAAGTAATGATCACGAGATACTAAAAGGAACACAGATAAGAAACCTGAGACGTATGAGAGTAAACTAAGGTCTCGAAGCCAAACGGTAGGAAGAACAACGAAGTTGTTGTTAGGTAAAGAAGCTGATGAGAATCAAGATGTACTTCGGCAAAATCCATGTTGGTGTTTGGAAACATTGATGCCTACATCATTATCACGTACTCAATGGTAGCAGCCTCAGTGGAAACAATAGTTGTTCACCTTCTAGCTTATGGTAAGAACAGGTCTAAAATAATGAGAGAATTGTGACGGACGTACAGCGATAAATTCTTGCACTTGCATATAATTCCATGCAAAGAACTATCTGCAATTGAGAACCCAGCTGCCAGTGTGCAAGGATATGAGTGAGCTTGTATTGATACAAACATAAGATATACACATGCTTATTAACATTGGAGAATTGAAATCTTAATTGGACTCACAGTTACAATCAGGCGACATGCTGAAAGCAGCCTGCCCAATATCAGGGCAAGTTTGAAGTCCAGGAGAGGTATCTAGGTTGCTTCAATAGAATCCCAGAATAACAAGAAATGCTGCGAAAATTAAGAGCAGTGATAGACTCAGCCACCCTCCGTTGACTGGATAAGAAGTTGCAAGCAGTCCTATACCACATAGAACATTAATTCCTGCATAAAAGGAAAACCAGAACACCAAGAATTCAAGTGAGTGGAAAAATCATAAACTTTAAGAAACCAATAGTAATAATGGCAAGATTTTGGCTAAATAACAGAAACTTGACATCTATTTCTGTTTCTTCTTTCTGAATTTGGAGAGGAGATTATAGGACTTTTACCGTAGAGAACTGATTGAGCAAATGAACTTCTTCTTTGCGGATGGTAACTCAGTGCTAGATAATTTTGTACGGGAAGATACATTTGAACTGGCATGGACTATAGGGGAAGGCACTTCTTCTTTGCCTAAATCAGAAATGAGTTGTTTACTGAGGGAAGATTCCTAATAAGGACCTTGATTTCCCTTGTATAATGAAGACATAGTGCCACCTAATCCTGCAAGACTTGTCCCTTTAAGGAAACCAATGGATGGAGACGCGACAGGTGATAAGCTGTACATCGGACTGCCTGCATATATATACATATTCAGCAGACAGAGGTCAAGCGATTAGAAAATTTATCTGTTTATTTTTCTTCCTATAAACAAATTGTAGGCAAAGACAATTGGTTTCTCCTTTGATAATCAGACATTAAGAGTGTTTTGCTAAAAGAGCAATACCAAGTTAAGCCCCACTAGCATTCAATCAAATGCCTGACTGTGAACATGCTTGAGTGTATTAAGGCCATTTATACCTTTACAAATGGAAAATGCAATTTTGCTTGTGTGGCTAATGATGATAACATAGAGACAATGCAGCAGATTAAACAAGAACTTCCTTCTGCGGCCATGGACTAAATTCACCGGTGCACACGACTCCTAGCTAAATTCTTCTTCCTATTCAGTGGTCTAATGGCAGGAGCATCACTTTCACCCTCTTGGTTTAGAATTGCAATAGCACAATGCAGAATCAACCAAAAAACAGAATGTATTCATGATACGTAGGAAAAATGACAGATTCAATAGTAAAAAACATATTAAAGATTGTGAGACAGTCTGTCCAATTACATAATCAATTAGATATTGTCTGTTTTAAACTTTAAAACATAAGTCCTTCGCCATTTGTATTTTGAACTTCACAAGTGTTCTTCACTCAAAATACATCTACTTGAGTTAAGCAGAGCGAGAATTATAAAGTCTCCTGAACTCACTTTTGCCAGCGACATGAAATGTGGCACATTGAACCATCTATTGATTCAATAACAGCTATATACTAACAAGAAACTAAATGTATCTTAATAATGCAAAACATAACCAAAAAGTTAGGGGCATTAAAGATCACAAACAAAATTAAATAACAAACCTGCAGCTCTGAGGCCGTGTAGGTTGGATGCCAATGCCATAAGAAAGGTATCTGGTGGGAGTGGAGGAGGCTGAGTTTTCATATCCTGTATCAACATCAGAAGTAATTTCACATCCTCTATCCGCCTGATCTTCATCTTCTTCCTCTTATTGTCAATTCAAAAACACAATAATAAACACTATCTGCAGATGCAACTACATGTACATGAAAAGGTGGAATGTCGTGCAAGTTAAAAACCTGTAAGAAAATTAACGGAGAAAATCAAAAGGCAAAACACAACTTCAGAAAATGGGGACAACCCACTGCAGATATGTTTTCGAGGTTTGGTCAACTTGTGAATCCAGGTTAGTCGGGGATAGACTGCTTGCATTTCTGCAAGCTTAAGTTAAAGAAAGCATTGATCTTGTGCAAGTATGAAAGTGCCAAATTATTAGCAGTTTCACCAGAGAAGTAATGGCAGAATAGTAATAGAAACCATACAGTGCCAAGTCCATCAGGATGAACAAGCAAATCTGAACTTATGGCTGTTTATCTATCATGTTTCCATATTTGTAATATCATTCTTCGAATTCCCTGTTGTCGACAAGTCGCTCAATGCTTAATCCTTTCTTGTCTTAATCTATTTTATAAAAATTTTTAATAATTGAATATTACAAAGGCATGATTTATCTATTTTGGCAGGAGTACTTTATTACTAATAACTTGTATTAATTACAAAACAAAGAATTATTTTGACCCCTTTAATTCTGTCTCCTTTTCTTTCCATTAGCATCCTCACTGCAATCAGTCAATTATTAAAGAACTGAGCCTCATTAGCATCATTTTCTTGTCTGGTGCATCTTCAAAATCAGAACAAGTGATTAATTCCGGGAAACCGAAATAAGCTTTTATTATCTGAATATAAATGTCAAAAGATTGGCAAAGAACAGAGGAGATTGGGGGATGATTATCCGGCAATAGGCTTCTAATTACTTGTTAATCAAATTTAAGCTCTGTTATTGTTCATGCTTCCTGCACATAATGATCATATTTTCAAAAATGCGTTTAGGAGAACACTACTTCTCGAGCCTGGTGTTAACGCTTCTGGTCGTTATTGGGCAGCTGATAATGTGGGTAACGAAGCATTGACATTGCAAATCTTTCAGCCCACAAGGGAATAAAATAGAAGATACCAGGAAAATAATAGATTTGACAGCCTAAAGTTTTAACATCCTCAGATAATCGTCATACAAAGGAACAAAATATCATGCAACATGATTGAAAAATAAGCTGTCCAGCGGAAATTTCAATACCATTTACAATTTCCTGTTGCTTTGCTGAAAGTTGCAATTATAAGATCACTTGTAGTTCTTTACAGATCATCGAGGATTGATGTTTTTGCATGTGCTTTCACAATTCTACAATAAACATTTTATTGATACACTAAAAGGAAAGAATATCGAGAGAAATGATCAAGAAATATGACACCAATTAGGCAAATATATTACCATGTAAAGTGGACATAAACACCAGCAGATATATTGTCACGGTGATCACAGTAGGAAAACTCGATGTTACAGTTTAATTGTGTTAGAGCAAGGGACTTTTACATTATTAAAATTACAGCAGGGTATGACGAAAATTGCACAACAGAGAACAGTGCAATAGAATTTATTTATCAATTTGGTTGAGCTTGCCAAGGCCATTACAACGAGCACATACAATCTGAACCTGGTCCTTTCGTGCCGCATTTGCCCTCAGGGCTGCCCCTGACTTGCGAACAAAACCGGCTCCGTCGCATTCAGGGCACCTGTGGCAAGCATAACAAACAACATGGAATTTATTAGCTGAAGAAATGAGTACCAAGTTATAAAATTAAGAAACAAGGACTAAATTGGCAAAAGAGAAAAGGTACACGTAAATGTAATTACAGGTCCTTGCGGGAAAAGAGGATAGGAAAAGCCGTTCCAAGCAGGGCAACAGCAGCTGCACCAGCGATTAGGTAAGTCGTGCCATCGGCCGAGACGTCTCCTACAGCCGCAACAACCGTCAACGATCTCTTTCTATTCTTCGGGCTCCTAACTGTAGGTATTGGTGATGCGCAAAAGCCAGAGACAGAAGGGCTCCTCGCTACTGATAAATTCTTCATAGTATTACTGGCATAACAACTCTGCAAAGACAATATTGATGCCATATTGCTGATTCTGACTAATTTTACAAGAATTTGCTTAAGCTGGCTAGAGAAATGAGCCCAGACGCGGGTTTTTATATTTGGATGACAAATTGAGATACACACCAGGTTTTATGACGTGGCTCTATATTATCTGGTTATTACGGATATGGATAAGAGCCACATCAGAACTCTTGAGATTCCTGTGGGTTTCCTCCTGGACAAGGGTGGTCCCCAACACGCAACCCAACAACTTCACTGGTACAATGGTGCCAAATTTACATCAACAACTGTATACTGTCAAAAAATTCACTGATAAGCAGTGAACCATAGACTATTTTCCTGTCAGGCTCTGTGTCCGGGCTTTAAAGGCTGCTCTCATTTAACTCTAATATCTTGTCTCGACATTCACATTTTAAAAATTGGTGAGTTTCACGGAGACTTGCTTGGGATTCCTGCAAATTCTGAATCGCTCAGAGGGAAGTACAACGCGGGGTCATAAAGGCCCCTAAAGAAACAAGCAAACAACCTGGCAACGTGCAGATATTTCGAATTCATCAATTACCCATCCCTCACCGGATATTTCCCAGTTAATACCTAGAATGCTAGTATTTAATCCCACGGGTCTCTAGCCCTTGCTGCATTCAATGCATGGCACCGGTCAAAAAACTTACAGACTAATGTGCATGATACAATGCATCTAAATTTGTAATTTAGCCGCCCTCATAATGGGCAGATACACTAATTCTAATATAAACAATGACCAGGCTGTATGCTGTCAAAACAGGCTACCACACCCTGCGAAGCCATAGAATAATTGCAGATCTTTAGTCTTCTCGGCTAGGAAGAAACACGAAAGTAGACTTTTTCACGAATGGACAAAAGCCGGATAAAAAACACACAGCAGACTATATTCTCCTGCATTTGTGATAACTCAAGAACAGAATTCTGAACTAATATCCATCAAAAATGGAATAATAACGAGTAATTGAAACCTAAATATGATGAAGATTTGATTAGCACTTCATACAGTAAACAAGCATACAAGCAATATTCTGTATATGTGACCCCTACTCCCTGTAAATTACATGTTTGCACATTTTTGAACCTGATTTACAAGATTCGAGATGATTAACATTCTCTCATACTAACAGAAGATTATATCTACGTCAATGAACATGGCTCCATTCCAAACTAGGAGTTCTCAAACTATAGAACTAAAATTAGCAAAATTCAAACAAGACACAACCACAACATTGTGGACCCATTTCTATTAGAAGATTGGCATTTTGAGTATTAACAAAAGAAACAACAAAGGAAGGCATAGAGACAGACCATGTTGCGTGCTGCATGAAATGAAATTCTTAAGATTCTAAATTAGTACCTAAAGACCAATGAACAAAATACTTCCGTGAAGGCCAAACCAAGGTAAAGAAAGATTGTAAACAAAAACCGATGTGAAAGTTACTAATGGTATTCGTTAGGCCTAACACCAGCAGAGATGCAATTAAATTTATATCAGAGAATAAGCAAAGCTGATTCCATCAGACCATTTAAGGACATAATCCAATGTAAAATTTCCTTGGTTATACAACTCAAGACTGACTAAATAATCTTTGATGACACAGCAAAAAAAGGAAATAATAACAAATAAGTCACATCCTGATATATGAAAGTAGGTGGTGACTGCTTGATAAGGCTCATATACTCCAAACCTCCCATACAGAGCAGTGGGCTTGAAGTGTGAGCCTCTTTGTTGATTGGTTGCAAAAAAGTTTTGAATTTGATCACAAGATTCACACAAGTAAGCAATATCTTGATCCTCCTGAAATCCACATTAACAACAATGGCCCATTCCAAGTATGAGACTGAGCTGTAATGAATTCCAAAGGCACATTCTAAATCTACAGAACCAATCACATGATCCAATGAAATCAAACAAGACAAAGAAGCAAAGTAGATAGTGCAAGCTAGTCTGTTATCAAAAGACAACAACAATTTTATATCGAGCAAGCACACCACGAGAAAACACACCAACACTGAGGCAGCCAGAGGTATCATGAGAAGAAATGAACAGCTCATGATTACATATAAAAAACTGCAGATAAACATTCCAACCAGATGTTACAAAATTACATGTAATGTCAGAAGCATAAACTATTGCATCAAAAAACACATGCGCAATTACAATTTTACACAACGATTACACGTCCACCCTAACGGCATTGATTGCTTTTTTTTTTTTCAAAACTCAAATCCATAGGCTTCACCTATCTCCTACCAGTTCAAAAATGCGTTCCGAACGTTGATTCTTTGACTCTTCCTCAAGTGTCATTATTTACAATAACTTAATCATATACTTTACAGAAGTTTTGTTCGTTAAGAGGAGGAAGACTGCAAAAAGCTACTACGCAATGAAAACAAAAACCCTAAATAAGCAGGGAAAACTAGATTCACCATCGATTCTCACCCAAATTGAACTGATTAAAGTAGTTGGCAGCTGTGCCGGACCTCCCATAAATAACATCCATAAACGGACTTCTCCTCGCATGTTCAGGACTTGAACGAAAAGAAGAACTCCTAATCCTCCCCAAAAGCGAAGTAAAACCCCGGAAAGCACGAGCAAGCCCACGACTCTCTCTGGCTCTTCTTCCACCAGGCACCCATGAAATCCTCCTTGGAACGCCACTTACAGCATTAAAGCCACCATCCATTTCAGTAAAAACGACAGGAAATTCTCTGTCCGCATTTCTTCTGGCCCCATTAAACCTACCAACAGCAAAGCCCCCACCCGGTAGTCTCCATATGGTTAGGCCCACCGTCTCTTCAGAGTCTCCTGAACCGCCATTATCTTCAGTAGGCAACTCGCTACGGCACAAGGGACAGGAGTTGCGCATTGAAAGCCATGGAAAAATACATTGGGAATGGTAAATGTGCTTACATGGCATCTCACGTGCCTCCGAATTGAGCTCGAATGCTTCTTTGCAAACGGCACAATGTGCATCTTTGTCGACATGGCAAGGTAGGATTTTGACCACCGGCATCGACTCAATCGCCTTCCTTGGCGCCGGAGGGTTCACAAATCTCGTGACCCCGTTGAATTCTATATGTGATAACTGGTCAAGGACCCTGTCAAACCCAGACCCCATCAAGAACTCCGACATGCTAGCCGGTAAGGGCCTAAGGCCCGTCCCGGTACCGTCATCATAATACAGTTCGAAGTTTCCTCTCTCAAAACCAGTCCCTTCATTTCCACCGACAGAATCGAGGGTCTGGGGCCCACGGAGGACGATAACAGGGTTGAAAGGGGATCGATCTCCGCCGTTCCTAGGGGTTCGGCGTAATCTCGGGCTCGTGAGTGTCTCCAGATTTTGAGAACTGTCAAAGTACATTTCAACGGGAGGATACCTATGGAGAGCAGATCGGCCTCGGGCATCGAGCTGTTCTATAAATCCGGTGCCGCAGTCGGAGCAAGTGGCCGCGTCATGGTTTCGGGACCGAACCCGGATAATCCGGTTGCAGCGGTAACACCAGTACGAGGATCCGCTTGAAGACATCGATCGCTTTATCAACGCACAAGACTAAGAACTCCGAGGAAAGTGTCTTTCTTCTCTCAGAAATGATAATCCCTCTAGATCTGTCGTACAAATCTTCAGATAATTGCAAAAGATTCCGTAATTTCAAAAACCCTAATTTCAGTGAGCGCTCCCCAAGAGAGAGACACAGGGGAAGCGAGAGAAGTGCCAGAGTCAATATAAAGGTCGAGACTTTTAAAGCGTGGCGTCGAAGACAATCGGTGAAAGCGCGTCACTGCAGAAGTTAAGCGTGGTACTCACGCTTCACTCTCTTTTTTAAAACAAAATAAAATAGAATAGTTAACGCCGTTACTGCATGTTAACTGAGACAGTTTTATTTCGAATAATAACATCCGAGTCCCTAAACTTTATGTTTTTCTACATATATGAATATGATTTGTTTATTTGTATCAAAATATATTCTGAATCTTTTCAAAATGATTAAATTGCCCTTTTATGTTAGTTTTTATGAAAATTATATCCTAAAAATAAAAAAAAGATATACATGTCTAATTATGTTCTAAAAATAAAGAAAAAGATATACACGTCTAGTTAATATATTTTAAAGAATTAAAATTTAATAATTCATTTACTAAAAATATTTTTACAATTAAAAAATATATTAATTTTAATAATTAAAATTAATATAAATGATTATTCTCAATCTTATTATACATATATACTATTTAATTTCATTTTCCACTTGTGGATGATTTAAAGAGTCCAACAATCCTATGTATATGTTTAACTTTAGTTCTCATCTTTGTCTATTTGCTTTTTTATTAATAAAAATTAATGATTATTATTTAAATATTCAATCTAACTCAATTTTATTATTATGATTATAAAAAAAAAATTATCATAAATATTATAAGAATATATTAAAAATAAATAAAAAATTAAATAAATAAAATTATTACAATTTATTTAATTATTTAATAAAAATATTATAATATAATATTCATTTTTAATATAATTATTAAATAAATTAAATTTAAATTCATTTTTTTAAATAAGATAAGATAATTGAGATTATCACTCTTATTAATTTGGCATCTATTGGATAGAATAATAAAATATATTCATTTTTTAAAATAGATAAAATATCAAGGACCTGAATGTTATTAATTCTCTTTGGTTTCTAATGAAGTGAACATGCTGGCTCGTCAGCGGCGGATCCGCAAAAGTTTACTGCAAAGGATGCGAATGGCCGAGGAAAACAACGTGTTCTACCGATTTTGACGTTTCGATGTTTTGAAAAACTACGGTGGCGAATCCACCGTTTGACTGCCACGTGCGTCGGCTTAACCACTGGCATTTATCTACTGACTACCTCACTCACTCATTACTGCTACAAGCCAGAAAAGTTTACCAAATACTTTCACTGTTACCTGCGAGGCGCGAAATTACCCGTTCGGTTTGCGGTTGCGAGGAAGAAGCCAGCGACTCAGTCGCACCTCCATTAGCTAACAGACAAAGCTCCTTTGAACTGTGAGGAAGAGAATATTCCACGTTGTCCATCACTATTATTTAATTATTACTTTATTTACTCTGAAGGAGACAAATTATTGGTCTCGTGAACTGACCATCACTCTCCAAGCTACTATAATGCGCCGGAGCGTTAACGATACCAAATCGGCAAATCCTAGTGAAAGCGAAGCGATGCGGTGCCCTGAATTTATTTATAAATATTTTTAAAATAATTAATTAATAAGTATTTATGGAATAAAGCAAGTTTGAATAGACGCAGGGCATTGCTTGTAAGAAAGGACAAGGCTACGGGACGGTCTACGTGGAAAAGATGTGTTGTCACTTCCAGTCACGATTCCCACGTTGAGCTCAGGCAGAAAATACACCGGTTTTATTAGTGCGCTCGGATTCAAAATTTGGAATTTTCGGATTACAGCGTGAAGATTTACTGCGGATGGGAACAGAATTACATTTACCGAAGAGATTTTACTGTCTACTATTAAATGTCGGTGGTTTTTGAATGACGAGGAGTCGTCTTAGTGATATGGTATGGGTCCTGGTGGCAACGTAGCTTCATTCTTCACCAACATTCGCGGGAATTGCAAAATTTCTTTCTAGAAAGTTGTTGCTGTTAATGAATGTGAATTGGAAGAATTCCGAGAAGGGATGGTTCGCGGGCCAGCCGGGCCAGTTCAAAAAAAGAGGAGGTCTGGTCTGGACCGTCGGGCTCGACTCACACAGAAGGCCTGGTCAGTCCATGGACCAAAATGATTTTTTTAATTTTAAAAAATAATTTAATTGATATTATAAGCTTAAATTAATTTAAAATAAAAAATAAAATTATATTACATATAAATAGATAAAATATTTACATAAATTATTTAATATTTACTTATAAAATATAAATTTATGATATACAAATATATTAAAAAATAATAAATAGCCGAATAGGTTTGAACTCTCAATTCAATTCATGCTTGAGTTGAGTCCGTTCGTTATTTTTGTTATTTTTAATTTTGAGATTGTTCAATTAAAAATGATAAAAAAAATAAATTCATATAAAATTAATAAAAAATAAATAACTGAGAATAAAATAATAAATTTATGGAATTTTTTTTATTGTTTATTAATTTGTAATGCTTGAGAATGGGTTATTGAAGAATGGGAGGGGGTACATTTAGAATGGGGCATGATTTGTCAGAAGGGTTAAGATTTATCCAACATGATATTGGGCCTGAGAAATCAAAACCAGCCCGGACCTACGAACTACCATGGCGTCACAGCTTATCATCATCGCTAATTCGCCGACTTCCATTCCATTGTTTCTGGAATTCTCTAAGAGATTTCTAGCTTTAACGCTGGTGGCTATATATTGAGCCTAAATCTCATTAAGAGCTTTTCCTAAACGATTCTGATCATTTATCTCGTTTAAATTTAGGGTTTTATTTCAAGTTTTTTCTCCAAAAGCTAGCAAGCGAGCTAATAATGGCCAAAGACGGACCGAATTGGGAAGGATTGCTGAAGTGGAGCCTCGCCAACTCCGATGGTACTCGCCCCACTAGCAATTTAAGGTACTAGTTATCGTCATCATATAACTTTTTTTCTGGTAATTTAGTAATTTGAATGGTTAATTGATGGATTAAGCTGATTGCATTGTGTGGTTTAGTGAGGAGGATCGAAAATGGTTTATGGAAGCGATGCAAGCGCAGAGTGTTGATGTAATTAAGCGCATGAAAGAGATAACTCTTGTTATGCAAACTCCTGAGCAAGTTTTGGAGTCTCAAGGAGTTACTTCTCAGGATATTGAAGGTATTGTCACACGATATATGTAATGATTATTGTTCTTCTTGACTGTTGCTTGTATTTTGATCATATCAAACGGTGCTCGTTGGCGTTTGCTGCTGCAGATATGTTGGATGAATTGCAAGAGCATGTGGAGGCCATTGACATGGCCAACGGTACGTTGTTTACGTTTTAATAACTAAGTGTTCCGGAAATAGCGTGGTAGAAATCTGGAAACCTGCAACACTTATTTAATTGCAACTTGTATTTGTATGTGAATTTGATGTTCATATCCATATTTTTGGTAGTTTTTATTTCTCTATGTATGTCCGTATCTTTTTTATACCTTGTAGTCAATATTCTCCAGGTTTGTGATGTATCTTTATCTATGAGGGTGGTTTTTATTATAATATGGACGGAGGTCTTTTTTTGGGTTCTCATTCTACTCTGTTGAACGGGGATGTTGGCTTATGTTGAGCTTTTAGCAATCTATTTGAGAACATTGTTTTCTCAAGCAAATAGTAAGAAGCAACAATAAGACAATATCATTTATGCATTTGTACACATGCACGGGCACTTGCCAATTATAGTTTTCTGCCATCTTGCTTCCCATTGCGATCATGTAGCTAGTGTGATTTAGTTTGAATGCCTGTATCATGCAGATGGGAAGTTATGGTGTGCATGAGGATATTCGACCTTTTGGAAAATATTATTCGTTTGAGATGAATATTTTTTTTCACTTTGAAAAAGTCTGGAAATTTGACCTTAATGAATTAAACATAGAATATTGATAGGGTGAAGAGTTGGAGTTGCTATAAATGACCTTTTGTGGTCATCATCTCATTCCCCTGGGGGAACTGTTGATTATATATGGGCCCAGCCTTTTGTGTCCGCCTATTTGTCAGTAGATATCTTATAATGCCTTTGATGAAGTAACCACTAACCCCTTTGACCATCTCTGCAATGTTTCAGATCTGCACTCAATTGGTGGTTTAGTTCCTCTTCTTGGTTATCTGAAGAATTCACATGCCAACATTCGAGCAAAAGCAGCAGAGGTTGTAACCACAATTGTCCAGAATAATCCCCGGAGTCAACAGCTGGTTATGGAAGCAAATGGCTTAGAACCTCTGCTTTCTAATTTTGCCTTGGACCCGGATGTAACTGTTCGAACCAAAGCACTTGGTGCAATATCCTGTGAGTACTGTTGTGGTGTATTTTGTCTATTATACCTTTTTGAGTTCTGGTGTATTTATTAGCAATGTTGTGCCTTGCTGAAAGATTTTGATGTGATATGTTTTGGTTGACTTTCAGCTTTAATCCGGCACAACAAACCTGGTATTGCAGCCTTTCGTCTGGCAAATGGTTACGCGGCCTTGAGAGATGCTTTGGGATCTGAGAGTGTGAGGTTTCAAAGGTAATCCTAAAAGAACCATTTTGTTTCTTTCTGATTGGAAATAAATTGCATGTTTTGAATGTAGAGATGTTTGTGTATTACAAGAGCTGAGAAGGCATATTAACTTAAATCAACTTCAAATTTTGTTTTGTTGACCTGCTTATGCAATCACTGTATATTGTGTCTTTATTTAATTTTTTGACAGCTTAGTCTTCTTCTTAATTCAATCATTTTTCAGGAAAGCTCTTAACTTGATTCAATATCTACTGCACGAGAATAGTTCAGATTGCGATGTGGTAGATGAACTAGGCTTTCCACGCATAATGATGCACCTTGCCTCTAGTGAGGATGCAGATGTACGTGAAGCCGCTCTACGGGGCCTTCTTGAGCTTGCTCGTGACAAGGCAGATGGCAGTGCTGGTAAATTAGGTGATGAAGATGAGAAATTGAAGCAACTACTCGAAGAACGAATCAGAGGCATCAGCATGATGTCACCTGAAGATCTTGGGGCAGCTAGGGAGGAACGACAGCTTGTAGATTCCCTCTGGAATATGTGTTACGATGAACCATCTTCTCTTCGAGAGAAGGGGCTCCTTGTCCTGCCTGGGGAAGATGCACCACCACCTGATGTAGCCAGCAAGCATTTTGAACCTCCACTTAGAGCTTGGGCAGCAAATCCTGCCGCCAACACAAACTCCAGTACTGTAAAGAAGGAAACTCCCCTGCTCTTGGGAGCGGGTCCTCCATCTGAAGCTACAAATAGTCAAGGCATCTCAAGTACACCAGACGATAATCAACATACAAATACCCCTTCATAGAGTGCTGTAATGTAGCTCGGGCAATACGTGCATTGGGTTGAATTTGGGCTTAACCGACGGAGAATCAATAGCTTTTATGTTCGTTTTTATTTTTAATGAAGGGAAAGAAAGGGGAGGGGAGGTTTGCTTTCACTAGTATTGTAGCACAATTCAAAGAGATACTGGTTGTTTTTACTTTGCCTGGATTTTAAATTTCTAATGTAAGTTAAAGCAAAACGAGCATTGCATTAAATAGGGGCTTAAACCGACGGAGAATCAATATCTTTTGTGTTTTATATTATATGATCTTCTACGTTGCATGATGGATGTCCAAAGGAAAGAGAACACAAACTTCCCCCACGATTACGAGAGTTTGGGGTTTCTCTTCAAGAAGTTCCAAGCGTAATCTCAAATACTTGACTTTCTTGTATATCTTTTGAGGGCTCTGAAAATCTATTAGATAATATAATAGCTCAAGCTCTAAGTTGTCATGTGAACAGAGAGATTATCCAGAAGAAATTGTTGCCTTGCTCTCGTTTGTTAGGCAAGGTCTGTGTT
The DNA here is from genome assembly GCA_032401905.1 of Swietenia macrophylla. Lineage (NCBI taxonomy): Eukaryota > Viridiplantae > Streptophyta > Magnoliopsida > Sapindales > Meliaceae > Swietenia > Swietenia macrophylla. The sequence goes on from CP135576.1 coordinate 2,314,968, forward strand.
CAATTCTCTTACACTTGCCGTTTACTCAAGTTCTGTTATTACAATGCGGAGGGGATTGAATATGTTAAATTTCTTTTTCTATTACATCTTATTCAATCTTGGTATGTACAAAGTTGCTGATTTTGCAGGCTAGTACCTCAATAACATCACCAATACCCATCGTCCATTGTGCTTGATCTGTAACCCGTTTTATTATGTCATCTTCTTGCATAAGAATAGTTATTGTGCTGGCGTCCAAGTGTGGAGTTAACCCTAACACATGGTTTGGCCTGCTGCATGTAGGTTAATATTTCACTCGCAGAGCTTACATTTTGCTGTGCAGTTCAAATAAAGCATTCCTATCCATCCCCATGATTCTAGAAATTGAACGCAAGAATTCCTCTCCAACATTTTTCATTGCCTTTGAATGTGCATCAGTGACCTCTCTGCATAAAATGAGATTCGACTTTTGTCAAGTCAAAATTCAAATAGGGATTTGTTTGCATTCGGGTAGTCACAAACATGGCATAAGAAGTTATCAAATATGCTAAAATGAATTGAGAACTTGCCTGATGCCCTTTGGTGTGGTTGGCCAGAACTTCGGCTGCCGATTTTGAGTGAGGTAAACGAAAAGAACCGGTGCATCTCTGACCTGTCTAGTGTCTGCTCTTCAGACACCGCATATGCATGCCCATGTCCTTGAATGTTATCAGGGGGCATAGGCATACTTCTTTTCTTCTAATGGACGCTCAAAAAAACTCAACGGTAGCATTCTTCATATTATGCAACGCTTCTTTCTCCACTCCACGATTCACCACCAGCATAGGATTATTTCCAGTTATTAAAATTTGCAGAAAGTGGTATGGCATGGTCACAAGATCAGCTTCTTTCTTGCATACCTGATAGAAGCTCCACTCTTTTCAAGCCTCATCAATAGTTTGTTCAGCTCCTCGATGTTAGTTGTTCAGAGCAGAGCTAAATCGATGACAGGAATCTTTGAAGAAAGATTAGACATGTCATTCATCTGAGGTAATTTTTCTTGGCTTCTAACATATCTTTCGGGAACCTGCAAAGGGTTGTTCCTCGCCATTTCTTGAACATTTTGTACAGGCGGAGCCGTCGCATAAATTGGTGACATCTACATTTTCTTTAATGGTCCGATTAGAATTTGAATCCATCTTTTCTCAGTTAAGATTGTTCATCCTATTTGTACACATCGAACCAGTCACTAGGTATGCAGTTTAGTTCCCTTACGACCTGTGATCAGTCTTATTTTGGCTGTTAGTTAAAGGGATCTTATTATTTTCTCAACTAAGGATTCAAGTAAAATATAAAAAACATTATTCTATTTCCTTATAATATGTTAGTTAACTAGCCAAGTTTGTCGAGTATGCTTTGCTTTTTGTACCCTTAATTTAATATTCCGGAACTCTCAAGCTTTGGTGTATTGTTTTAATCTACCGTCGGAGCTTTCAAGCTTAGGTGGGTTCCCATAATTTAGTGTTTTTAGCTTATCCTGAAATCACCTTATTTGTTATTCTTGTGGCTGTGTGTTCTGGTTGGCTGTGTAAAGTCCGAGAAGAGAATTTGTTGCATTGTTCTAGAATATTTCCTATCATTGTCATTGTACTAATGACACCTATCGGGAATTTCAGCTGTTCATCCACTTGAGCTTTGAAGCAGTCACCCAAATCTAACATGGAAACCCCTGCAAGTGTCTTATAGTTGAATAAAGGATCTGATTATATTTGATCCAAGATCTTAAACAGGAATGTAGAATTTGGTTTCTACATCCAAATTGTTCTTCTACTTAATACTCACAATCTCCTTTTGTAGAACAGACTGATGCAGGTTGTATGAGTTCAAGGTGTAAATTTTGCTTTTATGTCACCATTGTTAGAACCACTGCACTGCATCAACAATTAGCTTATGAAATGTTATGTAAGAAAACTAAGAAGAAATTCAATCAAAATCTAGCAGGGATTATTAGTTGGTTCAACTGTTAAGATTTTCTTAAGTTCTGATTCTTTTGAATCAATATTGTCTGATAAAAATTCTCAACAAACCTGCTTAACAGCTCTAATTTCTTGGTCAGGAAATGACAGAAAAATACAGTATAATAGGAAGAAATAGCATTACATTAGATTTGGTTCGACACACACTGAAAATAAAGAAGTGACAGCGGACGAAATATCAATCCTTGACCCTGAAACTTACAGACATATTAGCTAAGTTTCTACTTTTGCCATTTCAGTATGCGCCTTTCCTTCCATTCTTCTCTTCATGGAGCTCCTTAGATAATCTCCATATCTAACTTTCTTATGCATCTTGTTAGACTTTTGAGAATCTACTAGATGGTCTAATGGCTCAACCGTCACGTGGTCAAGAGGACAGATAAATGCTGCGCAAGAAATTCTTGCCTTGTTCTCGTTTGTCAGTACCCAATGCTCTTATACTTGCCATTACTCAAAATCTGTCGTTAAAAAATATACAGAATATAAGTTTGTTTGTTGAATGCTATTATGCATTATTACATTCAATTTTTTTCCAGATAAAGTTGCTGAGTAAGTAGTCTCGTACCTTAACAACATCTCCCACATTCACAACTAGAGCATCTGGAATCGGCTTAACTGGTACCCCCCCTCCATTGTGCTTGATCTTTAAGCCATTTATTTCATCTTCTGGCATAAGAATGGTTATGGTGCTTGTGTCTGAGTGTGTACTTATTCCCAATACGTGGTCTGGCATGTAGCATGTAGGATAATAGTTCATGCGCAGAGCTTGCAGTTCATTGTGCAGTCCCAGGAAGGCATCCTCATCCATCCCCATAATTTTAAAAATTGAACGTAAAAGCTCTTCTCCAACACTTTTTACTTGCTTTGAATATGAGTCAATGATCTCTCTGAATTAATACAACATTTAATTAACATATAGGAAGTAGTTACAACTACTGAAATCAATAGAGAACTTACTTGAAGCACTCTGGTGTGCTCGGCCAGAACTTGAACTTCGGATATTGAGTTGGGTAAAGAACAAGGATCAGTGCACCTGACCAGTCTAGTGTCTGCTCTTCGGAGACCACATATGCATGCCCATATCCTTGAATGTCATCGAATAATGCTTGTTCTTCTCTTCCAGTGGAAGCTCAAAAAACTCAGTGGTTGCATTTTTCATATTCCGCAAAACTTCTTTCGCCACGCCATGATTCACAATCTGCCAAAGAATTTCAGTAATTAAACTTTGTGCAAAGATGGTATGGTCTGCATGGTCATGAAGTCAGATTTTTTTGTTGTATACCTGAAAGAAGCCCCACTCTGTGCAAGCAAGGACCAGTTTTTCAGTTCCCCCACGTCACCTGTCGAGAGTAGTGAAAAATCGATGACAGGAATCTCTGAAGAAAGATGAGACATGTCATTCAATTGTGATCTGTCTTCTTGGTCTCTTACGTGTCTTTCAGGAACATGCAAAGGATCCTTCCTCACCAAATCTTGAACATTTGGTAATGGTAGAGATGGCGCATCGGTGGGTGCATCCACATGCTCTATGATAATCTCATCAGAGTACGAACCCGTCTTTTCTCTGTTTAGATTGTTGAATCTATTACTTCTAATTGAACCAGCAGTAGTTACTGATACTTATAGTTCAATGCTCTAGTGACCTGTGATCAATCTTACTTTATTTCTTAACAAAACGATCTTGTATTTTTCTTAATTAAGATTCCTTTAAAGTAGAAATTTGGAACTTTTTTCTCATTTAAACTGGATGGTTGATGCATAATATATTAGTTTTTGTGAGGAATTTGTCTAATTTACATGTCCTCCAACGCTGCTTGGGCATTCAAGACACTCCAAGGAGATTAGCTTTGGTTTGTTGCCTTAATTTAGTATTTTTGATCTTTCATCCTACAGCGTGTTGCCTTAATTTAGTATTTGGAGCTTATCTAGTTATCTCCTTAATATTGGTTCTTGTAGCTGTGCTCTTGGCATTTGTGTAAAGTCTGAGATAAGGTTTCCAGTATTTTGCTGGAATTTTCTCCATCATACTCATTGTGAAACTGCCCTTCTAGGGACAACTGTTGGAACTCGGACTGTTCATTAACTTCTTGTAGGAAGCATTCAGCAAAATCTAACTAAAGCACCAGAGAATGAAACCCCTTGAAAGGAGTATCTATTGGTGAGTAAAGCGTCTAACGAGTGCATTTGATTGAAGGATCTAAAAGAACAGGAACAAACTTTGGTTTCTACATCGTTTTCTTTGTATATCATACTGATGCAGGCTATGTAATGATATCAAAATGGTAAATTTTTGCTTCAGGTCACCATGCTTTCAGTTCTTCACAAACAATGAATTATTAATGTACTCTATTAAAGGGCAAATGTTCTGTTCCAAAAATAATAAGAAACCAGACGACAGTCCATCTATTAATAGAGCAGAGTACGTATGTTTTATAGTTTTTCATAACCCTATCATCTTATTGAAGACAAAGTAAACTGAAAACAACCCATATTTCAACTAAAATTACGGGAAAAATGAGAGACATTCTATCACTAATGCCTTATGCCCTTCTACTTCCTTGCAGATGCAAAAACATGACGAGATCCTTATTTCGTCTGGTGTCAATTGGGTGGGTAGAAAGTGATGACACATAGCCTGCGAGCGTGACACGAGAGCTTCGTCTTTTCTCTTTTTTACCTCAATTTTCAGGCGCCGGCTGCTATCCCTCGCCGCTGTCGGCCGAAATCAACCCCCTCCTCCGACGTAAATCAACATTTTTTTATGATCGACTTTTCACGCAAAATAACAAACCAAGTATTTATTACAATTTTTTTCAATAGCAAAAAAATTATAAATTTTCAACAAGGCAAATAAATGAAACCAATCTCTTTTTTCTTCTTGTCAGAAGTTGTTCATAGAAAATTCAGAGTTTGCAACACGTGTTATGCATATGTAGATGAATCGTACGGACAATATATGCTAGTGCTGGAGCAGTATCTCTATGCTCAGCCAGGTGATGGTCGGTGTGGTGAAAGTCGGAGAGGAATCGCGCTGCTTGCTATGCCTGCTTTATTACCTGAAAGGTTTTACTTTTATTTTCCTATTTTCTATTTCATATTTTTTGGTTGTTCGAGAATTCCAAAGTTTTTATTTATTTATTTTTTCTAAATTTGATGTTTTCATAGAGGAAATTATATGGACGCAATTGAGATGCTTCAGAGAGTTGAAAACTGCACAAACTCCTGTCTGAGAGTCACAGGTAATTTTCTTTTTCCTCTTCAGAAAAGTTCATTTTATGTTTCAATTTGTTCTGTTTAATCTTATGATGTTATTGATTCTAAATGGTGTATTGGCTTTTGCTGTAGTTGCTGCCATGGAAGTCCTGGTTGGGCTCCTTTTACAGTTGGGGCAGGTAAGTGGTGACCAACAACTACACTGGTCTTTGATTTCTATCATTATGTTTTTGGAATTTAAAATTTATCTGCAGATGATTCTCTTTATATAGGATGATACTTGCTCAGTAGTCGCAGATAAATGCTCACAACTTTGGGGAAAAGTACAAACCTGAAAGTGATTAAGGAACATGGAACCCTTAATTCTCACGTTTGGGCAGTAAAAGGACTGGTTGAGCTTGCGTGCTGTAATCTTCAATCAGGTACCACTAAAGCCTGTGCAAACTGGTGTTTCATATCTCTAAATGTTTTGTTGTCATATTCATTTGTGTTTCAATTTTAAAATACGGCTTCCCTCGATGCAGCTGAAGGTTTCTTTGAAGGATTTCAAGAGAATGAGGGTTGTACTGGTGAGTTCGATTTTGTTTGTAGTCCTAATGAAAGATGTTGTTGTTCAATATGTTGAAGTTATCTACAGGCAGTGCTTCTTTATCATACGAAGAATATTGTGTAAGTTGGTGGATTAAACCTTCGTACTTTTATGAAGGTATATCAGGACTTCCAATTTCTTGGTAAAGTTGTCACTGATACAAGCTTATGGCTGTTAATCATTAATGGTTTATGGTGTGCCCTTTTGTGGTTATATTAGGATTATTCTGCTATGATGGTTTTAACAACATATTTCGGACTGGGGCTTTATAGAAGTGCTTTAGAGTTTCTGAAAGCTCCGCCAGTGGAGTCTGAGGGTACAGGGAAAGTCCTAGCCGTTTACCTCGATGCATTTGCAGCCAGTCAATCATTGGAATAACTGTTTTTTTGTACTTAATATTATCGCCCTTGCAAGAGTTATACTTAATATTATGGTGGTTTTCTTTACGCATTCTTTAATTAGAATCAGATCCATGTGAATCGGTCTCAACTCTGAGATGACAGTAGTCCTAGTTTAGATTGGTCACGAGTCTTAGTTTAGATTGGTCATCATGGAGGTCTGGGCTAATGATGAGGCGAACATGTTATACCATTTCATGGGCTTGTTTACTTCTTGCAGCTCTTGCATTTTAATTGTCCACATGTTGCCCAGTCATGAAGTTGTAGTGACAGTATGTCATTATTGCAGTTGCTTTTCATTTCCTTGAACTTTTGAAATGCGTTCATCAACAACAATTAGATCATTGTTTGAGTTTTTATGGTTTTACATGCAACAAGGTCAAACGAGGTCAGGATGAATAGAATTAATTTAATTATGATGATATTATTATGTAGAATTAATTTAATTACGATGATATTATTATGTAATTAAATAAATAAAAATATTATATTTTATAATAAATAAAATAAAAATTAATTTTAAATTTATAAAGACAAGGTGAAATTATTTAATAAATTAATTTTTTAAATTAATAACAAAATTTGATCTACGACAGTATCTGACAATTAGCATCAAGATTAATCCAAGTTATTATTCACATACGAACCCTCAAATATTTACAACTTATTTTTAATAAAAAATTATCATATAAAATATGAATATTTTAAAGGTAGGAGTGATGGACAATACAGATTAGATGGAAGCCCTCTAATAAATAATTATACAAATTAGATAAACCCATGATATATGTATTTACTTGTTAAAAAGATATTAGATAATTAGATATGTAGAAATATTATATTTTATATCAAATAAAATATAAATGAATGTTAAATTTAGTATTACCTATGTCAAACTGTCATTTATTTTGATGGCACTAGCCCATAACACATAATTGTGTCATTTGTAGCACAGAGGATGCATGCAGTATCTGACTAGTATGATACTCCTCTGAGGACCATAACTTGGTTGACTTCTAGATATGTCTTTTGCATTTATCTGGATGGTTGATTCTGTAGGTGGATATGGAGAAGCTCGCGTTTAACTGAACAGAAGGGAAGAAGGTGAGAAAATGAAAAGGTGGGCGGGGGCTGCATGGAGAAACCACCGCGTCTCCACATGAGGCACTGAATTTCTCAAGAGTCAGATAAAAAAGTGCTTGTTATTGATGCACGAACCAACCGCGCCATGTAACGATGTCTTCCAGGATCACGCAGAATTATGCAGCATGGATTGTACACCACAAGTCATGGTCAGAATTCACACCCTTCCAGTTCTGCAGCAGTCACAGCCGCTGGAAATTCTTGGTAGTACATTATAAAGCTATGTGAGAATTGGCTCCAAAACCATGATTCATCATCATTACAGACTGTCTTGAATCTTTGTGTTATTTATTTATAGTAATATGAACGGATGCATATATATATATATATATATATATATATTGCATCTTTAGGCCTCTAAAACTTGTAATATGCACCAATAGTATCTCAACTCAAAGAAGTTAGTAGAATATGCCTCTGCCCGTGTTTGATGAGTTCTTGTTGGTAGCAATGCTTTTCCTTTTTGTGTGAGTTCTTTGTATCTCAACAAAATGCTGTACTTATAAGCAGTTGCATATTTGAGAATGCAAATTGGTGCAGGATAATGGCCAGGTCTGTAAGATATAATGCTCTAAAGTATGATACATAATCTATATGAAGAATTAGAATTTGCGGTTACAAGACTGGTACTCAGATGTCAATAGACCAATTAAGCTGCATTTGCATACGCGTCTATACTCTGTTTAAATTTCAAAAAGGAAGATCAAGACCATTCCCAACATCCACCCCAATAACTTGGAGAACCCCTTTGTTCAATATCTGGGGAAAAAAAAACAGAGAGAGAGAGAGAACAGAGCCATAGTTGAGCAAAATCACAAAAATTCTAAGCATATTTCCTGTTCAAAATAGTTCTCAAAATGGAGGAGAAAATAAGAAAAAGAACTCACTAATTCTACAATGAAAGTCCCAATAAGGCCAATCATACAAGCTCTAGAATTCCATATCTCAGCAGTCCTGCTAAATCCAAGAATTTTGGTTGCACTTTTGGCAATTCCCCCTGAAAAATTCTGACACCCATTTTAATTTTCCAACTAAAATTTCTTTTAAACAATATTAAAAGCATAACCATGCAATATTCTGCCAGAAACAGTAAGAATCATGGAATCGACCCAATAGCTAAGCAAGAAAATGCCCCAGCAGGAAGCTTTGCAGCTTGGACTCTGAAAGTGGCCCGCTTCGTGGAGGATGTATCAATGTTGCTATGACAGTTGAAGAGCGAGAGTTGCCGGTTTTGGCGATGAATTGCTAGGGATTTTGTGGGCAGGAAAGACGATGAGATGAGCGATGAAGTTGCCATCNATTGCTAGGGATTTTGTGGGCAGGAAAGACGATGAGATGAGCGATGAAGTTGCCATCGTTATGGTTTCAATACTAGAACTGCTGCTGCCTTTTTTACCCCCTTATATTCTTGACCATGCAAATCTATCTGCTGGGATCCCGCTGGCGAGAGATTGTGGATGTCTCAGAGTTCAGAACCATACCCAATAATATACTGCCACGTACGTTTCGGATTCAAAGTTGAATGATAAAAAATATAATTAAATTTGCTTCAATATTTCCCACAATAATTCTCAAAACAAGCTGTGTTGTATCAACGGTGATTCATCTTTATTTGCCGAATTGGAAATAAACATTTTCTTTCTACTAGTATTCCATGAGAGTCGATCAATACTTAGTTGATAGCCCTTTTAAGGAATGCTGCAAGATAATGATTCATACATGGCAACTAAACTCTTCGGATCATTCATATGCAGAGTGGCCCTCAATTTTGGAGTTGTTGAAAGTGTAATTTTTATATAATATAATACGGCAAAAATTAAACAATAATGCAAATTGATCATAAATTTGAACTTCAATTTTAGGTCAAATTATAGATATTCTAATTAATTATTGTTGTTGTCGATGATTTTTAGAATTACTAATAATCATATAATTATATAAAATTTATTTTTATTAAATTTTAAACATCTATCAAAAGTTTATATATCAATTTAAATTATCATACACAATTTATGTTTCAATTGTACAATATATTCTTCAAATATCTCGTTATTCTCAATAGAACACATAAAATCAATATTATAAATTTTTTTTATTATAAATATCACGAGAAGATAAATTAAATAAACTATTTTTTAATTTATGTGAATAAAATTTAAATTCCAAACACCCTTATATTCAAGAGATTTTATTCGTTTTTTAACTAGCATTCATGAATATTAGACATTAACTATTAATATTAATCTTATTATTACAAAGATTAATCTTATTATTATTAATCATTAATGTCGTGTAAATTTCATTCCAAAAACTAGAATGTAGTAATAAACATAGAAGACGAAAGAGGACATAACCCAATGTTTGATGGGTTGTTGTTCTTTTGATTGTATTGGCAATATTTTGTTTGCCTTGATCAAACCTTAGTGCAACAATTATAAACTAATGAGATAAAGATCGTCTTTCAGCAAATTTCTGCTGTTATGCCTTCCTTCTTTTCTTACATGATAGGGGATTGATGTTGGAACCGGACATCCGGTCGAAGATAGAGAGATCAAGCTGGCTATCATAAATGTCAATCCGCCCCCTCAGCAAGACTGTGACAGGACTTGAAGGCCAGTTGTGGGGTTTTCCAGAAACTACTGACTTGAACAATGGCTCGACCAATCGGGATTTCATGATCATATGACACTTCACAAGATCATCCTGGTAAAATGGAAAATCCCTATCTATATTTTCAGTAGAACAGCGTATTGTCTAATAATTCAAGCTGAGAAACGTAGGTTACCTTTTGATCTTGATTGAAGAGCCTAGCGCTATAGGCAAGTTGGGCATAAGATGATGGAATTAGCTCATCTAGACTGCACCATAAAGCAGATACAGGGACAACACTTGGCCGATACTCCAACAGCTTCACATCTGCACCAATTTAGGTTAAATTTTAATTAATGTTGTGGAACAAGTGAAGCGGTGAGCACAAGAGAGAGAGAGAGATTGATAGGAATGAATGCACACCTGATGCAGCTTCGACAAGCAAATTTGTGAATTGGGTGGTTAGTTCATTACGAATATGGGATTCGAGAGAGTCGAAATTCGATAGCAGGAGCTCTACATAAGAGTAAGTTGTAATGCAGCCAAGGCGCCATCCTAGAGCCTGTGATAGTGTCAGTTCCATCCGCCGGATAGTGCTTAATTGAAATGAATAATCAAGTTCCTCCATCTTCAACCACAACGCGTACAGTTGTCAACTGGTTATTATTTCATGATGATATTAACTTAAACAATAATGGTCATAACCATAGTCACCTGAATTTCATGCAATGAAGGGAAGGAAGTCTCGGTAAACTTGGATGCAACAGATAAACATGCAACAGATAGTAATTCAACCATCCAATGCTTCCATTCCTGAAAGCAAGAGAAATAATTGGCTGTAAATTCAATATAATAAAATAAGGAAATAAACCAGAAAAATACCAAGATTATGAAGGGAATGTTGGTTCCATGGCATTGGTTCATGGATATGAATCGATCAAGGTAATTTGCTGCGTTGAAAACAGTTCCAAAAGAGAGATTTAACCGACTGCCAGACTGAAAACACAAATGACGTAGATAGATGGTAACTCAACTCCTTCTCCACGTATTCAATACTAGCCTGTTCAAACTCTTCCCTGGTCTTGTAAAATGAACTAGCAACACATCTCTCTAAAATACATTGTTTGGATTCATGATTGCAGCAATCAGCAGTGGTTGTAGGACTTGAAAGCCACATCTCATCACAAAGCAAACTCTCCATATTTGTACATAAGATCTTCAGTTGCCAAGTAAAAACCCTAACGAATATCAATGTATATATATAATACGGGCAATGTTCTGACATGAAAATCTGCATCGTAGTACCGTACTTAACAATAATAGAAGATGCAACAGTGAAACTGAAAGAGATGGACAGAGAGAAGAGAGAGTTTAGAGGCATAGTTATAAGAGATGATATGGTTGGTTCGATCGAGAGATCGAGAGAGAGATGAAAGATATAAAAAGAAGAAGACGTCCCTCATGAAAAGGGTTAAATGCCGCATGGATATTTTTTTTGACTACGGTAACCAGTTGCGTGAGCATACGAGGATAGTTCAATACATTATTACATAAATGTGCTACTCCCTTCAATACTGGGAAAGAACAAAGCATTGTTACTTGCGGCTTAGTGTTTCTGGTTTGGCGCCGAGTAAGGAGGAGGAGGAGGAGGAGGAGAAGGAGAAGGAATTGGGTTTCCACATTGTCACGTAAGGTAATGATAATGGACCCACGTTTACACCCATGAATTAATGACAATGAGGCGCGCGGTAACTGCTGCTTCAACTGACTAGAGCGACAAATGAGACCAATTACCAGGTCAATATAATCATTGCTTCTTTCCTTTTCATTACATAAGTTGACACTGTTTCCTCATGTCAGAAACTGTGAGCAATTTTGTTAGTTCATTTTAGCAATTCAGAGCTAGCAATGGCATAAGCTGTACAGAAAAAAAAAAACATTTCAGAACAATTCTAACTTATAAATGGTATTAAGGAATGAGATGGAATTAATTAGATTGCATTGTCCAACACTATAGAACTAACCAGATACAACGATGCATCCCTAACTTCTGTGACCTTTAATGACTGATTGAACATAAAATTCAGAGTTTATTAGAGGTATCATATAGAAAAGGCATGCTATGTACTGTAGGCCAGTATATGTACTTATAGGAATGCATATCTCATCAACTTTACTGGTATACTATTCATTGGAGTCTTACATAATCTGGAAAATTCTTCGCTGATTTCTGAGAAGTAAGTCGTGGAATCTGGATAAATTGAGAGAACTGGAATCGTTGTTGCTAGTGGCATCACTCACTTGTGTTTTGTTTTTATTGTAACTCTTACAATGAAAAACTGAATCCTGATCTTTCCTCGTTGGTACATTTCAGCTCAAGCTTCTGAAAAGGGCTGCAGCGATTTAAGGGCATTTCATCAATTACATTGATACAAGGAAAGGGAGAGTAACAATAAAGACTAAGGTACAAGAGTAGCTAGAGAGGTAATCCACTTTATGTAAATAGTTCAAGAGAAACAACAGTTGGCATGCTATTACCACAGGGTTGATTGGCAGTCCACTAATTTAAGAAAAGAGAGTTGCACCATCCAAACCAAAAAATGAAATGGCAGCAAAGAAGTACCTGCTATTGGGATCATACTAGAAGCCATTGATGGAGCCATCGCTACAAGAGAAGCAAACATAGTAAAATCCAGCTATAGTTAGCCCACAGTCTATTCCAACATTCACAAAATATTGCTCTTTCCATCTCTGCAGCCGCAATTTAGAAAATGGCAAGTTATGTTATTTGACATGCAGACTTCTTCAATAAATTTATTGAGCAAAGCTAGATCTACGTAGAATTTTTCAGATAAATGGAATTTTAAATAGAACATTAACACAAATGGTGTGACAGTGCATCTGATACGCCAGGCAAGCCTACTTATTAGCACTAAGATGTCACAAATTATATCATGATCCACTTATAACTTTGATTGCAAAAGCATGCTAGAATACAGTACTATCATAAACAACCCTATCCTTTAATTAAAAACCGTTTATAAAATTCAAAATACATAATTACCCTTCATGAAAAATACTCAAACAAGATTACCATATGTATGTATGGGTAGTTACTCAGGTCCAAAGATTTGCCACCATCAACCTCCACTTGATTCTAAAAAGAATAGAGTTGATCAAATCAGAATAGATTCTGCATATGAGAATGAAGTTGTAACTCCACATTAATGGTATTAAAAGTTGTAAGCTTTTAACTTCTTAGTCCTTACCAGCAGGGGTGAAAATGATGGAAACTTTGTCCAGTGCCTTGTATCGTCCTCTGGCCTGAAAACAATTTCTTAAACCAATTAAAAGGGGAAAGACACTCTGTGTTATCACCTCTAGCTTTTTTGACAGGAGTGTTTATCACTTCTCATAGAGTCACCAGAAAGTAGTGAATTGTGGTTCACCATCAATGTCAAGCTAATTAATAGCCTTCATGCTCATCTAAAGGAAAGAGAAAAGCAAGAAAAGAGAGAGCGAGAGAGAGAGAGGAGAGTACGTTGCTTCCCATTTGCCCGTGTAGAAGGTATAATTTTTTTGTATCAACAATCTTTCCCTCCCAGAAGCTTACTACCTGAATACATTGCAAGAAAAAATTTTGATAAGATTATAAAGAAATTATGCAAATTTGAAATTTGTCAAAATCAAAACTAGAGCAAAAGTGGCAGCCTTTTTAACACACATGCATGCAAATACACATACACAGATATGTGTATCGGATTTGGATCCTGTAACGTAACAATTTTGCTTCAAACGATACCAAACTCCCAACTGTTATTTTATTTTAATCTAATAGTTCACAGATATGCATGCAAAAGAAATTTTCCATCGCTGTGCTATACAAAGCTTACCTTGTGACATTAGTACCAAAGAGAAAAATCAAACCTTGTGTATATGTATAAACAAATCACACACCAAACTAAAAAATTGGCTGGTTCAATCAATGAAATTATTTTTTTTTAAAAAAAAGAGAGATATTTTTTCTAATCAACAATCAATAAATCAAATCACGTTGAAGTTGGATTCATAAATATCTTTCAATTTCAAAACTTGAGAAATTAAAAAGAATCAGATAAAAAGTTGAAGAAAGAAGAAAACACTTACTGGTGTGTCTGCCATAGGAACATTTAGAGCTTCCATGGTGCCACATAGATATCCATGTTCAAGGTCACATCCTTGTATCCGGACGTTAACTCTCCATTCTTCCTCCTTTTGTAGATTTTAAACATTTTGAGTACTGGAGAAGGCCTACAACAAAACTATGCCATGACGTATTGAAGCTTTTTATCTTATGCATAACAAGGCATACCACCTCTAAAAATGTAAATCACAAATCTCTGTAGTACAAGCAAAAAATTTAATTCACATGGGTTCATGGCTTCACAAATCAACAAGAAGGTGGCCCTTCCTTCAAAAACATTGGTCTGTACAACAGGATTTAAAAATAAAAGAAGGCAGTGAATCATTTAAACCCCATGCTGCATATACTCGAACAGTTATTTAATGAACATTGAAAGGAATAATGGTTTATTCAGGACAACCATGCAAGAATATAACTCCTGGAATACACAGCATGCTTACTATGCTCAGCCAAACTAAAAAGCCATACCACATAAAGCTGACATTGGCACCAAGAAATAGAACAAATGCTATTTAGAACAAACGAAAAAAAAAATTCCTGTCCAACACTTACAAGTGTGCAAATTGGGGGGGACGTTTGTCCAGAATTTGTACCTTCAGTTCAGGAAATATGTTATTAGCTCACAAAACAATGATTGTGACGAGTACACAGAATAACGCATTTCTGTACCCTGATTCACGCAATGACTAACAGTTCTAGATCGAGTGCTTTTCAGTGAAACATACGAGAATTTGAGAACAGAATACCTGAAATTTCGGATGGTGCTGAGCATTCTACAACTCTCACCGACATTTCTTGAATGGTCGATTGATCAAAATCTGTCTGGCAGACAGCACTAAAATGGTAAGGAGACAATAGGTTTAGAAATTAAGTAGCCCGATCATGGAGTATGTTCGGCCTCTACGGCGCTTCTGGTTTATGGCCCACTTTGAGGCCCACAACGGCATTTGCTAAATTCCAAAACGACGTCATATTTTAGAACATTTGTGTGCATTCTTGTATGATATTTAATTTTAAAATAATACTAAAAATATAAACTTATTGGATAAAACCTGACTTGACATAATATACTGGAATGAGTCAAAAATAGAAAAAAAATTAATATTATTATTATTGCTTTTGAATTTTTATCGTACCGACTCCACTTTTAGTTCACATAAACTTATTGAAAAAAATAAAATCTGTTAATTAAACTTTTATAATAATAAAAAATTATGAATTTATAAGACCTAAAATACAAAAAAAAAAAAGTTTAATAGTTTATTATTTAAATCTATATTCTTTTTCAAAATAATTAATTTAAACATTTTAAACTACGAACATTCACGTCAATAAATGTATTGATGTCAAAAAAATTAGGTATGATTAATTATCATATTAATTATGCACGTAGAAATCTCTAATAATACTGTTAATTTCATTTTGTTCTAGAAGTTCTACTGTACCAAGAATAAAAATAAAATTCTTGTAATTCATTTGTATGAAGACTTCTAACTACTTATTTTGAAGACAAATATTTCGGCACTTGCAAGCTAAGAAACAACTTTCATATTTTAGTTTGATATAGTTTACAATATTAAAACATTAAAATCTGAAAAACTGTGACGTCCGCGTTTTGCATATATAGAAATTACAAGATAACAAGGTCACAAAGCTTTTGACATACAGTGCTTTAATGCCTAATTATGTGTTATTAGTCTAATTACAAGGTAATCACCGCATACATACGAGTATTCCTTCGGATTTACGAACAGAATGAAATTCCGAGCGTCATCGACCGCCTGAAAGTAGTGAGGCTGCAACAGAGGATGACTGTGTGACTGTTAGACCCATGGAAGACGGATAAGACATTGCAAAATCATCGAAACCTTCATGATTTGCATATGTTAGCCCACTAACTGAAAGACCAAGAGCTGGTAATTCTGGCAGTGCTACATCCCTTTCCAAATAATGCACAACTTGGCGCATGCTTGGCCTAACTGCTGGTTCTGAGTGAGAGCAGAGCAACCCAAGTTTTAAAACCAACTCCAATTCCTCAGGTATGTATTCTGTACCCAAATTCGGATCCCTTGCTTCGAGAAGTTCACCTTTGTACCAAAAATTGAACACCCAATCTACCAAAACTACGTCTTCTGTCGGAGATCGTGGGTTTACTGGCCGTCTGCCGCAAGCAACTTCAAGCATAAAGGCTCCGAAAGCAAACACATCTGTTCTTGTTGTGGCCTTTCCTGTTCTTGTGTGTTCTGGTGCAAGGTAACCGATTGTTCCGACTACATGTGTTGTCTGTGGATCACTTCCGTGGTCATATAATCTTGCTAGGCCAAAATCTCCCAATCTTCCATTCATTTCAGCGTCAAGCAATACATTGCTTGCCTTCACATCTCTGTGAATGACAACTTGTTCCCATTCTTCGTGTAGATAAAACAGGCCTAATGCTACGCCTTTGATCACACGAAATCTTTGCCTCCAATTGAGGGTGACTTTTGGTTGGTCGTAGAGGTACTTGTCTAAGCTTCCATTAGGCATGTAGTCGTAGACCAAAAGCAGCTCTCCCCTGCGCCGGCAGTAGCCAAGGAGTTGTACTAAATTCCGGTGACGGAGACGACCCATACTGGCAATTTCCGCAACAAATTCTTTCATTCCTTGTCGTGATTCATGGGAGACCTTCTTCACCGCAACTTCAACTTTTGATGTGGGTAATACACCTTTATATACCCTGCCAAATCCGCCGGTACCTAATAGCCCTTTGTCTTTGAACCCTTTTGTGGCAATATAAAGATCTTTGTATTTGAATCTGTGAGGCCCGTATTCAAGCTCCCAATCTTCAAGCACTTCAGCGAACTTTCTTTTCCTTTTTATCACATAAGCCACACCTGAGACTGCAACTAACATTAAGCCTACAGAAATTATAGGCAACCCAATTGACAAAAGCTTCGATCTCTTCTTTGGCCCCACTCGGGGAAGCTTAGGCAGTTGGGAGAGATTGAGTTCTTGTGCTTGACCGTTGAGCTTAAAACTCCAACCCAAAACGTAATGAGACGTTAATACAGAGCCGGTCGCCGATGAGAAGCCGACGTACATGATTTCTTGGAGAATCGGCGTAAGATCACGCGAGAAAGATATCAGTGGAGATCTGGGCTTACCGAAATTGAATGGAGCTATAGTGACATTGATTTGCTTCTTGACGCCATCATATTCCACCCAAACTTGCATAGGTTTAGTACTGATCAGGGTCAAGTTTTTAAACTGACCGGTTTGATCATCATAATAACCTGCTGGTTCCGAATCCTCAGACTTCAACGCATTAATATCAATCCCTACATGGTTGTTATTGATATCAGAAAACTCGTTGCTCTCGATCGTATCAAGCTCAACAGCAAAAACATGATTGCTGCTATTGCCATTGTTGCTATCGTTAAAAAGGCCAATGAATTGACTGGGAAGAGAACCTGGGAGCCCTCTTGTTGGTGCGACAACGAAAGCAATACCATGGCCGCTAAGCGTCGGATATTCAGGAATGATACCAAAAACAAACGTGGTAGAGAAGGAGAAAGCGGTGCCATTTGTTGAGTTCTTAAAAGATATTGGATTAGGATAAAACGCATGACCCGTTTTTTGTCTGGTTTCGTTGGTTAGCTGCAAGAGTCCGTTGGAGGTGAACCCTGCTATGCCATCCAGGCTTAGATTAGCCGACCGGAATCCATTGTAGACGATGCCAAAATTTTGATCTGCTGCTATGTTAGCGATCAGGAAGGACGCTAGTATTGCAAGCTTGAAAAACATGATTTTGTGTATGGCTGCAAGACCAAAGTCATAGTGTTATCGTACGCAATAAATGAGGACGCTGTAGTAGCTGCAAATGGAGGAGGACCCGCCAGGTAGCTAACAGTCAAGCATTCCAGAAGGGAACAGAATCTGGAAGCTCCAAAAGGGTACAATGATAGTTATTAATACAGTAAAATAATTTAATTAATAAAATAAAAAATATATTTATTAATAAAAAATTTTTAAAATTTTTTATTAATTAAATAATAATTTTTTATTTATTATTAATAAATATATTTTTATTTTATTAATAATATTAGTATAATAAAATTATTTTAAAATAATTTAATTAGGTTAATGAGATTAATAAAATATAATTATTTTATTTAAAAGTTTTTTTTTT